>OX387715.1:112055874-112459125 GCA_947577245.1 Andrena bucephala
TCTTTCTTTTAAGACTTAATCGAGAATAATATTTAAAAATAATTAAGGATAATCAAGAAAAAGACGAAAGAAGACAGCATGGTGATATAATTCTACAACACTCCAATAAACATTATAACAACTATGCTTCTGTGGACAGTTAGTTGCCTGAATATCTTAACGGTACGTTTCGTCCTTAAATTTTTACGATTTTTACAATCTAGTCTTGTGGATATGCACCCTCTATTTCAAGGTTTGCATTCGATTACTGTGTACTCACCCATTGTCAATCTTATTAGGAAACTATACAAAGGAATTTGTATATGGCAAAGTTACACTATTAATGATATACGAATAAAATTGTTTATTTTAAAAAGAAATTTCGCACACTACTATGGATTTCTAGAAATACATCATTTAATTGTGTTAACGCCATTCTCAATCAAAAACTGTATTTCTTGCATTTGCGGTTATACGATCTTAAATAATTTTCTCATATGTTGTATGGCATGTTTATTTACTTTTTGTACGAAAATCAGATCTACTATAAAATCAGTTGAATATATTTGAATAGGATAGATTCTGATATTGTACCGTTTAACATTATTTATGACTTGTATCATGAATATTTTGTGATAACTTTTAATGTAAATGACATATAAGGGAATGGATCTGAGGTCAATATCATCAAATTGTAATTAAATTTTTGCATGCAATTTAAACTACATCTGTCCGCACCTACAGTCACATTCGATTTAGTTCTTGCGACGAATTTATGTAACCTTCATATGAAACTCAATATTTAACTGCCCTATTCTAAATTCTGAGCACATTCACGTTATAATTAGAGTATCAAAGTTGTAATTATGAGTAGAAAAGTGTTAAAAAATTACATTTTAGTGCGTGTTTAGTTACATTTAAAAAAATTACATTTTAGTGCGTGAGTGTTACATTTTAGTACATTTTTGTTTCTATCTGTGACGCGGTACCTAGGCGCTTGTTCAAACTCGCGTTCACAATACGAACTTCGAGTTGTCATATATAAGTATAATATCTACACATATTTAAATTCAGAACTATCATATGTAGTTAATTTTAAAAAATAACTACTACGTCGATTGTATTCTGCAACCAAATATAAAATAAATATGGGGTATTACGGTATGCATAGCTAACTTCAATCCCTTTATAACACAAGAAACTTTGTTTACAATATAATAAAATGGAAAGCTCTTATAATTTAATTTTGAATAGAATTCGTAATTGGATTTTAATTTCCAACCATTCGTTTATACTTCCTGTCTATATTATATTTGACCATTCAGTTGAATCACATGTGCAAAGTAATTACTATTTAGAAAAATTATATGTGTTATTTATCTAAATATTTTATACACATTTACATATTATTTTTCTTCATTTTAATTGTTTTAATAGAAACATACTGAACTAGGAATTGCAGAGTTTCTTGTGATATAAAATCATTGAGGTACAGTCATTACCTTTAAATTTATAATTGACAATTTATTGGATGTATTAATATTTCCTAGTTGAATTTATTTTGTCAATATGTATCAATTATATACTGCTAACCGATAACTCGACGATAACATTCAAATCACAATATGTAGTATATTATTGTTAGGAAGAGTACACCCCCATCAAAACCATTGGGCCACCTGCCACAAACGAATGGTAAAGAATGTTCCCCTTCCCAAGCGCTGTTCTAATTTCACGCGGCTGGTGATCAGCTCAAGTACCACGAAAGCCATAATAATTTTATGCGCATAACTGATCATAAAGTGTTCGTTACTTTGTCGGTAATTGGTGACTGACACCTCAAGGATTTTAATCTATGCCATGTTCGTTATTTCCAATAAACAGTGTTTTTTTTTATGTTTAAATATTAAATCCTTTCAATCTTTCATGAAAAGGGGGGTGGTACAAAAACACAAATTCATGGCTTTTGAGATAAGTAAAATTTTAATAAGAGATGATTTTTAAAGTCCTGAAGATCTTTTTATCTTAATATTGTATAAAGTAGAAAGTGTTTGTGTGTTTGTTTGTTGCCTAAAAACTTTCGAACTGTAAACTCTGGGGTCACGAAATGTACCCCAGCTCATTATGCCTAGCTAATGCAGATGAATGTTCCAACAAAATAAATAAATAAATAAATTTTTTTTATAAAGTCAGACTAAATTTCGGGTGAAGCCGAGTAGTAAAGCTAGCAGTTAATGTAAGAAAGTTTTAACAAATACAAAATTCGATAAATATTGATAAAAGGGGGCTCAGCCCCGATGATGTTGACCTTGACAACATCTGTTTTTTCTGAACAACTTTTCTCTATACATGTAAACTTCGCTCGGCTTGAGTTTTCGAGGTCCTCCCCGAGGCTTTCGAACTCTCTCCCCCCCCCCCCCCCCCTCACGGGCGACCGTTAAACCAATCTAATCCCAAGCAACTATCGATCAGAGTTTTTTTGGAATATCTCGAAAATTTCATCAGCTTCATCATTTGTTTTATTTTCGACCGTCGGGATGTATTTATAAAAACAGTAGATAAGCGGTGGTCCCATGCTGACGCATACGCTGCCACGGACGCGTAGGTATACGCAGAATTTATTGGAATAGTAGCAGCAGTTTTGCTGTACTTCCGAACGACCTCAGTGGCCAATCGCCATGAGGTTTGAGGGGAAAATTGATGCTCCAGAAATTTATTAGTTTCCGAGATATTAATAAAAAACTCTTAGTATTTCTGTTGACATATTCTGACACAACGCATTCTACTTTCCAACTTGTTCCGGATATTAGTATTGGTTGCGGCTAGATTAGTGGGGGGGGGGGGGGGTCGTAAAGCATGGTAGCGAACCGATGTGGGTTTGGAGATTGGAACCAGAAACTTGCGGATGCGATCCATCCTATTATACAGGGTGGATACCTATTACTCTACTGATAGTCAGTACTCTAGGGGGTGATTCTACAGGCCAAAATAAGACGAAAATATAGAATACAATTTTTTAATATCGCGTTTTGTTTTCGGGAAAATTGTCTTTGAATTTCAACTTGTAAGTGCGATTGGGGAGACAGGTTGGACCCCTTTAGGGTTACGTGTATACAATTCAAAAGAAGAATATGTAAAAAAAATTGAAAATAATTTTTATTAATATTTCGGAACTTAATAAACACCCGAAGCTACAATTTTAGATTTAGGGACCACACCCCTTCCCCCAAACTTCGTGTCGATCGGCCACTCGGGCCATTCGGAAGAATATCCGCAATTTTTTTACGAATATCTCGGAAACTAAGGCCGAGCGGCGGTTACATGTATAGGGAAAAGTTGTTCAGAATGTTGATCTTACAACATGTATGTCAACAAATGTCAACGTCATTGGGGCTGGGTCCCCTTTTGTCAAGATTACCATGATAACAATACAGATAGAGGGTGGGTCAGGATGGGTGGTGTAATCAGGCATAGGGTAATTCCTTGGACAAAAATTAATCCAAAATGTAGTATAATAGTGTGGCGTGCGTTGGAATGTCCCGAAGGGAGCGGAATCGATCGACATGGCGGGGGCTATAAAGCAAACTTAATGTTTTGCAGCCTTCACGTTTTCTCTGGGCTCGGGCAAGGAAACCTTTCCTCATCCACTCGGTGTTTTCCCTATTTTGGATGGCACGCATTTTCTTTACGACGCTAACGAATGCAACTCATGGTCAAGGCATTCGGCCCCGAGATCTCAATGCTGTGGACAATTCAATAACATTTCCACACGCTGCTCCAACGCGGAGCAAGTAACGTGATTTGAGTGTAAATACATTATATTATCCAGTTTGCATTTTAATTGTCATTGTTTAACATTCCCACGTCATCACGTCAAATTGGTGACCCCGTCTAGAACACACGCAGCAGCACCGCAAGGAGGAGCACGCAGCAGTCGACCTCACGAAAAGGAACCGACGGCCCATTCTCATCATATCGCCCGCGTAATCCCTCTCCTAGGGTGGCCATTCAATCACGTTCAATTCTCTCAATCACTAGTGGCGTCATCGTACGTCCCACTTGATCGGTGAGAGTTCTACGCAGCGGATGGTCGCTGCCTGTCGTGGCCATTCTAGGACAGCAGCGTATACGAATCGCCATGGCTCGAGCCACGCACTCGTCTCAAATAATCGACCCACGACTTTCTACCAGTGGAGCATCAGTCAGTCACATAGGACAAATCAACATCGAATCGAAATAGGGCTCGTACATGAACATCGCTTATCCGTCGTGTTCATCCGAAGAGACCTTCATCTGGTATTGTTACCCACTGATAGGGGATACTGTAGCGATACCTCTGACTCAGCCACAAGAGGACATTCTGACCAATCGTTCTCTCTCACAAGTTCTTCCTCAACTACCGAGTTGTATATACAGCGTGTCCCAAAATAATGGGAATTGTTCATACAAAAGAAAATCAAAAAGTCCTTTACCGTTTTGGGATCCGTGGCTTCGTTCTCGATATATTAACAATTGAATATTAACGGTGGAACTACTGGGCTGCGCAGTTTAAAGCCGAGTCAGCTGAGCCCGCGGTAGTGTACGCTCGCACGCACACGCAGGAGGCGCGCGTAGATACAGGTTTACATACACAGAAGAGCGGACCGCGCTAATCCATTTTCACGGTTTGAACCAGCGTGGACGACTTTACCGTGTGTGTGGGGGTCTGTATCTACGCGTACCTCCTGCGTGTGCGTGCCAGTGCTCACTGCTCGGCGCTCAGCTGTTTCAGCTTTCAACTGCGCGGTCCGGAAGTTTGACCGCTAATATTCAACCCCCTAAAGAGCTTTTCGATTTCTGTTTACATGAATAATTTGCATGTTTCGGGTTGTCCCATTATTTTGGGACACCTCCTGACATCCCCGCGTCTAAGGCAGGTAATCCTTACCGATTAGTCAACTAGTTGGCCCGGGGCGAAACGCAACCTTTTCTCTCTATCCGCCCTAACTTACACCGTTCACCATCCCCGCTAAAACAGTTTTTTTTTTTTAAATTAATTTTGAAAATTCGCCGGGCATGTTCATACTTAACTAAACGTCGTCAGAATTAATCGGTATATATGTATAGTACAATCACGAATCAAATGAACCCTGCTGCAGGGAAAGTAAAAAATGGGAAGAATTTTTATTCGTATGAGGTCTGGTTTTCGAAAAAATCGACCTTGATATATCGAATATGTGTACATTCGAGTAAATATTGTTTTTAGATTCAAAGTGATTATTTTGAAAACAAAAATTATTCTAGAATGTTTACTTATTTCTGTACAAGGATTCATGTGACACGCGGTTATATTACATTTACTAATGAATTCAAAATAAATTTTCAAAATTGATTTCTTCTAAAATGAAGACTCGTATCAAAAAAAATTATTCAGTATTTATCATTTATTTTTACGCAAGGAGTTAGAAGTAAAAAAGTAAATGTAACTAAAAAACTGCTAGCCAGAGTAACTCAGCAGCGAACACTGGGGCCCCCCAAGGAACCCAGTCATTCAAGCTTATCCTACGGGTACGAACCTGCGCCGCATGCTACTACCTACACACTTATAGTTTTCCCTATCCGTGGCGCGCCCACGTTAAGGTCAGTTTAAGTTCTGCGCACACATATCAGTTCCGCGTCATTACCGTTCCGGCGTGCCAGTGGTAAGAAGAAGAGGGGCGTAGAGGGTCTCTTATTCTTACCACTGATATGTGTGCGCAGACCTTTAAGGTCCATTTATACATATCCGTTCCGGGTCCGTTCCGTTCCGGCGTGCCAGTGGTAAGAAGACGAGACCCTCTACGCCCCTCTTCTTCTGACTACTGGCACGCCGGAACGGAACGGACCCGGAACGGATATGTATAAATGGACCTTAACAGCCACCGAGCCGGGCCGTGCGGGCCGTGCTGTGATGGGCCGAGCCTCTATGCTAAGCTTATGGACGGCGAGGAGCCGCCGAGCTCGGTGGAAACTCGGCGGCTTCTCGTTATTTATAACTTTTTATATATTTCAATAACAGAATGAATACACAATTTCATCTTATAAATAAATGTAAGCATTGTCAATATCTGAAGTGTCAATTTATACAAATTATTGACCTTCTAGTTTCCGCGCGCTCAATAGCTTTTGTTATCATAAAAATGTTATCTGTGTCTATTTTTCAAAATTTGATGCCGTAATTAACTTCAAATAACATAATCAAATCAGACAGTCCTGTTAAACAAAACATAAAGCTGGGTTTACATTAGTCCAGTCGCTGGATCCAGTGAGTGGTTTGACTGGAAATCGCGTCGATGTCTACATTATTCCAGTCTTAATCCACTCGCTGGATCAAGCGACTGGTTCGACTGGAAATCGGTCGATGTCTACATTATTCCAGTCTTAAGAGACGTCTAGACGATTCCAGTAACGCTGGAATGTTGTGTTCTTGATGGAGGGGGTAAACACTGGATCGAAAAGTAGACTTTCGTTCCAGTCGAAACCTGCTGGAATGACAACACTATACTGGAATGAATACACTGTTTACATTATTCCAGTTCTAATCCAGTGCTGGACAAAGACCCCTGGAATGACCATCTTCATAACGATAAAGTGTGAAATGTGAACGTAAGGATTTTTAATCGCGTTTTCGGCGATTCGGACCACTGTGCGTCGTCTCAACGAGCGGCCACCGAGCCCGGGCCCAGCGGGCAACGAGGAGCCGCCGAGTTTCCACCGAGCTCGGCGGCTCCTCACCGTCCGTAAGTTTAGGATAGAGGCTCGGGCCGTCACGGCACGGCCCGCACGGCCCGGACGGCTCGGCTCGGTGGCTGTATAAACCGACCTTTACAAGGGAGGCATAATTTGATATCAATAAGGGTAATTCTTCTGGTAATTTTTTAATAGAGCGTTTTAAGATGCGTACAATGGTGTACCTATGGCAGAAGGTTATTCGACGCTGTTGAAGGTCATGTATAAAGACAAATATTTTACTTCAATGAAGAAGTCGAAAACTTCTATAATTACTTCACTTACATACATACAGACTGCTATTACAAGTGTACAAAATGACGACCTGGGTTATTGATGCATGATCTAAAGCGATGCGACTCAAAAGTATGCGTTGGTATCCACACTTCCAGTGTCTTGAAAATTTTGATTTATATTTGAAAAAAAAGGCCCTGAAGATCTAGCGTCATCAGGATATCTTTCAGCGTACAAACGAATGTAGCGCTTCTCCTATAAATTGACGACATTTAGCATAAATGAAAACCATATCCACTTTCTCCGCTTTCGTAGGTATAACGTATTATGAAAGTTTGAATAAATTTACTAAACCCCACTTTGGTTGGTATAGTACCACAAGCAAATGTTAAGTGTAGAACGTGGTTGAATGTTTGTTTTACATTCAGAGACGGGCACATAAGGACTACGCCTGTGCAATTCTAGGCGATTTACCAACTACCAGGGTACATATGAAAGTGTTCTATCTACGCGTCCAAATAAAATATCTTCCTCCGTACTTGTCTGTCAATGACCATGAATAACCATCAATCAGAGTTCACTGTACTGGTCTTAAATCGCTCTAGTGAAAGGTAAGTTTGAAAACGTATTGTTGTATCTACCCGATAACCAACTCCAGCATTAAGTAATAGAATTAATATGGAACATTCAAACACCGAAAGTACAAAATATCATAGATACGTGCCGTACCTGAAGTGAAGTTTTCTGCAGATTCAACGGCACGTGGGTACATAAATATATTATATATAATATATTTATTATATATATTATATTATAGTACGTAGTAGGTACATATGTACAATATATCGTGGCTATCGTGACGCTGTTTTGAAAATTGCCCAACAGTCGCTCCTGTCGGGAATGTTTTGTCCGGTTATATATGTCGACTGTCGCTGCCGCGTATCTTTTACTCGTAATCCGGCTAATCCAACCTTACCTGAAACTTATTTCATTTATATCTCATCACGCCTCCAATATTTTCTAAATATAAATACATTTTTCTTATGTAAACCGCATATAAGCTTTCGAATAAGACCAAATTAAATAAAATCGGTCCACGCGTGCCAGAGATATCGTAATATCGTCTCATGGATCAGTCGGAAACGGTAAGATTTTTCTTCTTCAACCAAATGTTGTCGACTTTCGTCAACATAATACGTATACGTGTTACACGCACACCTTCAGCCAACAGAAACTAACACATGTTTTGTTCGTCAATCGCTATCTTCACTATGCAATCTACTCCAAATTTTGACGGCTTACCGTTAAGTTCAGCAATGCGTTGCACATGGTTTGTTTTCGTAGTTGTTAAACTTACGTAGAATTTATCCTTAATTCTGTCCTGTGGTAAGGCTGTTCATGGCTGTTGATGGTGAACATCTCTAATTTATAATATTAAAAATTATCTGAAGTCATTCCCTATGCAAATTATCTTTGTAAAAAGAAGTGATATCCCCATAAAAGACTTCAAAAAAGTAAAAAAATTACGCCAAGTACATGAAAAAGTCAACGACGGAAAAGAGTATTATAAAATAAATCACAAAAAAATAGAAGATAATAATAATTACAATATAAAAAAAGATATGGAGCAAGGCTTTGCCGATGAAAATGCATACCTATGTAATGAAAAATATAAAAATTTTAACTTCTATTAGTGACCTACTCATTCCTGGACAGGCTTCATTGTGCTCGAATGCAAACTAAGGTGGTCCTTATTTTTCAACTTTCGGTTTTTTACTTCATCCTTTAATAATATAACATTTGGTAGGAAAATGGTTTCTACAAAGTTTCAGAGCAATTTGGCAGCGGGAACCCGTGCCGCATTTGTGTTCAAGTTTTGAAGTTTTAGTGATTTCACATCATTTTCGCACATAATTGTGTTCCGCGATAATAGAGAAATTCGTGAATGTTTTTTTAATAAAAGTACAATTTCTTAGGTATATAATAGTATCATTTGTATGTGATTTCAAACAGTATTCTCAAAATCTTTGAATTTTACTATTAAAATTAGTGTACAACATGCGTCTGAGCCATTGTCGGCGGCCACGTGAAGTCTTATTTTACGACTTACGATTTTTTTTCGTTGCACCCCCCAAAATTGTAATACTAGACGGAAAAATAATCCCTGAAAATTTGAAATTGATTGAACGGGACCCCGTGTCACACTTTAATTTTGGAGTTTTAGTGATTTTACGTCAATTTTTTAAATAATTTAATACTGCTCTGTCATAAAAGAATACTTAATATTTCCTTAAAAAACTATTGTGTTTTTCTTATATGTATGTTTTCAGATATGGCTTTCTTATTTAATATATATATAAAAACTATTTTTGTGCCATCTGGCAGCAATAACTCAATTTAAACGAAAGTTGCAGATACGCCCTTTCGAATTAACACGGCAGCGTACATATTCACCAATATTAATTTTCAATTACGCCAAACATTTCAAACTTTTGTTGTATCTAACTTTTTAACACAAAACGAGCCCAAGGATGTACAGAAACCAGTGAGATGACCTGTCTAAGCAGTTACAAATGTCTCGTCTTTTAATACTTGCAAGTCTATTACAATTCATGAGAATTATTTATTCTTTTATGAACACAATGTGTCCGGTGTATATGACGCATAACTTTTTAGCTTATTGCTATACACAACTGACTGATAATTAATACAACACGTTATGCATCTAAATTAAAAGTAGTGAAGGCCGTCCTTCCAAATGAGACGTGAATATTTTTAATTAATACAAAGTACCTATATTGATAAAAGTGATTCATTATAACATACACTGATTATGAGTGTGAGATATTGTGGTATTGTATCGATACAACAAATATTGTAACTATGTTTATTGTTATTACCACGATCTCTTAATCTACGATCGTTCCATGCTTCGGACGAAGTGCATATTAAGGTTTGTCCTCACTAGCGAACAGTTCGCGAACAGACGATTTCTAGGCAATTCAATTCCCATACTGTTCGTGAACAGTTCGCGAACGCTGGTGGAGACCCACCTTTACGCAGGATCCTCCCCTCTACAAAATATCTGAAATTTAACAAAATTGGAGTTGCGGCCGCCTTTTATGCATAATTACGGAAAAATCTTTTATTACGGAGGATAAATATGGAAGCTTGAATGAGTCCATTATTGCTTAGAACAGACGGAATTTTGTTTTGTACTGCTCGACATTATTTTTTATTGATCGGTCACGCGAAAAGTTAAAAGAAATTCACGTAAAGTAAATAGTGTAGCATCTGATACATAGATGACGTTGTTTTAAATTATCAGTTGTTAATTAGAAAAAGATGGCGTATTGTTTCAAATGTAAGACTCAGTAAACAAATGACTATTCAAAGAGAGGAACTTTATCGTCGAAAACATGTGTTGCAATAAGTTAGCCCTCGTTATAAGTTTTCTAAGGTTGTATGTTCGTGTATTCAAATTGATTTCCCTTCCTTATTTACTTCTTACAATACATGCTTTTAAGAAGATTGTATAATATATATGCCTTTTCTTGGGCACTTATTTTTCAATTAACGTATGTATACCTACATAATTATATATCCAGAAGAAAACTGTGTCGAGCAGTATAACTTCATATATTGCATTATATTGAAGAATTGTTTGTACTATGCCGAAGATCAAATATCATTAATACATAAAGTTTTAATAAGATTTTATAATTAATTGTTCAATTTTATTTTAATTTAAAAAGAAATCATAATTGTTTCCAAAATGACTAATTAATTCATATGGATGCTATTCCTTAAATATATGAACGTTGTTTATGAAGATGTATAGAACCGCAACTTTGAAGTGAAATTAGAATAAGCTAATTCAGTATCAGGTATTATATCGTTTTAGATTAATCTTCTTATTAAACTTGAATACGTATGTCAGATCCCCAGTCAGTTATCAATTTCATTTCAAATCCAAATAGCAATAAATATTTCATATACTTGACGAATTGTAAAAACGTAATAATAATATATTAGTCACTAGATGGGAACTATCTTAGCGTATAATTTCTTAGAATAAATGTCTAAATGTCAATGACACCGTGAAGTTACTGTCGCTGAGGTATTGTCTGTCCAGATTTCAAGACCCTGTTAGCTACGGTATTTTCACCGTCACTTTTCCTTTACTTCCGCTGTCCTCAATACTCAAGATCTCACCATTCTTTCCTATGTCTCTTGTTATTCTTAACAACACAAATGTGTGAAATACATGTGTGAATTTAAATAATAAAGATGAACATCAAGTGGGACACAAATTCAGGGTTATACTTATAAGATTTCAATCTATAGGATTGCGGTTAGTTGAGATAAACTACTATCTGCGCCATGCACATATTTTTCAAGAATAAACGTAATATATTCTTTATATAAAATGAACGATCAATAATTATTACAATTACTTTAAAGCATCAATGTAAAACTCTTTGTTTGTAACATACCTATATCTCGGACCCTCGTCGATGACCGTGACGTCATCGGCCTTCCATGTGTGTCGAAACGACATTGACGGCGAGCGATACTTACCCCGTGTTGTATTTAATATTCCCGCATTGGGCGTTACGACTTCCTTACAGTTGAGGTATAATGATACTTCAAGGGAGGATTGCGTGCAAGATATGCGTTCAGAAGTTTGGATAGTGGGGTTGTCTTGAGTCGAACGGTCAGTAAGGAATGAGACATACAGAACGAAGTTCGAGGATAAGTAATAAGGAACGGATGAGATCACAGAGGAAGCAATTTGCGATATTTACTGTCAACGAGTGATTTTCTAGGTTTACAATCATTATCAGAAAAAGTACCCAGATGACTAATGCTAATACCATAAGCCATGAAAATTAAACAGTAATAACGTTGGTATTCAAGCCATGTTCGATTGGAGATAAATCGGTAGGATATTTTAAATGGGCGTTTCTCCAAATACTCGAAATATACGAAGCCCTTAAGAAGTTGATAGTAAATAACAGTTCACTTGGTTTGAACTGTTTGAAGGTGACCAACTGAGAACTTTCGTAAGTGAAGTTCTGATTGACCAGGAAGATCTTACAGATAGCAATGACTTCAGGAATGAAATATATTATAATTCAGATAATGATTCTGACACTCAGGGCCGGCGGAACCCATTATGCAAGTAATGCTTTGCATAAGGGCGCCAGCCGAAGGGGGCGCTAAAAAATATATCGAGTTGAAATATAAAATATATCAAAGTTGACATGTTCGAGAGCGTGTCCTGTCCCCGGACCCGACTGCTCGTCCGCTGACTTTCAACATAAGGTTAATTAGAAAAAAACTAAAAAAAATTAAAACCGACTTAAAAAAAAAATGCGCTAAAATGTAAAAAATCATTTTGTTCCTTATTTAATCTACGACTCTCAATTTTTTATGTCGCCGTCTCATCATTTGCACTGTGTAAATCTGACACCGACTTAAAAAATGAAGAGTCGTAGATTACATAAGAAACAAAATTATATTTCACTTTTTAGGGCATTTTTATTTTTTTGAAGTCGGTTTTAATTTTTTTTATTTTTTACTTTTTAGTTATTTAAATGATATAATATATAATATATATTATAATATAATATATATTATAATATAATATATATTATAATATAATATATATTATGTATTATGTATTATGTATTATAAAGTAGAGTGGCGCTCGATCCCGAGCGATCGTTTTCGCTCCTTTCTTGCCGCTGGCGAGATCGAGATGGAACGAGAGCAGGTGTCGGCGATCTCCGGCTACCGCTGATGGAGGGGGAACACCTACAGGAGCGGTGGTAATATGTGCGTGAATTGATGGCAGCGCGAAGCCAGGCAAGTGGCGACAACGCGAAGCGAATATGACGTCCGCAGTGTCGCGGTCTGCAGCCACAGTGTAGTGATCCTCTAGGTCAGGCCTGCCCCATCGGGTGCAAATACCTCCTGAATTTCTGGGACCCGGGTAACAGCCGAGCGCAGGACTGTTCCATTGCTACCCGTTGCGGAATTTGTGAGAGAACTGCATGAGTGGGCGTCCATGTAGAAGAGGTCTTCGAATCCAAGCAATAGACTCGTGGTACGAGCCTACGTGGACAGCCGCACACTCATGCAGTTCTCCCGCAACCCATGCTGTGGTTAGCAACGTAACCAGTCCCGCGCTCGGCTGTTGCCCGGGTCCCAGAAATTCAGGAGGTATTTGCACCCGATGGGGCAGGCCTGCTCTAGGTAGTGATAGGCAGATGTGGCCGCCGTTTTCTATTGGTCGACACCATTAGTGACCGAAACCGGAAGTAGAGAGAGCAAGTAAACAAGTAGAAAAAGAAAGAGATACTGCTCGCACGTAATTGGTACGTGCCTAGCCCCACCACCGTTTATCTGCGTAATTTTTCCTATTGGGCGAAGCAATAACATCTACCAATTGGATTCCACAACATTGAGCGAAAAGTGGAATCAGCAGCAAACTTCATTTAATGCTGTCATTTTTGAACGTGCAAACTATTGCTAACGCGTGCAGATTTTGTAAGTATGAATATTTATGAGACGCAATGTACAGAAAGGGCGAGGCTCAGTGTCGCTGTTATTATGCCTGACCCGAAATTTACCTTTTTAGTCTTTTACCTTTTAAATAAAGTTAGAAAACCCTACGTGCTCCGTAGAGATCTAGAAACAGTCTAATGTATTTAACCTAACATGTTTTAATTTGTATGAAGAACGGCAGAAGGAAATAGTACAACTTCAGTTTGCTCGGTTATTTCAAAATGTGCCCGCCAATTTGCGACTTCCGCTTTAGGCGAAAATGGTGGACACATCTGCCGATCACTACCTAGAGGATCACTACCACAGTGACGGAAGGGGAAACACCTACAGAAGCGGTGGTAATGTGTGCGTGAGACGCCACGCTTGGAGACAAATCGACGCTAGCGCCAAGCGAGTGACGCCGCGGCCAACCAGCATCGATAACAGATTTCTCGGTGACGCTGGTTGGCTGTGGTGTCGGTTCGTCTCCCATCGTGGCGTCTTATGCATACATTACCACCGCTCCCTGTAGGTGTTTCCCTCTCCGATAGCTTCGGTGGACTCCGGCAGCGACGAGCTCATCGTGCGCGCTGGCGTCAATTCACGCACACATTACCACCGCTCCTGTAGGTGTTCCCCCTCCATCAACGGTGGCCGGAGACCGCCGATTCCTGACCGAGAGCAAATTAGAGGGACTGAAGCGAGGAAGAAACGGTACGAGACAGACGACGCGTTGAAATTTTATCTCGCTTTGTTTTTCGGACGTCTGATACTCCGTCCTTTGCCTGCCCGTGCATACAATGTATTATAATAAAACATATTCCTTATTTCTTTGTGTAACTTGAAAACTACTTGACCGATTTTGATATTTCTTTCTCCATGACCTAAGTTGATCGAAGCCAAACTAAATGCAATAAGTTTCATTAAAATCGGTTCAGTAGTTACGGAGAAATTCGCGAACAAGCATAATACGTATAGCATACATACATACAAACACCTCGAACTGACAACCTCTTTCTTTTTGAAATCGGTTAAAAATGATAGAAAAACCCCGTCGCGATGAGACACTAAAAATGTTCACTGGCTCCCGGACTAAGAGTGGGGGTTTTGATATGCCCTTGTGGACTTCAGCGAGGAGACAGGTTGAATGAGCGAGTCATGTTCGATTTTGAACCGACTTCAAAAAGGAGGAGGTTATAGATTCGACTCGTAGGTATGTATTTTTTTTTATATGTTTGGCCGTGTATAACTCCTCAGCATATGGGCCGATTTTGATGTTTTTTTTTTTATTTGAAAGAGGGCGATGCCCCGGTGGTCCCATCCAGCACTATGTTACGTAGGCAGACCTATCTTTGACTTTTGAAACCTTTCGGGTGTCCGGAATGCACGTGACCCCGCCGGGTCGCCGTTTCCTGCAGCGGTGTGATGCAACCGAGTTTTCCCCGAAAACCTAATATTCAATTGAAGGCATTCATGTCCCCACTACTTTTTAGCCGAATTTCACCGTATAAAAAGGGCCACGAATTCACACTCGAGGGCTCATTTCAAGTGTAATACGTTTAGACGAAAGAGGCTTGCGAGATCGAGTAACATTTTTCTTCAAGTATTAATTCAACTTAAGCCATACAGCTTGCAGTGTTGCTGAGACGCGTTGTAATAATTAAACTCTTTGAGACCCTCGCATTTCTCAGTGCGTCAAAACCGAGAGGTGGACTTAGGTATCGCGGCAACCAAACACTTAAACAATTGTAAGAACCGAGCTTATAGAATATAATTAGTTATTTCTTACCCAGAATTCTTTTATTTAGGGTAGGGTGAGCAAAAACGAACTAACCCACATTGCAAAAAAAAATTTTTTCTTAAGGTCAGGTTCAGATATATTGGCCGGTGAGTTCGCTTTCGCGAGCAGCGTGCGAGGAGAAATCAGCCACCACCACCTGACCGTGGATTGGCAGTTGAAGTTGCTTGGCCCCCAAAGGTTATGGTGGGGTAACGGGAACGTGGCTCGACTCCGCCTGAACGAGCAGAGTTCACGTTACCCCACCATACCCTTCGGGGGCCCAGCAACTTCAACTGCCAATCCACGGTCGTCAGGTGATGGTGGCTGATTTCTCCTCGCGCGCTGCTCGCGAAATCGAACTCACCGGCCAATATATCTGAACCCGACCTTAGTGCATATGTATTGAAATGCAACAACGAAGAACTGCTTGAAATTTGCGATGGGCTGCTGCATAATACATTTTCATTTCAGATTTCGGTCTTATGCTTAACTACGAGAGAGACTGACGCTGAGAAAAATGGTTGGAATTTTGATCACAATGCGCAATATCATGTGCAGACGGATGAGGGTCCTGAAAGATATTTCCGTTTTCAAACCTTAAATGGGCAATACAGAAAAGAGAAAAGGTTAGTCGATGGCACAGTTATTGGAACAGAGGGCTGGCTAGACCCTCTTGGATATTTTCGTCTTAAGGATTACATAGCTGATGATAGCGGATTTCGGATATTAAGGTAGAGTAACTAATTAAACATTTTTTACGATTTTTTGGTTTTAAAATTGAGGAAGATGACTGCAACTTTTTCCCACCCGTGACGCCACCAGCACACGTGCCAATTGTCATCGGTGTGTTATACAATATTAATATATAACTAACAACTTCATACATTCCACAAATGAAAAATTCGCGCGCAATCCATTCACACATGCGCACTCATGCAAAACCGCAGTACATGCGCTAGTGGCGCCTTCTGCACCGATCTTTGCGTCATCTTCCCCATTGAAGGCTTGGATGCAATAAGGGGACTAGCTAAATTAAATTTTGTTAAACTGGATGTTAAAAAATATAGTGATAAGCTCGTCACGGCACACATTTTTTCTATTTACAGTTTTTTTTATCGAATCATTAGTATTCGAAATAAAAATTATAAAGAAAAAAAATTTCTTCGACCAAAATTAATATCTTTTTAAAAATAAATTGCGATAACTTGAGTAAATATTAACGGATCGTTATGAGACTTGAAACATAAAACTCAGAAAACTCTAGCGAAGCGGTAAAATGTATGCACAAAACCCTTATGTTAAAAAATGTAATAATATTTAATTAAAAAGTAATACTGGACATTAATAAGACAGAACCTGAAGTATGGGAAACGAATGAGAAATACTAATTAATGTTACATTAATATGTTGTAATTAGATCGAAAATGATATATGTGGGTAAGGACGCACCCATTTACGATGCTATGAAGGAAGCCGAAAGAGTGCCTACCCAGACTGGAATCCTCGTACAACCATCACGGCCGCCAAATCCATTCAGGTATAATATTTTACTGATTAAAATAATTAATGAACAATGAAGAACTCATTGAATTGGTCCGACAATATATATTTTTGTATATTGTTGAATATTCTGTTCAATACTTCTTATGAAATTATTAATTACTTATGTTATGATTTTCAATTTTCATACCTTTTATTAAATAAACACGAAGAATATGATATTATATTGTGAAATAACGTTAGTAGCTAATAGTTTAGTACTTTTCTTTATCTTACGGAACCTTTTTTAATCAATGTTCTAATATAACTGTTTCTATGGAGCTTTTATTATATAGGTTGTAAAATATCTGTTCCATGAGAACACTTTTTAAAGAAGTTTCTAACGGTAACATTTCTTGAAACGAAACATATAAGTTCTAACAGAATTTTTTTAAAAATAAGAGTTCTAGAACTTTTTCAATTCCTGCTCTATACATTTCACTCAACTCACGCACTGCTTGTGTTGTTAGGTGGGCAACGGCTTTAATGCTGAACGTATACAGGGTTCTCCAAAATAATGGGACAATCCGAAATATGCAAATTGATCATGCAGAAAGAAATTTAAAAGTCCCTTATTATTTTGGGATCCGAAGCTTTGTTCTCCACATATTAACAGTTGAATATTAGCGGTGGAACTTCCGGGCCGTGCCGTTTAAAGCCGAAATAGCTGAGCGCGGAGCAGTGACCGCTCGCACAGCTGTTTTGGCTTTAAACTGCACGGCCCGGAAGTTCAACCGCTAATATTCGACTGTTAATATCTTGAGAACGAAGCCTCGCATCCCAAAACGGTAAAGGACTTTTTGATTTTTTTTTGCATGAACAATTTGCATGTTTCGGAATGTCCTATTATTTTGGGAAATCCGATATAACAAAAAAAATCATTTGGTACACAAATTATCATTCAATCGCTCTTAAACCTTTATGTAAATACTTTTAATCCTTATTTATGTTGCAGGCAATCGGACGCAGCTAACGTTGGTCCCTTACTTAATAATGATATTAATTCGGATTATTATGTTAGTACTACAACCAGACCTTCAGTGGATATTCCTTCCGTATCTAATTCAAATAATGAGTACTTCAATTTGAATCGAGCAACTTATCATTCCGGAGTGCGAAATTTGAAAAATTATTCTCAACTTCAAAATACTTATAATAATTACCTGCAACGCTCTAATGATGGGGCTTACGCTACTACAGCTAGTACAGCTTATGATAATTCTAAAACCAGTCTCCCACTGTCAAGGCCTATTTCTCGAAGTGGTTCAACAGATTTTCTTCCATTTGATGGATCGTATACAACTTCCAATGGATTTCAGTATTATTTGAAGAGACAGTATCACGAAGAGGAACATGATAAGACTGGGAACAACATTGGATCATTCGGTTATATCGATCCATTCGGTATTAGAAGAGTAATTTATTATAAAACGGATCCCCAAAACGGTGGGTTTCTTCATCGGAAGAACAATAGATATGTAGGGTTCGCAGCGACACCATATGATCCGTCACCACCTAGTTTGCATAGACGAAGATCAAGATCTACGGATAAATAATCTTATCCAAATGGATTTGTTATTAATTGCTATATTAATGTCCGGAAGAAATCATAAGGTTTCTTCAACTGTTAACGTTAGGTGCCATCTTAAATTGTTTTATTATTTAGAAAATCACATTAATATTTAAGACTTTGAAAATTTAAATAATTTCGTCGTTATGATTGTTTCGAATAACTTATAATTTAATTGTATCAATGTAACTTAAGTGATAGAGAACTATTGAATTGACAGAAGCATAAGCTTAATTGACTTTGATCATATTTATTACAAATTCCCTTATTTTCAATTGAAGAAACGGGAATAGGCAGTATTTATATAGATGAGGGTCCACCTCATCGATTTCAATGATTCTTGAATATGTTGCTAGTATAATGATTCTGCGCAATTTTTTCCTACATATATAACCCCCCTTGGCGTCAATTTTCGAAATATTCATAAAAAAATTTGACATTTTTACTTTGATATGGGGTACGTGCCGTTTAGATTTGGGTTAACCCGAACCTAAACCAATCCGGTGAACTTGTAGAAAAGCTGCTTTCTTTTGGATTTTAGTTAACGGTTGCCGTTTATTAAAAAGTTATAGGTTAGCTTCACTGTGTTTCCTATTTTATCTTTGATCTGGTTGGGACTAGATCCCGTTAGGGGGTCCGCCAACTTTTGAGAAATTCAAGGTGAAAAAAAGTGTTTCAGAAACATAGCCTCCTTGCAGAAGAACATCTCGACAGGCTGTTATTACATACTCCTTCGACAGCGGTAAATAGGTAAACAGCACAACGGCAACTTACGGATGAGCATCATCTACACGTTGCTGGTTGAAATTCCAACCAAAGATTTGTCTGAAATCTCTCAAAAGTTACCTTCCTCCGCACGGGGCCTGCTGAACAAATCTAGCCTCAACTAACTACCGATCACAGTTTTTTTTTACAAATATTTCGAAAACTAAAGCCGAGTGGGGGTTATATGTATAGGCAAAAATTAAGAAATCATTGAAACAGGTGAGGTGGGCCAGCATCTGTATAATTACCGATACGTCAGTGTTGATAAATATCCCATATAATAAGATGCTTAAGGGGATACATGGGTATTAGATAGCTAAATTCAACGGTTTCTTGTGGGCTAGATTGTAGAGCCAGGAATAACTCAACCCGTTTGCTCTTTTAATAATTCTTTCTTAAGGGGAGGTTCTGGTCTAGAGCCCACAAAAATTGGTGACCTTTAGGAATTAATTAAAGGAAAACTACTATATATAATTCAATGGGACTTTTTGCATTGTATTAAGGATATCTTAAATTATAGAAATATATTTTTTGTTTTATAATTAATCATTGCAGACGGCACTGGGGAGTTGTTAAAGTCGAGGGGTACAAACAATTTATCCAAATCCGTGGGACCTGTATCTCTAAAAGTTATCATCCGATTCGACTGAAACTTTTTCTTATTTTGAAGAATATACTTCTGGCTAGGGGGGAAACCAGAAAAAAATACAAAAATGACATTTTTTTTTAGAAAATAACGACACTTGAAGTTTGAAATCACTTTTTCCCTATATTTTTCGACCTTTCAACACCTTTGAAAATGATAAATTTTATATTTTTTTGTAATTTTTTCTGCTTTCCTCCCTAGCCAGAATTATATTCATCAAAATAAAAAAAAAATCCGTCGAATCAGGTAATAACTTTTGGAGATACAGGTCCCACCGATTTTGAGAACACTGTTTCGAGAAAAATGCGTTTAAAGTTTTACGCGAGTGCCGAGTGGCCGGTTGTTACCCATGCATTAGCCGCTACTCAAATGCTTATAACTTCGGGAATTTTACGAATTTCAACAAATCCTGTTAAACACATATTCCTAAAAGGTTGGACATTCGAAAAATGAAATAAAAAAAAAAATCGATTTTCAGGACGCACCACCCCTTAAGGTGCGTTTAGACCAGGGTTGACTAACTGGTGGCTCGCGAGCCACCGGGGGCCCTTCCGCCTTGCTGCCGCGCTTAACGACCCCCTCCATACCTACCAGACTCTGACGACCGCAGTCGAAAAGGGAAGGAAAGAAATAGGAATCGACAGCGATCGTCAGAGTCTGGTCGGTATGGAGGGGGGCCGTAAGGCGGAGTGCCCCGGGTCAGTGATGCCAGATCGGGGACGGGTTCCCTCGAAAATTTCCCCCACCTCGCATGCACACTATGCACCAATCACGTGCGTGTAGATCACATACGCGACTCCTGCATAGTGTGCATGCGACGTGGGGGAAATTCTCGAGGGAACCCGTCCCCGATCTGGTATCACTGCCCCGGGTGTCTCGCGAGCCACCAGTCAACCCTGGTTTAGACGAAAGGAACGAATGCTCGTTTGCTCCCCACTTCGACAAAATTCATGCACATTCAGTGTAAACGGCAATCGAACAATGTTCGCGTCGAATGCGAGGGAATGTTCGTGTAGCTTATATGAGCCGCACATTTGTTGAATGTTCTTCACACATTCAGCATTTGTTTATAAAATGAAACGAGCATTCCAAAACGTTCGGCGAATTTTTTACCGAGCATAAACGAATGCTCCTTTAGACTTTAGACTGGAATTTTGTCGAAGTGGGAGGCAAACGCGCATTCGTTTCTTTGGTCTAAACGCACCTTTAGGGGTGCAAAACGTATTTTTAAATAAGAATGTTTACAAAATATTAAAAATGAATGTACCAATGTACAAGTGAGTTGCGTAAGACGTGTCTCCATGTGGTGAACACGATTCCGATTAACCGATTCATCTCAAGGGGTCACCCTAGTGTGACGGCCTGAAATGGAACGCGATATTGGGGATATTTTCTAAGAGAAGCCCTCAAATTATATTATTTGAAAACTTTATGCCTAGATTTGTACATATTTAGACATAATTTAAAAAAAATTAATTAAAAAAACTATACCTAAAACTTTGAACGTATTTTTCTCAAAACTGTATTTACAAAGCTCGCGCGCACGATTTCTAAAAAACTCATCGACCAATTCACTTGAGATTGGTAGGATATGTGTGTGGGATTCATTATTTTCGCTCGGCCTATAACCAAGTCAATATTTGCTAAAATAAACTTTTGGCACTAAAAAACTACCGTTTATTGTCGCAGAAATCAGGATCTTTTTTTAAAATGCCGCCATTTGGTTATTTATCATTATCATTCGTTTGCCGTAGGCCCAACCGTAACTACACAAATATAGATTAAGAATATTCTTGATTTTTGTTTATTAGCCAACAGCAACAACGGCAATCGTGCTCGCCGAGGGCAGACATATTTTCTTAAGCGCTTTGGTTATCGGAGCTACAGCTGCATTTTGAATTGATTTCTTTTTTATATGTTGTCCAAATATGTACAAATATCGACATAAAGTTTTTAATTAGTATAACTTAATGCTTTTTCTTAAAAAAAAATCCATAAATATCGCCTTCTCTTCAGGCCGTTACACTAGGGAGACCCCTTAAAGCAACATCGCTGTATTTGAGTAAGGTAAGTTAGGAGAAGATGCCTATAATTTCTTAACCCTTTCGCGACGGCGATGCTAGCCGCGAATATACATATTTGAATTTCCGCCATTATAAAAATATGTAAATTTTTACACCATTTGTGGTCATATTTTTAAAATTGGCACATAAATTGAAAAAAAATTATTGATCTGTTTTACATAACTACTTACCAGAGGCGTTTCAACCGGCGCCGTTTTGCATCTCGAAAAACAAACCTATTTCAGATTGCTCTATTTCTTTTGAATTTATTATAATTTTACTGTTATAAATTTTGTTTTACTTGTTCTAATGTTAAATTAAGTACCCTTAAAGTGCCGAAAGGATTAGGGCATTGGTATCTTTGCAAAAAAATCTTAAGAATTGATATAAAAATAAGCCATTTATACGGGTTTCTCCCCTTAAAACCTTATATCTCTCGAAAAAGATAAATTATGAAAACGTGGATCAAATAAATTACTATATACTGATTGACATAGCCGTATATTTCTCCACTATTTTACAAGTTTCAATAGTAAGTATAGGTATATGGTTTTAGTTCAAATCCAGAATTTATGAAATGACACGTACAAAATCAAACTAAACAATAAATTCTATAACATTGTTAAGGATTGAGCAGTTACACCGAAGTCTCAGTTAATGCAGTGGTTCCCAAACAGTGGGTCGCGAAATGTTTTCTGGAGGGTCACCGCAGTTAGTTTTAGTTGACGAGACTTAGTACTTATTTATTTTAAAATGGTTACATTGCCATATTCTATTAATGATGTAACACTGATTTTTCATAAGGGAAAAAAAGAAAAAGCTGGTTACCCAGATGCAACCACAACCATCACACTAAATAAGATAATTAAATATATTAAACTAGCTTAAAATACCCGGCGTTGCCAGGGCTTGTTATATGTATGTATCTCTGAATAGTATAACATTAAGTCCCCGGTAGGCGTCTGTTTGGCTGTTCGGACTGATCTTGAGAACCACTGGACCGACTGCGATGCGGTCCCCACATAGAGCATTCTCGAGGAATGCTTCACTAAAATCACCACTGCTCGGCATTCGTTTTGTTATAGGTTAGTGTTTATTCGCCTAAACCTTCCTCGAAAAATGTTCTATAAAACGGTGAAAACTGCATCACAAACCGTCCAGTTGTTCTCGAGATCAGCGCGAATAATCCAACAGGCGCCTACCGGGGATTTGACTTTATTGTATGTAGAGAAGCGTGGCAAACACCGCTCCGCCTGCAAGCCATGCGCGTGACGGTTCCTTGCACAGTGGTGGGGATGCTGAGTCACATCCTTAGTTTTTCTAATAGCGCTGCGATTCACGCAAATCTTGCTTCACTAAAATCATCATTGCTCGGCTTCTTTTTGTCATAGGTTAATGTTGCATACACCTAAACTCATCCTCGAGATATGCTCTATAAAACGATGAAAACCGCATCACAATCCGTCCAGTGGTTCTCGAGATTAGCGCCTACCGAGGACTTTATTTTATACTATGTAGAGATATCTTTAAGTATATTTAATATAGGTATTAAGATAATTAAATATTATTAAGTTAGAATTATATTCTGAAATACCTACTTTTAATGTTTTCTTTACCTTATTAAACATACCTTACTTTACCTTATATTGTGGGGGAAGGGGGGGGGGGGGGGGTCCGCAGGTTATTTGAATATTATAAAAGGAAGTCGCGAATCAAATAAGGAAATACTAAGTTAATGTACAATTTGACAATTACGATGTTTTGGTTTTTAGTTCCATAAGTCTTTTTCGTTCATACCCCTGTAAACGTCGGAAGCTGTTGTATTCTTCAACGATCTTTCAAAGATCAAAAATCGGTCTTGGTGCTGGTGGTGTGCCTGTGGCGCTACTCCTGGGTCCAGGGATGATGCAATATTTCTCGGAAAAATAGGCTCTTTCGTAGAATCTGAATATACCCCCACCATTTTAATGACAGTTTTTCAGTCGTAAAAGAGACGGAAAACAAGCAGCAGGTGGGTCACTTTTACTAAAGCTCTTAGAAGGGGCCACCCCGAAATGTAAATCGTGTATTTTTATGAAACTACAGATTTATACAGTAACTAAAAATATTTGACATGTATGGTTTTTGGCCTACGTCCTCGTTGAAGTGGTGAAGACAACTCTCAAAGTTGGGGTGAAAAACATATTTGTTCGAATATCTCCAAAAGTATTAAATATGGGTAAGATGTGGTAAGATTGTGTATTTCTAAACGACGAATTCAGCTATGTAAATGGTTTTTAGAAAAACTCATTTCTTTAAAAATTGTATCGACTCACGAAGGAGTTATATAACAGGACTTAGAGTATTGACCACCTGTAGTGAAACACCCTGTATGTATAAGTCATTCACACAACGATCTTAGAAGGGGCCATTTTTGCATCGATTTTTGAACGAGCTACCGTCTCATTGACTTTTATCGAATACGTATTTAAGGTACAGTAAAGTCTCCCTATGGGCTCGGGTTTGTGCACACGATGAGGGCTTATCGCTATCCCCACCACTTCTGTCTCACTCTTGTGCGGCGAAGGCGAGAGCGAGATGGAACGAGAGCGAACGAAAGGCGCTGAAAGCGAGCGAGGACGGTACGAGACAGACGACGCGCACGCCCGCCGCGCACGCAAAGCGTTCCATCTCGCTCCCCCTTCGACCAGAAAGAAGCGAGAAACGAACACTCGGAATTAGGACTCTGGTCTCCATGAGGGCTCATCGCCGGTCCCGACCAGCGAGCCCATAGGGAGACTTTACTGTATGTACCTAAGGTACTTAAAAAACGTTTTTCTAATACCCTGTGCTATTAATTGCAATGTAATGTAAAAATGGAGCATCAGATGAGTAGGGTACATTATAAGAAGTATGCATGCTTGCGCGCGCGCGTGTGTGTGTGTGTGTGTCCTGCAGGACAGCTTTCGGGTTAAAGTCAAATTAAGGAAGGCTAAACAGAACTAATAATATAATTTAGTGCACAAAGTTTTTCTTAATTGAATGTATTTGACAATTATTCCTCCTACGACGGGCCAATGCAGAGTCTGGAGTCATACAGTGATGAATCGTGGGTCGTGGGCCAAAATTTTACCCTCCATACGTCCACCGTAGTTCCCCTCCTTGTTTTTTTCGCACTGCTACAAGCATACCACTACTTTCTGTCCGTGTGTCAAGTGTGCTGTCTGGCCGGCGTGGCGAGTCTCGCTTTGCATCATGGACAAGCCAGGTCCTCTGCGACTATTCAGGCCCCCTAGTGATTTTACCGCGACGACATCCGCCCCTTTGTTACTCTTTTCAAGGTACTTTCCAGGGATTTACATCGTTTAAGAAGTTACGGATCGAGGCGATGCATTCCTTGTGGCTGTTACGCGGGTCGATGACCCGATCTCCCAGACGTTTGAGTCTACGCTGAGTCAGGGCAGGACATTCGCAATCAGGACAATCCCGGCCAGGTCCAGCTGGCTAACAATGTGTACGGGCCTTACGCTAAAGCAGTGACTAGCGGCTAGTCGGCGGCGGAGCACGGACTGAATGAAGGAGTGGGGGATAGTGGTCGTTTTGGTGCCCTGGCTGTGATCTCCACCAATGGCCCTGACCGGGAAGATCGTCCAGTGGGTAAAAACCCGCGGGAGATACGGAGACTATAGGATGTCCTCCGGGGCAGACTAAGTCTGACCCGCAGCCGTCTTTAATACTAGCCGTGCTGAACAACGTGGCAATACCGCTCATGTGAGGATCGGGAGTCCGACCGAGTCCGACTCTTGAATCTTAGGAACTTGGCAAGTCTTGCGGTGGACTTTGTTGAAGGACGTTGTTTAACCCTTTTTTAGGGAAATTGATACAAATATACGAAATTTTTGAATAATTACATACCAAATAATATAAAAATACTACAATTTATTGTGATTCGGTAAATTTCCTCACCACCTCAGGGGTATTACCGTGGCGCGTTACCGTTTGAATCATAAAGTGGGTGGTTCGCCAATAGCCATATCATCCCACATAATAAAATAAAATAAAAACGCAACAAAAATAAAACAGTGTGATCAAAACTGAAAACAAAAAATAACAACGATATGATCTACCTGAAAGACAACATTACAAAAAATAACAATTATATAATCTGCCTGAAAGAAAACAGAAATAATCTTTAAAATAAAAATGGAATAGAATGTTAAATCTTGAAATAGAGTACTAATCAAATAAAACAAACTACATACATACATACATACATACATACATACATACATACATACATACATACATACATACATGCATATATACATACATACATACATACATATTAAAGAATGAGTCACATTTTGGAAAATATACATTTATAAGTTAAACTTGTTACTACTCTAACTAAAAGTCTTCAATTTCCGTTTACTAGAAGCAACATTTCTATTTATATCTAACTGATTATTGTTTATATTTTTTACATAGCCATTTAATAATATATTTGAAAAAACCGATAATAATTTAAACAAAATATCGCGGTAATCTTTACCACAAATGAACGTTTCAGAAAATGGCAAATAATCCGAACCTGATCTAATACTAAGATATGTTAATCTACATAAAGTATTTTTGTGATTCTCAGACCGTAAAAATTGAGATTCCAAATTATTATGATTTATTATGGCTTCCATTATTGCACATATATGAATCAATAAGGTTGTTACTTCCTCAGTGGGAATAGAAACGCTGCCTCTTTGTAAATGATCAAAATATACATTTCCTACAGTGTTTCCTTTATCCTCTACAATCAATAATTTACAGATATTACAATTTAATTTTTTGGAAACAGAATGAGATCCATAACCGGATATATAAATTTTAATTGAATCGTCTAAAACAGATTCAGATAAATATTCATTATTAAATATTTTTAAAAAACGAGTTACATCAACCGCAAAATCATGACAATCATTATTGCTGTTGTCACAATTTTGAAATTTATTTTGAATGTCAGCAAAAGAAAATGGGTTTCCTGATTTTTTATATATATGTTTCAATCTAATATTTTTTCTGCATAAATTACTTCATCATATGAAATATGATAATTGCACCCGGATAAAAGTCTGTAATTTCCAAATCGTTTTTCTAATTTCTCAGTTGTAAATTTTCCTGGTAAAAGATACGATATATTACAATTTTTAAATCAATACTTAAAATGTGCCAATAAATTTTGAAGTTGGGACCATCTGGACAATGTCAAGTCGACAGGCAATACCCACTTCAAATCGTTGAATGAAATTTCATTACCTTTATGAAAAACTTGTAATTTCATTTCGTCATTAATTACAATTCGAATATTAAGTAGGTACTAAAAGATCATTGTCATAATCAAGTTTATAAAAATAAATTCTAGAATTCGCTAATTGAATATTCCAACATTCTGAAATTTCAAGTTTCACTTTATACTTAATTATTAAATCTGAAAAATTTTCAATTAAATCTATGTCTTCAAATTCTTGAACTAAACGTTCATGATTTTGAATGACTTCTTTTCTACGTTATTCAGGATCTTTTCTTTGTGGCAGTACAGGCTTTGAAAGATAAGTTGGTAAATTGGGAAAAATAGAAGGTACTGCATTCTCTCTAAGCTTCGAACACCTCAGTAAAATATTCTCAAGTATTCGATTAGAAGATGTAACTTGCTCATATCTAAGAATAGCATTATCAGCAAAATGAAGACTACAAATAGCAGAGTACTTTGTAGGTGTCCAATGTTTTCGCGGAATAGCAGCTACCCATTTGTTTCGCAATTCTTCATTCTTTGATAATTGAAAAACGGAAACATAATTGTTTGATTTTAAAGTGCTATCATAATTGACCTTGCAACCCGGAGCACAGCAACGCCGTGGCATTGTTAATATAGAAAATCTTACTTTAAAAAACTAAAATAAAAGAGACACAATTCTAGCTTCTATTAAGCAACTGTGCTACACACAAATGGAAGAAAAATCAATGAAATTAATGAAATCAGTATCAATCTGTACTACATTACATATCCCTATTGCACTAACACTAATATTTATTGCACTATATCACATTTTATTTTCATTAATGGCACAAATAAACATTTATTAAACCCGCGGTCAGCCACATCGTCAGGGTTATTGTTTTTACCAAAACCGGACTCCCGCCCTGTTGCCAGATTTATGTTCAGCAAGGCTAGTATTAAAGACGGCTGTGGCTGACCCTAAGATTGTCGGGGGATATCGACTTACGTCTAGAGGTCGGCGGACTCGCATTCCCCTAGTAGCCGTGGATATGAGAGGAGTCAAAAATACGCAACGAAACACCTTGGATATACAAGAGATACTGCGAGAAGCCTGGCCATTCGCATGCACCGCTCGTGGTAGACTCTGCCTGACGGGCTCGTCGCGCCGGCTTATATGCGGAAGCGCGCGAAAGTCATGAGCGGGAGCGCCGCCCGGCGCGTAGCCATCTCGCGGCCGCGCTCGGTAGCGGCGGGCCGCGCCAGGCGCGAGTGATGGGGGAAAGATCAGCGTCCTACCGTTATAACTCGTTACAGTGCATAAGTCCGGCGGAGGAACGCTGCATCACCTTATACTCTTGGCACTTTCTGCACTGGCGAACGTACTGGGCCGCATCGCGAAACATGCCGAGCCAGTAGTATTTCTGCGCCAATCGTGTAGTTTGTTTTCGTAACGTCAAGGTGGCCGGCCGTGGGAGCATCATGGTTGGCCCGAAGGATTTCTTTACGCAGTGGTCGCGGTACGCACTGTTTCCATTCATTCTCCGGATTGCCGCCAGTCATAGCCGGGAAGTATCGGTATAATTTCCCGTCTCTGATCTGGTACTCCTTGTTGCGAAGCGACTCCTCCTCGACAGTCTGTTTCTTGGTCTCGTACCATGTGCATGCCGGGTTACCCTCCACCTGGGCGACCTCGCCCTGGCGCGACAATGCATCGGCCACCAGGTTATTTTCGCCTTTACGATATTTTATCGTAAAGTCGTACTGCTGGAGCTCGAGGCTCCAGAGGCCCAGGCGTCCCGAGGGGCTGTCCATTCAGATATATTGGCCGGTGAGTTTCGTGAGAGGTATTCTCCCACTACACCGCTTGCTTGCCACGGTGCTCCTTTTCTCTACGGTCCCACTCTTTCTCGAGCTACGCCTGGTCGTTGCGAGGTGGGGATTGGTGTCCGTGAGGTACGAACACACGTAGCAAAGCATCCCCATTACTTTGAGTACATTGAGGAGACACGATTCCGAGCGGTCGTTTCTCGCTTCTTTCTTGCTGAATGCAACAGAGTTGAATGCGTTGGCTATATTCAACGAAACAGCTAGACAAACTCAGCCTGCCTCGGCCGCCCGTGACGACAGCGCCCGGACTAATGAGATGGCGTCCATAGTGGAGCGCTGCCGCCGAAAATCGAACTGGCTGTCGGACAGGTCGGGGCCAACTTCTCCAAGTGGTCTAAGAGGCGGGCGTGGATGATCCTTTCCAGGAGTTTGCCGCTTCGTCCAACAGGCATATCGGCCCGTAGGCGGATGGCGACTCTGCGGGCTTTCCGGGCTTGCGAAGAAGCACCAGCCTCGCTTCCTTCCACGCTATGGGGAACCTGCCGGACCACATTACGGCGTTGAACAGTCGCATGTGGCCGACGCCAAGGGCGCCCAGGCCCTCCTCGGCACTCCATCCGGGCCGGGGGCCGCGCGCTTGGATTTCATGCACGCGACGGCATCAACGAATTCCGACTCGGACACCTCTTGGATATTCCCCTATCGGGCGGGGCTGATGCCCAGGGATTCTCCTCTGCGGGTCCGGTTTCGTCCTCCCCTAGGAGTAGGGGAGGGGGTTTAAGAACAGGGCACCGACAGAGCAACGGCAGCATGGGTGCGCGATAGCGAGGTGCTGCAACGTTTCATGGAGTCGGACCACAACTATCTGCTCCACGTCATTGATAAAGGTGCGGTTGGGATAACTCTGTGCCAACCATATATGAAGTGGTGTGCGCGGTCGCTAGACGAAAAGAAACTGATCCATACTTTTAGAAGATGCAGGGGCACGGAGACCATGTAAGTGACGCAAATCGGCAGCTACCTGGCAGCAATGAAGGCTGCATGCAATGCGGCGATGAAGAAGGTCGCGGGGCGCCCGCGGGCGCGGGTTAGGAACCCGTAGTGGACAAGTGAGATTGCTGAACAGCGCAGGCAGACGAATGCCAAGAAAAGAAGACGGGAGCAACTACACGCCGAACTCCAAGGTAGCGTACTGGGGATCGCTGAAACTACCGCGGAAAATGATTTGCCGGAGCAAGATTAAGACTTGGGAAGAATATCGGGAGGAGCTACATGTGGAGATATGGGGTGCGCCCTATAGGTCCATAATGAAGACAGTAAAATGCACCCTACCACCCCTGGTGCTCTCACACGATTTCATTACACGAACGCTAACCGCGCTCTTCCCTGAAAATGGATTACGATCTGAGGAACTGCCACCGGAGGATCCGCTGATACTAACCGAAGACTGGATCACAGAAGCGGAAATCATAGAAGCAGCAAAGAAACTGAAGCCTAGGAATGCTCCGGGACTTGATGGAATACCTCCACTAGCGGTCAAACAAATGATACTGGCTGACCCAGGAAAAATTATGGGCCTGGCAAACGGCTGCCTGGAGGAAGGCTACTGGCTGGTGCAATGGAAACGGACGAGAGTCACGCTATTGCGAAAAGAAGGGAAGGATCCGGCCTCCCCGTCGGCGTACCGACCGCTTTATGTCATAGATTCGACAGGAATGGTTTTAGAATACATTGTCCGCAACAGGATTATTGAGGCGCTGGACCCGGATGGCTTTGTCCCAAACCAGTTCGGCTTTTCGAAAAGTCGAAATACGGTTCAAGCCCTCCAAAAGGTGAGTGAAATGGCGGAACTTGCAGTATAAAAACAGAACTACTGTATTTTAGTTACTTTCGATATTCGAAACGCGTTCAATATAGTCAAGTGGGCAAGGATCCTGCGCGAAATAAGAGAGCGGTAGTTCCCTTACTACCTAAGGAAAGTAATTCGTGCGTATTTTGCAGACCGACGAATTATGGTTCGGAAGATATAGTAGACAGAAAGGTCCACATGGGGGTCCCGGAGGGTGCCGAGGAAACGTTCGCGGGAAGCGGCAGAGGAAACGGCAGAGAGGGACGAAATACCCCCCTTGGGAGCCACCGGCCTCTGTGTAGCGCCGCTTCCCCCGCCAAAGACGACCCATTCCTTCCTTCACACGGTTGGCGGCGGCAGGCGTTTCGCGAGATTGAACTTACAACTCGTTTGTACGCCCCCCACCCCACCAACACGTGCATAATCACACGCCCAATGTCCAATGCGTTGGACACGTCCCGGGGAGGCAACAAGATGTATAACTTCCTCTCCATAATATCCAATCGAGACATAATCCGGGCGACGCTGTCGGCCACCCACAAGCGTCGCACCTTTCACGAGCTGCTGCTATTAAGGGTGGCCATGCCCCCACGTGCACTACCCCCGCAGCCCGGGCACCAAACGAAAACGCGGGGGAGGGGGGGGGGGGGCGCCAATAAGTGACAAAAGAAAATGACTCTAACTACTACGTTGACGGCTTTCGAGAGGGGAGTTAGGGAGGGAGGTGCAACGCGACCTCCCACTGAAAGACTAATAATGTCTTGTGACGCCGGGTGTGCGCCGCGACGGCGACTCAACCCCAGTCTTCCGTTGTGTCCCACACGCAGAGTGTCTCACTCACCCTGGTGCCGCGGCGGGAATTGGCTAAATTGGTAACAAGTCCCCCGCCACTCTTCTCCGCCTACTGCCACTTGGCTGGCGCCTGCCTAAGACTATTGTGGGAAACGCAGCAGGGAACAATGGAAGGGAGAGCACTCCCATTCGGTTCCATTGCTTCCGGCGCAATGCTGCGCACCCACGACCGACGCCTCTCTCGCGTACAGACAAGCATGGTCGGCGGGGACGAGGCACGCGGGGAACATCCGCACCTCTGAACATCTCTGCACCCCCTTTTTTATCCCGATGGCCATGCACGTGTACTCTTCCATCCCAGCACATCCAAAAATTTATTCGACTAATGCCCAACTCCACTGCCGAAGTTTAGAAAATTACAATTGGTAAACCGTTCCTCCGAGTCCAAGTAAACCGGTATATACTGCGGTTCTGAAATCGACGGCGAGCGGAAAAGAGAGGACGAGAATGAGCCTGTAGCCGCCAGCTTTGCCTGAAAGCTATCACCCGCTGCCAGCGTTCACCATCGGGTGGGGATGCAGATCACAGTTTCCACCCCACAATCGCCGGTGTATATAACATGGGGGGGGGGGGGAGTCTTGCAACGGAAGATTGATATATATTATCTTTCTCTCTCCTTCGGGTCCCCGCAGCAAACGGCGCATCGGGAGAAAGGTGGTCTCCCCATCTTTTCCTAGTACCCCGTCCCGTGATGCTTAACTTTGATGAACTCACGAGAACCAGTGATTCAAACACGGCCACCGCCGAAGTTGTCTTCCCCCAGACCTTTTTTTTTTTATTTACTTGGAGGAAATCCCCCCGGATACCCCCCGCCCGCGTGTACGGAGTTGCGCGCCTAGGGGGAGGGACTTAACGCGAGAGCAAACAAGCAATTCGTTTGCTACCCTCCCGCCCTGCGCTTTAAGAGCAACTCCGCTCACAGCACCCCCTTCAAGGGGGGCCTTCCCTGGGGGAGTATTGACACCTCTCCCAGCTATAGTCTCCTAACACGGCGGCGCAACGGACCACGCATCCGCGCCGCCTCATCCGGGGTCGCTGCTACTAGGGCGGGTGGTGCCCCCCGGCACCCCCGCCCCGCGACCCCGCGATCGAGCTGCTACCCGGCCGCGACGGTGCTATGGTCGCGACCGGGCCGGGGCGTAGATGGCCTCACGGGCCGCCCTAACCGCCGCGTCCCGAGGGGCCTTTAAGGCGGTCGGGGCGTAATTCCCCGACGGCCACCTCGGGCGGGCGGCTGGCGATGTGTGCCTACAGGGTGGCCCGTTATCAGCCGCCCGTTTATGCCCCGGAGCTCGATCGCACTATCGGGAGCGGCGTGACGTCGCCGCTCCCCGGGGGGGGGGGGGCTAGTTCATGGACCCCCCCGCTCTTCTTCCCTGACATACAGCGGCCCGCCCTAGAGCTTGGCGGGCCGCTTTTCCCCTTCCCACAAACTTCCCCCAGACCTGACCCAGACCTAGTTAGTTAGTTAGTTAGTTTCTTGGTCAGAGTGTCGCCTGCTAGTATACCTTCTCTTTGTCGTATCCGTAGTGTATGTGCGCGTGTGAGTGTGTGTACAGCCAATAACTACGCGCTCTTCGCGTTCATCGTCTTCGTGGAAGATCTTTCTGCCATTCAGCCGTGGCGTTCGATATGTGGCGGATCGTGCCGCCGCAAAGTGAAAGTGTTTCACCGATATTACTACTTAGACGCGTCGATATGAGTAAGTTAAACGCACGCGAGCAAGTGCTATACGTCAGTCGAAGAAACAGCAAAACACTAATATATTGTCTAAAAGTAAACGTCTCGCGTTAACTACGAATGCAGCCAATTCATGGGAAATAAAATACCGCGAGTATTATACGATATTTTGTCTCTCCTCAAAATTATTGTTAGTTCTGAAAATTTTACTTGTCATGGTTTCGTATCAATTCGACTACTAACGGTGTACTACAATTCTGACAGCGGAAGCATTTAAAAATGCTAAAAACTTGAGAGTTTGTTTAAAAAAGATTGCACCGTACGATAGAAATGCATGCATAGTAATAGTTAAAAGTTTGTGATAAATTAAAAAGGTCAGGAATGAATAATCCGAGGCAGAAAACAGAAGATGATAAGGTTGTATCTTCGATAAATTTGAGGGCAGATTCAAGCGTTGGGTTTCGGGGTTGGAATACATCCATCACGAGTAGTAACAATACGTAATAATAATAACAAGAAGTATGACTCTCGCATAAGTTTTAACGCGTATAAAGACGAGAGGAAAAATAATGAATATACCGATTTCAAACATTTTGCGCATAGCCTTGAGAGTTTATCAACGACGATTACTCTTGTGCCCAACTGGATAAATGATAACGACACACCAAATACGCAAATATCAAACACTAGCGGCGGTCAACAGATTGTAAAAGAAAAAAATACAGATGTAGAGACAAGTAGGAAACAAGACTCGATATTGAAAAGAAGCTAAAGATCGCGATAGTGTTTTAAGTAGGATTTCACGCAAGAATGTAGGAAAAACAAGACAGATGTCAATTGTTACCGAAACAACTGGTTTACCCAGACTTACAATTGAAATTAGCTGGAACACGGGAACGTTGAACGAGGATGAAAATGGAGGGAAAATGTTTTGTAGCTATATTGTACGAGGTACAGATTTATCGGGTCCCGGCATATTACAAAAGAGTTATCCAGAAGTGAACACTCGTAAAGTTAAATCATGCGATACGTACACCGAAATTAACAAGGCGGAGCTTTTAAATATTGTACACGATAATGTATTTAAGAAAGGTAATGAAACATCTGCAGATAATTCATTAGTAGTAGAGGTGAAAGATTCTATTGAAAAGAATCGCGCGAATGCAAAAACAAATCATAATAAAAAAGATTGTAGTACTTTGAAGATAACTGCGCGCAAGGATAGATTTTCGTCTAATCACTCGGAGAAAGCGTACGAAGTTAAATTCGGTAGCAAGCATTCCAGTATTAGATATGATAATAAAACCAACGCTTTTCCCGTGCGAGCATTGGCTCCTAGAAATCGTACAACAGACCGTACCAATGTTGATACTAACAAATGTTCAGAAACTGCAAGCACCTCCACTCGGAAGAACATTAAGTAGCAATAATGTTTTAAAACCGAGAGCAGCGGAGCGTGGTGTCGTAGATAGGCAAAAGATTGTAAGCACAAAAGAAGAGACTGAAAAAATAAGCACCAAAGCTGAAGGTTTGTATGAAAAAATAAATTTATCGAAAGACAAACGTGCAAATGGTAACCGAAGTATTGAAAATGACGGTACGAAAAGAATAAAATTAGTTGGAGGTGTTTCCCTTAAAAATCATTGGTCATGATATAAGTTTTTTCACTGCGAACCAACGACTCGGGAGAATTCTGTTCAACAGAAATAACTGGACTGTCGTGTCTAAGAACACAAAAGAAGCGGAATATTATAAATTATATATTTTACTACTCATTAGCGCGAAGGAAGTGCGATTACACTTAGTCTGCCGTAAGAGCCGAATCCGCGTACAAAGAAATACAGTCAGTGTCGTCGTCGTCGTTGTCTTCGTCATCCGTTACAGTCTCGCTATCACGGTTCGTTTTACCTGCAACTACACACTTATGCCTCGCAGGTGATTTCCGCGTCTCTGATGTTAGGGGAGAATGGGGCAATCGCGGTCACCGGGCAATAATGGTCAGTATTGTTATTATAACACGGCATGTCTGAAACGTGCAATTTCTTTTCTTTACGTTCCACGACATCATTCTTGACTTCGCCTCAATTGTTACTAAGTAACCAAGAAAAACAAGCCTTTTTGGGTTTTAAACGTCGTTGATGTTATATTTTGGGTGCACTGTTCGTAGCGACTCGCGCGTGAAAACTCGACGTTTCTTTCGGGGTTGTAAGGCCCGATTCACCTTGCGGGACGCGTGTAGCCGGACGATCGTATCACCCGCTAAACTAATATTAGGTGACTGTTTTAGTATTATTCAAGTGTATAAAAAATGTAGACTCTGGTCCGCACGATGGTCAGAAAATGAGAATTTGTGTTATTATGCTTGTGGTCCGAACGATGACCCGATCAAGCAAACGAACGTTGCTTGTAGAGAGATGGTTGAATTCTGCCCTTGTCCACCTTTTGGATGTCAAAGGTTGACAAGACATTGGAATTTGGGAGGCGCTGAAATACCTGATTGGCCCCGCTTTCCTTGAAGAGGAGGAACCTTTCTTCTGCGATTTCGGTGGTGGAGGAGGAATCCTCTCCCTCTTGGTGACGTAGCGGAGGAAAAGCCGGACATACCAAACTGACTACCAAACCTCGCCAGGTTGATCGGCCGAAGCGTCTTGCCAGGGTCGCGGTTTATGACCCTACTGTCCCGTGAGTCAGCAGTGGTCGACGGTATGTGCTGGTTCGAAGTTACCGTATACCACCCGCTGACAGAGCAATCAACGGATTTTTTCAGAGCGAGAACGGTCGAGGTGTCCAAAAACATGGCACGATATCTGTTGCGGCCGCGCGCGACGCGTCGCACCAGTCGGATTTGAACGCGCGCCCGCAGCGGCATCAACACAGCTGTTGAGTCGTTGTGGCGCGTTTGAATTGTGTTTTGACCGCTAACGGGCTCGGGTTGCGCTCGCCCGGCGACAGTTAGTTCTCGGAACAACATCGCCGAGACACGATCCGCGACACGCACCTTTGCAGCATTATTTTTCGCACCCAGTGTTGCGCCCTGTAATTTTCGGACATTGGCGATCCCTCGCCCTGCGCCACACTCGTACATCCACGTTCATAGTGTACCGTCCCACTCTGTTTGTGAAGTTTATATGTGTACGACGTCTGTCACGGACCGACGACCAGCCGATTAAAAGGTGTTTCGTCCAACGAACGTGTCGTTCTTTCCACCTGCTCGGCTTCCCACCGAGTCGCGTCAGCGCCGAGAATCCGCTCCGCTCTTCGCGGAAACAATGTCGATTGCCGCCTATTAGACATCTAGCAGGCAAATGTTCTGCAAAACGCTTCGAAGGTAAGCATTTGCCTGGTAATAAAGAATCGTTGAATTTCCGCCTCGCTCTGAGCCCCCTTTCGTTCCCGTATGACGGAGCATGCCCCACGTAAGAGATAAATACTAATTTTGGAGCTTTTTTTACATTTCAACTTTACGTAAATACAGATATACTATCAAGGCAAAGGATTAGGATCAAATTTAATATAAATATATTTCATTTATTTATGTAATCTTCACTTTTATCGATGAAAACGTGTGCGGGCAATGATGGTCGCTTGACAGTTAGCGTCCGCAACGTGATTTTAATGTACTACTACTTTCCGCGTTCATCCGAATGGCGGTGCCTTGCATTTTCTGAACATTTGTTAGTACCAACATTGGTACGGTCTGTTGTACGATTTCTAGGAGCCAATGCTCGCACGGGAAAAGCGTTGGTTTTATTATCATATCTAATACTGGAATGCTTGCTACCGAATTTAACTTCGTACGCTTTATCCGAGTGATTAGACGAAAATCTATCCTTGCGCGCAGTTATCTTCAAAGTACTACAATCTTTTTTATTATGATTTGTTTTTGCATTCGCGCGATTCTTTTCAATAGAATCTTTCACCTCTACTACTAATGAATTATCTGCAGATGTTTCATTACCTTTCTTAAATACATTATCGTGTACAATATTTAAAAGCTCCGCCTTGTTAATTTCGGTGTACGTATCGCATGATTTAACTTTACGAGTGTTCACTTCTGGATAACTCTTTTGTAATATGCCGGGACCCGATAAATCTGTACCTCGTACAATATAGCTACAAAACATTTTCCCTCCATTTTCATCCTCGTTCAACGTTCCCGTGTTCCAGCTAATTTCAATTGTACGTCTGGGTAAACCAGTTGTTTCGGTAACAATTGACATCTGTCTTGTTTTTCCTACATTCTTGCGTGAAATCCTACTTAAAACACTATCGCGATCTTTAGCTTCTTTTCAATATCGAGTCTTGTTTCCTACTTGTCTCTACATCTGTATTTTTTTCTTTTACAATCTGTTGACCGCCGCTAGTGTTTGATATTTGCGTATTTGGTGTGTCGTTATCATTTATCCAGTTGGGCACAAGAGTAATCGTCGTTGATAAACTCTCAAGACTATGCGCAAAATGTTTGAAATCGGTATATTCATTATTTTTCCTCTCGTCTTTATACGCGTTAAAACTTATGCGAGAGTCATGCTTGTTGTTATTATTATTACGTATTGTTACACCCATGCCCTCAACCCCGCCTTCCCACTCAAGATCTCCCTCTGCAGTTCCTTCCATACCATGTACCCTGGGGTACCCCTTGTTTCCACCCCTAGCACCCATTTTAAGTATCTTTCCAGTGAAATAACTTATATCATGACCGATGATTTTTAAGGGAAACATCTCCAACTAATTTTATTCTTTTCGTACCGTCATTTTCAATACTTCGGTTACCATTTGCACGTTTGTCTTTTGATAAATTTATTTTTTCATACAAACCTTCATCTTTGGCGCTTATTTTTTCAGTCTCCTTTCTTGTACTTACAATCTGTTGCCTATCTACGACACCATGCTCCGCTGCTCTCGGTTTTAAAACATTATTGCTACTTAATGTTCTTCCCAGTGGCGGTGCTTGCATTTTCTGAACATTTGTTAGTACCAACAGTGGTACGGTATGTTGTACGATTTCTATAAGGCAATATACTCGCGCGGGAAATGCGTTGGTTTTATTATTATATGGAGCAAGATGCCAAGATATTTGACTTGATTTTGCCAGGGCATAACATTACCGGAGATTTGAATTTGGAATTTATCCCCGACTGCGAAAAATTTTGTACGTCTGGTAAATAGTATGGTTTCCGTCTTTTCAGAGTTTATTTGAAGTTTCCATTTTTCGAAATAGGAGAGAATATCATTTAAGGATGTATCGGACGTACAATATCAAACAAAAGTATATGAAATTTGAAATACTTGAATATCTACGTCTTACGCATAGTAAATCTAGATGTAAGGAATTCGAACCACAGTTGGAGTCCATTTTTTAATCCTAGGAAGGTATTTTTTACTTTACAAATGCTTCTTCAAGCATTATTTGCTAAACTTTTGGCAGTGAAAAGCCCAGAATTCACAATTTTCTCAAGTTATAATTTACTTCTTTAAAACGGTGTAGTGAAAACAATTGGAACTCGGCAGATATTTTCACCTACCCATATACTGCATGTACAAAAAAATTGAAAACATTGGCACTATTCTTCAACATTTTTTCAGATGGTTTATCCGTCAAGATCGTCTCTTTCCATAAGAGTACGTGTAAAATCAGTGAAAATTAAAATCTTTATAACTCAGTAACCGATTAGTGAATTTGTTTAAAAATTTTGGAGCACATCAGGAAGATTGAAAAGAACAATCTCACAATTTTTCATCAAACTTGGCACTATTTTGAAAATAGGTCCATACACCCTTAAGTAAGATGAAGGCGCGCGGGACGAGAGTTTGAAAAAGCTGCCCCAAGACGATGAGAATAGGGCCGTGTCATCAGCGTAAAGGACGAGATCGCAGCGCCATTTACCTGATGGATGTCGTTTATGTGTATATTGAAAAATATTGGTATGAGAATGGAACCCTGCAGGCTCTGCATGACGGCCCCGTCGCGCTGGCTTATAAGCGGCGCCGCGATAACTTCGCGAGCGAGAGCGCCGCGCGGCGCGTAGCCATCTCGCGGCCGCGGTCGGTAGCAGCGGGCCGCGCCAGGCGCGAATGGTGGGGGGAAGATCAGCGTCCCACTGATATAACCGTTACAACATTACTGCCCTGTTACGGGGCCGGCTGTGAATTCTGATGGTTTGAGGAAATTTTCGTGTGGTTCACTGCCCGTGGAGCTCTGAAGGGCTCTGCTCGCGAACGTGTGAATTTAAATGAACGAAATGTCTTGTAACGAATAACTCGGAACTCAATAAAACTTATTAAACTGAACAGAATTAAATTATCAAACGATTCGGAACTATTTAGGAACAAGGAGCAAAACGAAAATGTTTTAGGATTGATCAAGCTAGATTTATCAAGCTAGATACGACTGGATTGTGACAACGTCGGTGATTGAATGCGAGGCGAAGAAACAAGCTCCTTCGTACGTTCTTCTTTTTATAAATAAAAATGTTTTGTTTTCGAGCATTTAGAGAGGAGGCGAAGACTAATATCTAATGTTGCAAAGTTCATCCTTAACTCGTTTCTAATAAATTCAATTTATTTACGTCAAACGTCGCGCTTTAAGAGCTTGCGTTAAACGCCGCTAGAGCGATGATCGCAACTCGCAACTAGTTCGCAACAGCCCAAATAATATTATTTCCGAAAAAGTGATATAGTGATATTAATGATAGAATTTTATTTTAATAATTATTCGAATAATAATTTACTTTGATAACGCCCGACCCTTGTTTACTGCATATTTCGTGTATGCACTCTGCATATTTACGGCTTATCATACTTGCATAAATTTGTTAAAGACATATCAATTTATTTACTACATCGACGTCTTTAGAACTTTAACAGATTTTCCTACGATGTTACTGATTATGTAGAAGTTTGTGAGTACATATAATAATTTACAAGATGTTTGTGTGATGTCTGGACTATATTGCAGTTTAGAAAACAATTTTTCCTCATCTGAATTAATGTAAGTACTTTACAGCATATTAAATTTAATTGTCTTTAGAAGTTGGTTTTTCTACCTACAAAATATCACCGAATTATGAATAGTATTTCATAGCCTCCTGTGATTCTGGTATACTCTGTTTACGACGTTGTTTTTTTGTAATATCATTTTCTATGTTTTTGAAAGTGTCACTAATGTTTATATTTTTTTTTATGGTTGACAGAGTCGCTATAAATTTTACTTCTGCACGTTTGCGCAATAAAATTGTTTTTGGTTACGAAAACGGGTGCCAGTATGCAGATTTGTCCGCCTGATCCGTTAGTTATCACAGAAATTTACATTTTAATTGTAGCGTCATGTGACGAGACCCAAGTACACTTATTTTAATTTTCCTTGTGTTATTTATAATCGAGTCTAATATTAATACATGTTGTAGGTATCCACGCACGCAACAACGTTCAATTATTGAAGCGAAGAATAAAATTCGAGTAAGTTAAATTATATTTCAATATGTTTATTTAACCTGTCATTTGAAGCGATTTAAATACGTTTCACGTAACTGAACCTATATAAAATCTCACATTTTGACAACAATAAAATATCCTATAATTATTACATAGAAACCAATGAAACGACAAAAAGAGGCCACAAACGTAACGAATTTTCATATAAATCGTAGGATATATTACAGACATATTTATACATATGCATATATCGTCGTGTTGTACGACGATGTTATGAAGTAGGTTGCGGATGGAATTTTCGCCGCTCCAATTTCAATCATTATTACGGATTGGAGCGAGGAGACTTCCGAGTGTAAGCCGTGTCCACTAGTAATTTCATTCCGACATTTCACCAGCATTGCAGCTAGCTTTCAAAGGGGTCAAATCACACGTTGATACTGTCGTGTGCCTCGTAGTTCGGAACTATATGTATTGACCGCGTTCAGATCACATCTCATTGATCATCAATCACAGATCTTTTAATTGGTCAGCTGAACAATTAAACAATTGGGAGGAGTGTGTTCCAGATTGCGTTGACTTGATACCCAGCATCTCAATTTATGTTATTTGGATGCTTTATTATATCCAGGGATTCCGCGTATTTTCCGGGGAAATACCTGTTTGCCTTGGCTATAAATTTGGTTTCATCGAAAAGTATTTTATGACCTGTAGTGTTTTAATGCTCTGCTACAGCGGATTATAGGTAGCCTAGTCCGGCGCACTTTTCGTGTTTTTTTAGTCTTGTGTTCACACTCCTACTTCCAGAAACAGGGTATCTTGTAGATTCCTGCTGATGCAAATTGTGGTTGTGGATCCATGGGGTGGTGAATACTTGTCCGGATTTGTCTTAAATACTGTCGTGATGTTGTACTTCTTGAAGATTCCTCCAACCTCTGTCTGTTATTCCTTATATGTAAGGCAGGAAAATTAGTATCTTCCTACTTGTTTCCCCGTCACCTTTTTTTTTCAGTTGTGTTTGTTGTGTGGTCCTTTGTAATGTCCGATTTATTTTATTCTTTGTGAAACCGTTCTGAATAAGTGTATTCCGAACGTACTTGAGTGTCAGGTTCAGGTGTTCCTTCTTGCTTATTTTTATGGCTCTGTTTATTAGAGAGCTGATTATTGAGCTCTTTTGTGTGGAGTGATAGTCTGAGGATGCACGAAGGTTGTACACCGCTTTCTCCAGTTAGGTAACACGCTTGGCAAAGCGCGCTCTAAAAGGATCCTGGAACGGACACAGATTTTTACACAGATTTTATGGAAATGCTGGACTGCCATTCAATACGATCGCGTTGTACGCCTATGCAGTCTAGATGGAGTACGATTATCGTTCAAATAATCGTGTCGGACCTAGTCGTACGCGAAATCGTGACATCTGTGGGACCCTTAAGACTTTCACCGTTCGGGTTATTACTGTTTCAAACTTCTGAGTGTTCTGGGCTTTCAACTATTAATAACATGGAATTTCGTCATTCTTGATTTTCGTTTTATTTTGGTATGTAGAATCACCTCTTAAGTTAATGTTTCTGATACCTGTTGCCAACTACCCTATATAGTACCTACATTTGTTAGATATGCATATGATGTCCTTTCACAAATATCAGATACGTATTTATTAAATCATCTACATCAAAATTATGCACCTACTACTCCCTACATCATGTGTATAGATACTCTTTATAACACATTTTTTGTATTCATAGTGCAGTAGATATCTGTTTAACCCAACGTTGGTCAGATCGGGTCTCACAGACCATACATTAAAGTCTGGGGTTAATTTAAAAATTGAGTATAACTTTTTAACAACGCGTGGCAGTGTTATTTAGTTTGTTCATTATATAAGTTATTTAGGAAGTATATTATTGTTGAAAATGAAAGACGTTTAATTAGTTAAGTATTTTTGGGTAATAAAAATTTAATTAAAGATATGGATTTCTATAATACACTAAATTAATTACGGGGACTGTGGGACCCTACCTTGTTACATTTCCCCACGTTATCAACACTGGGTTAAAACATTTTTGAAGCGTTATAGCTTTACAGGAAGTTCCATGTAGAGCAAAAGTTTTTCAATTTTATTTGATAATAGTGTGCTGCTAGGTCAAACCAATCACTCCTTGCTCAATACACTATCATCATTCCATTTTATCGCTATTTCCGACAACCCTTACGACTCATTTCGCGAAACAACGATAAACCAAATTTCTTGCACTGTTGTGTTCACCCTTGGGACGCTAGCCTGGAATAAATACACGACGTTTCTTTTGAGTGAATAACGAATTGTTCATTTTCCTTACGCTGCGACGTAACAGTGCTATACTTTGTGTGCCCACTTAAACCAACATTTACTTACTAATAATATGTATACAAATGAAATCTATACGAAGGAGTGTGTATTTTACATATTTGGTTGATTCGAAATTTCCTAAAAATCGTAATCATTGTGACAGTTTCTCAAGATGTTCTGAATAAGTTTTTTAATACACTGCTGAACAAAATTAAAGGATCACTATATTTCCCCGAAAATTTTAGTAATTTTCAAATGGCCTGTATTTCTACGATAAATGGTAGCAAAAATATTTATGAGAAAGTATTTTAATGCTTGAAGTTTCTAGTTTTTGAATCTATGTCTGAATGTCCTAGATGGTGAAACATGCGATATGGGGCTGAAAAATTGAAGGATCACCTGTCTTACGTGACTTATTCCCTTCAAAACGCTTTTTTTTGTTCTCGTAGCTTTTTAACTATAGTTACGTGTTTCTCTTGTTAGTTCAACATCATTTTAGTAAAAAGAAAAGATTTAAAAAATTTAAGAAGAAGGTTTTTATCTAAGCTCTTTGCAATGACAAAATAGACGGTACTAATGCCGGCGGCATGGTGCCGTTTTCGTAAATTACGGAGAGATTGGATAAAACTGTTTTTCTTACATTTTTTAAATCTTTTCTTTTTACTAAAATGATGTTAAACTAACAAGGGAAACATCCAACAATTGTTAAAATGCTACGAGAACAAAAAAGCGTTTTCCTTTCAATTTTCCTATCCATCAATTTTTCAGACTATACGTATAGCATCTTTCACCATGTGGATCCTAGGACATACGGAGAAAAAGTCCGATCGATGCGATCTTTTCAATGATTCCATGATTCTTTGAAGTGACACCATGTTTTGCAAAAAAAAATGAATATGCAATTTTTGGGGTTATTTTAAAATTGATTTTTGTAGATGAAAAAAAAACTCATTAAATTGGCAACCAACGGCTCTCAAAAGATATTTTCCTAGCTTTCCATTTCTACGATCATGCGTTCGCAAATTATAGGCGACCAAAGTGAAAAATGACTTGTTTGCTTTGTTCGCGAATAACTCGTTCAATAAAAATGATACAACAAAACAATACAAACGAAATTAAAGAGAAATGTTTGCTCTACAAGAGGTCCCTATCGCATTTACCTGTAATTTTTTTTGGCCCGTGCATACGTTTAAATTAGACAGAAGTTTTTGAAACTTCGGTTTCTGCGTTTTATCTTGTTGGAACAGTATCATAATAGATGAAAAAAATCTTGAGTCCTTGATTGAAAAAAAATGAAATTCAAGCCTTAAACTGCTATTTTTAAATATTTTTTACCACCATTTTTCGCGGAAATAAACATTTGAAAATGACCAAAAGTGTCGGAAAATTATATTGCTCCTTTAATTTTGTCCAGCAGTCTAGATAAACTACTAACAGACATGTTTTGTTGGAATATACATAAAAATATACACTTTTTATACAGGATGTAAATAAACGCCTATTTTTCAGTTAGATCATGATGAAAGTTGCAATTGTTGCTGCTGTTGCCTACCTCAACACACATGTTTGGTGAGTATTTATTTTCGGTTGTACACTACAGAATGCCCATCACCATTTCATATGTTACAATTTTCATTTCAAACATTTCGATTTTTCAGAAATATGTACAACCAAATGTACCAAAGTCTTTCGCTCCAATTCGTGTAAGTAAAACTAACACAAATTAGTAGAATTAATTTCTTCCCTTTCTGTTGCACATACACTTATTCTTCCCCATTCTTAAAATACACACACGCTGCCCTTAGAATTTCATAAAGATTTTAAGTTTTGGTGTCTTTTTGTAGTAATGATTTGACATACGTGTTAAAAATTTCAAAGAGAGATTCAAATTTCGTAGAACAACACTAATGTACCAAGATTCAGGGGTAAGTGTCATGTAGTTCCTGACAGTCTTCTTATCAGAAAGCACCCTCGCCTTCCCCACTCCGCGACCAGATCCTCCAGAAACACAATCCCTTTTCTTTAGCAATACTCTGCAACGTCTACAGATCGGATTTCTCGAAAATCGAAAAAATCATTCTGGCTGGTGGATGCGCTTTCGAATAAATTCACTTTGGATAAAAAAATTATCTTTCACCGTCGAATAAATTAACTTCGAATAAAAAAAATTATCTTCCGCTGTCGAATAAATTCACTTCGAATAAATTTATTTATCCGTAATGTTTCGAATAAAGATAAATCGTGTTATTCGAAACTGCGAAATACGTAATACCCCAGTATACCAAATTTTGTTGATTTTCATATCGATTTGGCGTGGAAATCGATTTTTGGCCGCGACTATGTCATTATCTCCCACTGTGCTTCGTTTTGGATATTGAAAATCTGCCATCGGATTCGTAACGAGGGACCCAAAGAACCCTTACGTGTAAATTTTTATGAAAAATTTCAAATTTTTCAATGCTTTGGTCCGCCATGTTGCATTCGCCATTTTGAATATTGAAAATCTGGCTTCAGATGCGTGATCAGTAGCCTAATAACCCCGAGTTAATTATTTCCTAATCATTTCGGGTAACTTACAGTCCCTTGGAACAGTGATGAACAACCCGTGGCCCACCAGCCGCTGAGTTGCGGCCGAACTGTAAAAATATCGGAATGAATTTTGCGCCAAAAATTAGGATAAAATTATCCCTTTCTAATGTTATATAATTATAATTTGCGGGTGAGCAACTATTCTCGAGAATGAAAATTTTAAAAAGTGATCGTCGTAATCGAATCGCTGACGAACGATTAAATAATTGTATTAGAGTAAAAGTTTCGAATATCGCACCCAATATTGACAAGCTTGTTTATGAGAAACAGAAGCAAGTAGCTCATTAAGTAAATTTCAATAGTTATTTAAATTCATTTAATTAGAAAAATATACGTACATATAGTACCTGTTTATATTATAATATTGTTGCGAGTACCGGCTATAGGCCCGTGAATAGCCTGCTGTTACTCGCAGCTGAAGAGAGAAGAAGGTCCGCCCCTTCAAGAGGACGATCAGTGTATCGATGAGATGGTCTTGTCTGGTACTGAACGTCATTGCGTTCGGAGGTACGGGTTTAGCTAAGGTCGTGTTCAGATTTATTGGCCAGTGAGTTTCGTGAGGGGTATTCTCCTACCATACCGCTTGCCTGCCTCGGTGCTCCTTTTCTCTACGTTCTCACTTTCTCTCTCTCGGGCTATGCGTGGTCGTCGCGCGGTGGGGATTGGTGTCCGTCAGGCGAAGCCGAGCAGCGTTCGCGTTACCCCACCATACACTTCGGGGCCCAGTAAACAGTAATGCCAGAACCGTGGGTTTTCGCACACGGACCCTACCACCACTCCACGACCAAGCGTACCCCCTCCAAGCGCCTGTACAGCACCACACAAGCATACCCGTTCCTTCATCCGTGTGCCGTACGCGCTGCCTGGCCGGCGCTCTCCGGCGAGAATTCGTTTTCCCGACATCTAAGCGCTTGGGTCGCAAGCAAAAAGTCAAGAGTTCAAATCCCGGTGCGGATATTCTACTTTTGTTTTTTAATTGTTCTCTAATTTTTCTTTCTATATTCTCAGAAGACTAAAGACTTGAAAACCGTTAATTTACAAAGCATTTTCGAAGCTTGAATTCCCGCTAAAGATGCGATCCCCTTCTGGCTTGCATCGCACCACTACAAGCGTACCCTACCTTCTGTCTGTGTGCCGTACGGGCTGCCTACCCGGCGCTCTCCGCCAAGAATTCATTTCACCGAAATCCTAGAGCTTGGGTCGCAAACAGAAAATCCGAGGTTCAAATTCCGGTGCGAATATTCTACTTTTTTCATTAATTATTCTTTAACTTCTCTTTCCATATTCTCAATAGAATAAAAACTTGAAAACTGTCTTTCCCTCTTTCAATGGCACCTGATCTGCTTGCACTTATGCAGCATATAGGCAAGGAACCTGAAGTTTTGCAAGGTATGAATGTTGGCCGCACCAAATGCGTTTTGTGCGTGCATGAAACACAACGTATCATCGACAATGTTCGCCATTGTAAATTTTCAATTTACGAGGATGAAACCTCAGATTCAACGAACGACAAGTGGCTCTCATTGATGGTTCGATATGTTGAGTCATCTCATTTTTCCATTAGAGCAGAACTGTTGCAACTCATCCATTTGGATGGCAGCGATTGTTCAGTGGAAAAGATTTTCAAACCTTTTGAAAATCAATTGCTGAAAATGCAAATTCCGTTAAGTAACATCGCTGGTCTTAGTTGTGACAATGCTGCAGTCATGACGGGTAGGAATTCCTCTTTCAACACAATGCTACTTCAAAAATATCCAATCTTACTTACGCCACCGTGCGTTTGTCATTCTGTAGCGTTGGCGGCAAGTGCTGCCTGCGCTACGATTTCAAAAGAATGTAACGAACTGCTGCGGGGCGTATCAAAGTACGTAAATAATAGCCCTAAACGTTCCACAATTTTCAGACAATTTCAGGAGAGTTATTATAACTCTCCTTTAAAGGTTTTAAAATTATCCAATACTCGCTGGCTCGCGAGGCACCAGTGTGTGATTAGATTTCTGCATATCTGGAAGGATTTGCAGAGATATTTTACCGAGGACTTCCCCATGACGATATTCTACTGGAGCAGTTGACGATTTTCAAATCAGACACTGCCCTATTCCATTGCGACTGACAGGAGACGTTGCAAAATGTTTTAGCTGTCGCTCGTAGGCTCGGCAATTTCAATGTCGAAGCCTTGGAAAAAGAATGGAAATTTTTGCATTTCGGTATTTGCCGAATCCAAAGGGATAGCTGGGGCAAAATGTCTTTTGACGACATGTGGATGAATATCTGCAAAGAAAAAGATCCCCATAATGCTCCAGTTTTTCCAACCCTAACACATTTGCTGGGTATAATTAGGTGTTTACCCCATTCCAACGCCGAGGCCGAAAGGCTTTTCTCAATGTTGCCCGATACGAAAACCAAAAAGCGAAATAAAATGGGTAGCGAACTTGTAAATTCTATCTGTGTGGTGCGCACATCCCTAAAATCCAGAAATGAGACGAGTCGTACTATGACTGTCAACGATAGGCATCTCGCTCTTAGGTCGGGAGATCATTTGTATGAAAGTTTGTCCAATCCCCAACAATTTAAGCAACTCACCCTCCACGCATGTTGGAACATATAGCTCCGACATCTGCATCGTCACATTTTGCCGACCTCTTTCTTGTACAGTATCACCTACCTTAGCGTGTACATACATAATTTACGAAACAATTACAATAGTATTGTAGTGGTGCTATCACAGCTTCTACGCGTATCTCACTTTCCCGAACCTTTCTATCCGTGGAGTAGAGGTTTCGCCCGCTACGTCCATCATTCACACCGATCCTATCCATTCTATCCATCTCGACCTATCCTTATCCTCTCCCGATGGAAGAAGCCCACCACCTTCTCGTGGTTTCCATCGAGCAATGGCACAATTTTCGTAAATAATCAACAAGCAAATAAGCAGATACGTATAAACCTGATTAACACGAAAAGAGTGTCGTTGGCCAAGAGTGGGTTAGTAAATCTCTTCTGTAGGTATAAATGACATCATTGTGACGGATACGAGACCAGTCGATATTGTTTTCAAACCTCATTACAGTAATCCGGAGTGCGAGTGGTAAGCCGACCGTAATAGCGAAGTGGGTGGCTCGCTTACCTGAAACGGAAATCACCGATTCTGTAACTGTTCATTGTGACGTGAATTTTAAAGAGTCCATCCTAGAAAGGAGCTTATTTTGTAAGTAGCATTTCAAGGAATTATTTCTGTTTATGTATACAAAAGACAGAAGACCAACATCGTACATTAGCCAGCTGCGAAAATGCTTTGTAAATTAACAGTTTTCAAGTTTTTATTCTACTGAAAATATAGAAAGAGAAGTTAGAGAATAAATAATGAAAAAAGTAGAATATTCGCACCGGAATTTGAACCTCGGATTTTCTGTTTGCGACCCAAGCTCTAGGATTTCGGTGAAATGAATTCTTGACGGAGAACGCCGGCCAGGCAGCGCGGCACACGGACAGAAGGTATGCTACACTTGTAGTGGTGCGGTACAAGCCAGAAGGGGTTCGCATCTTTAGCAACAAATCAAGCTTCGAAAATGTTTTATAAATTAACAGTTTTCAAGTCTTTAGTCTTCTGAGAACATAGGAAGAGAAATTAGAGAATAAATAAAGAAAAAAAGTAGAATATCCGCACCGGGATTTGAACTCTTGACTTTTTGCTTACGACCCAAGCGCTTCGATGTCGGGAAAACGAATTCTCGCTGGAGAGCGCGGGCCAGGCAGCGCGTACGGCACAAGGATGGAGGGACCGGGTATGCTTGTGTGGTGCGGTCAGGCACTGGGAGGGGGTACGCTTGGTCGTGGAGTGGTGGTAGGGTCCGTGGGCGAAAACCCACGGTTCTGGCATCACTGGCAGTAACTTCAACTGCCAATCCACGATCGTCAGGTGGTGGTGGTTGATTTCTCCTCGCGCGCTGTTCGCGAAACTGACTCACCGGCCAATACATCTGAACACGACCTTAGTACCATTGTATAAACTTATCCCCATAAAAAAACTACAAAAAAGTAAAAAAAATTACGCCAAGTACATGAAATCAAATAAGTCACAAAAAATAGAAGAATAATAATTACAAAATAAAAAAAAGATGCGAAATCAAAATGAGCTGCAAGTATATGTATATTTATGTATATATAACAAAAAAACGTTTTATTGTAAATCAATGTCAGAAATAACAAACTCAAACCATAAATTGAAATTCGTTGATTAGTATATTTATGTATTTAATGCGGCCCGCGTAGAGTAGTAGGTTTCCACTTGTGGCCCACTTCGGACTAAAGGTTGCTCATCACTACCTTGGAACAACATCTTGGATGCATAACCGCTATATTGAATCCGTCATTTTGAATTCGTCAATTCTCACTTCAAATTTGTAATCAGTGACTCGTGTCGATTCGTAATCACTTCACGTTCAAGCCGTTCGAGTCATTTTCGGATTTTCATTAATAGTATTACTAAACTATCTCTCAATTTCGCAGATTGTAGCCGCCATATTGAATTTTTTAAAATGCCAACTTTCTTTCGAAAGTACATGTGTGGACGAACAATTTAAGCCCTCACACGTTTGTCTACGTTTCGTCAAATTTTGGACTCGGACGTAATCCGGTTGACGTGGAATGAACCACATATGTATATCATCTACATGAGGTGCGACCAATGATAAACGAGATATTACCGATGAAAATGTGTTCAAATACGACTTTATTTGGAACATATTACGAAATAGTTTTAATTCTGTAGATCAGTATATAATGTCTCGTCGTATGCACCTGATGTATAATTAAAAGTATTCCGAATAAGGTTGAGTTTAGACTCATTTCAGCCAGGAGAATCTCCTCAATCGATTAATAATATTTTTATAAAAAATTGTAACTTCTGATCGCGGTAACTCATCCGCGCGCTGGCTGTTTTGTGCTCGACTGTATGCGAGCGAGAGGTCCCTGAAGTGGCGAAGTATAAAGCAAAGTCCGAGCTCGGTGTGTTCTCAAACCAAACGATATGGGACCTTCGAAATAATTTCGACGTTTCTAAAATTGTATCGGCGTGAAATTGGGCGTGAAAACACGCCGACGGCAGTCAGTATTATGTACTGATTTCGTAGGAAAACCTATTCACTCCCATCCTGTTTTTCGTTTTTCTTCTTTCCCATTTCTTACTTGCTGCCGTATAATTTTCACCCATATTTTTTCATTCTGTTCGCATTTCCATTTCCATTATTTTCACAAGTTTCCTCTTAGCTAGTTTCACCTATTACCTGGTTTTCTCATTTACCTAATTTTATTTGTCTTTTATATTACATTCATATATGTACATTAATAAATGTTGTTTTAGTACTATTGGAGATCGGGTATACCAATGGATAATAACACAACATATGGACTGTCCTATTGGGAATGCCCCAGCGTCACTGTTGAGCCAATTCCACCCCGAAACTGGTTGACTGTTGGTGATGGTGAAATATCTGATGACACCACATACAATGTAAGTAACAAAGACTACTTTTTGTTGATTTAAAAATATTGTAACATAGTAAGGCCATTTCGTGCTAAATAGATACATTCAGCACTCAATGTTACGGGTTTTGATGAAATCGAAACATGATGTTGATCACGGGAAGGTGGGGGAGACTTATTATTATTATTACACAGTTCGACAGCCATCTGGACTTGTATAACACTCAATAGCCGTTTCTTATAGGTTTTCGCGCGCTGAAAACGAAGCCACAAACCGTTTGTCGCCATCACCCTCAGTTTTTGAGAAATTCGATTTTGAAAAAAACTGCAAATTTTCGAATTTGAACATCTTTTATGCCGAAACGGTAACAGTTAGGGATGAATCGATACAAGTAAATACGAGTATATACTCGATACTTTCGTTTTGATACCAAGTAATTTTAGTATCGATACCTAGGGTTGCGATACCAAGTAGGTATCGAAAAAAGTACTCGTATCGAATGGGGCGAGTATCGACATTTTACATGAAAGATAAAAGCGAACATAGGTCGGTATTCATAGTCGCTACTTATTCTTAAGCAAATGCTTAAGCATGCGGCATCTTCTACTAACCTAGTAGCTAGTAAGGATGTCGAATGCTTAAGCATTTACTTAAGAATAAGTAGCGACTATGAATACCGACCATAGATACACTTGACCCAAAAATATTGTTCATGCTTTGTATCGTGCATCTGGAGTACACTAGGCGCCAGAATCGGCTTCCTTTCGGAAATTTGGCAACGTTGCATGTCACTAGAACCACTGAGCTATGTCTAGTGACATGCAACGTTGCCAAATTTCCCAAGGGAAGCCGATTCTGCCGCCTAGTGTACGTACCCTTCAATTTACCCAAACCGTTGGAAATCCGATTCCTTACATTACCGCCAGACTTTCAGCTTCGCGGGCCTTCTACACCTTTCCTAAACTGTTCTTTTCGACATCCTTTAAAATATATTTAATAGCATATATCGATAACACTGTTTTCGGTTGCGATACCTTCTTGGTAGCAGAAAAAAGGAAGGATTATACAACTTGATTTTTTGTATAGCTGAGATGACGGAATGCCATGTGACAGCCCTACCCACTACAAAAAAAGTCATCGATTTTATATATGAATAAAAAAATATTCATTGTGATTCGATACAAGTAGGTATCGATACTTTTGTGTCGATACCGAATAAGTACCGATACTTTCATTCGATACAAGTAACAATGAGTAAAAGTATCGATACCTTGGCTGTATCGATTCATCCCTAGTAACAGTTATTCGGTCGCTCGTTGCGTCAAATTATTCTATGAACCCTCTTGAATACAGATATGGGGGGTGCAGCGCTCCAGTAGCTTCAGCTCCAGTTTATTTAACTACCCTGTGTCGTCCACCGCAGGGACCCATTGCAGAGACTGATCAATAATTATCCCAGGTATCTGACCCTGAGGCGACCAGGAGGTGGCCTGGTCAAGGACCACAAGCCGTGGATATTCGGGCCTTCTGATTCCAGACGACTCTGCCTGATGGCTTTTTTTTGTGTCAGTTGAGTCTATGTTGTACCCGGGAGCGTGCGCCCCCTCACCAACAGCATAATAAAGGAGACTCGGGGGTGGTATTACCTGCATGAGGTAGGAGAGGATTTGAGTCCATAAAATTTAAAAGTTGGGGAAAAATTAGACGACTCTGCCTGATGGCCCCGCCGCACTGACTTATCAGCGGCGCCGCGACGACTTCGCGAGCGAGAGCGCCGCTCGGCGCGCAGCCATCTCGCGGCCGCGCTCGGTAGCGGCGGGCCGCGCCAGGCGGAGAGAAGATTCGCGTCCCACCGTAATGACTCGTTACAATCTTAACATAAAATTCGGCAAATTGCAACTTTGCATCGAAATATCTCACCTTCAAACGAAGACACTTTTCTTATATAAATCAAACCGAAGCTATCCATTAAGACCATTTAAAATCTAATTGAATCAGCCGTTATTGAGATTCGATAATCGAAGGGTTCTTGATAGCGTGTCGTGGCGTTATAGAGCATTCTGTGTCTCGCGGTGCGCATATACTTATATCAGCGCTGCCCAGCGCAGGGGCCCCTCACGCGCCTGTTTCCCCTTCCAACCTTTCTTTCCCGCAGCGTGCCTTCCGTTGTCAAGAAGACCGCGCGACGCTACGAACGCTACCATGACGGGCTAGCCAGGCTATATAGCGACTGGTCTGTCGCCTGTTTAGCGTCGCGCGGTATCCCTGACAACGCGTATGAGAGTGGGAGAACCCCGAGCTTACGCGTAAGCGACCTTGGACAGCGCTGACTTATATATACTTGGCGCGAGACACTGCCGTGTCTCTTGATACCCGTAATTTTCACAGTTTGTTGTGGACGCGTTTCCGAGTAATTACCAAAAAAAAAAAAAATTATCGGAATGTTCAAATTTGTTGACATTATTAAACGCTGAAGATGGTTCTGCGTAATGCGCAGATGTTGCCGGTGTACGTAGTATGAAGTGAATCAATCATCTGAAAGCAAAATTCTTTGGGGTGAGTAATTTCTACACTAAAATCTACATCATGGAATTTGACTGGCGAATTTAAACAAAAATTGTGAAAGTTACACACGAATCGATTCTTTTCCCACACTTTTACGGAAGAAAATCGTCTTCAATCGTTTATAAAATTTTTTTCAAACATCCAATGTTGATGCGGAAATTCCATGTTATAGAGAAAGGATATGTTATAGAGAAAGGAATTCTACACCTCCAATTAAAGTTTCAAGTAAAAATATTCATTCGTTCAAAAGTTATGATGTACACGGTATTGTACGGTGTTTAAAAATGTAGTTTCGAGATAAACAGCTTCTAAGTTAAATTCCCTACGCCAATACCGCTCTGCGAGGTCGTTACTCGGTGGTGCACTCAGTTATGTTCAGCGCTATAATTTCCGTAATTATTCGAATTTCCCCACAAAACTTTGTTGTAAATGTTCACAAAGGATCACATTTTCAGAATTAATAGTAATAAATAAATCGATTTTTCGAGAATTCAATAGTTCAGTACCCCCTTAAAATAATGTTTCGCCCATCTCTAAGGCACAGACTCACACACCGAGTATCGTCGACCGTGTTGGTTCAAACCGTGAAAATCGGTTAGCGTGGTTGGCTCTACATTGTGTGTGAACCTGTAATTACGCGCGCCTCCTGCGCGTCCGTGCGAGCATACGCTATAACGCGCGCAACCAACTCGGCTTTAAACCGCGTGGCTTTGAACTTCGACCGCTAATATTCAACTGTTAATATCTGGAGAACGAAGCTACCACCGATGGCAGATCGCGTGGCAGTATGCATCATATGTGTGTGCAAAATTGCAGGAACATTCGGTAGCGTCGGCGTAACTCGGCTCGCTTTCGGCTGCTATCGTCACTTATGTCGGCGGGTGGGGATACGAACAAGAGCACTCGCTTCCGCGAGAACGACCGACAGTGCAACACACTTTGTAGCCTTATTTTTCTGAAACGGTAACTTCAAACTTAAAGGCCACAGGTAAAAAATTATCACAACGGGTTCCGGTGGAACTCAAAAGAATCGGCAGACTCTCCGCTTTAAAATGAGCTTAAGGCATTGATGTTCCAGTCATCCCTCGCGGAGGTAAAGCGAGTTGAACAAAAAATGATATTTGTTAAATTTTTATGCATATTTTCAAAAGGACATCGTAGACCGAAATTTTAACTGAATCGAAAAAGTCAAAGATGCTTCTTAAAGAGGAAAGATTGATCTTTCTATTGCTTTTTTCATGAAAGTTCTACGATGATTCCATCGCTCGCTAGAAGCAACTAAATTAAAAAAAAAAACGGTTTTTGCTTCAAAGTTGAACAACTCGGTCAAAAAAATCACCCAAGAAATTTATTACTCTCTTTTTACACAGGAAAGTAGCCACTTTCGTCTGGTGTAAATGCAATTCGTGTAAAAAAATTAAAACTCCCCGATCCTACTTAATTCCCCGAACTCGCCGTGAATCGACACGTGGCGGGCATACCGCTCGGACGGGACAGTCCCTAACGAGCACCGTAGTTAGTCGCTCGCATGTAACAAAAAGCCAAAACTGCTAATAAACAGCTAAGGATTTTAATCCGCTCTTATTCATTTGTTGAACCCTGACACCTGACTGACAATGACTCGGCTACATCCCTTCCCCGTCCCACCGACGACTATCTCACACCGGAGAACGGCCACAAATTTTTAAGATAATTTTACTACGTATATACCTATATCAATATCATACATCAACTTATATGTCATATATCTTTTGAAACTGTTTTCGTCTGAAGATCTTTCATTTTTCTTTAAGTGTTTGTCTTTGCCTTCACTTTTATCAAGTTTAGCAATTTCAATTCAATTATCATTATCTTTCGTCATCTCCAGAATGTTTGGTCATGACACTAATCGTATACTTGATACTAACTGCGCTCATAATACACAGCGAAAACACTAATATCTAATGATGTGATGCGATTTCAGGGAAGTTACCTTGGTAATTGGTGCATAAAACCAGAAGAGTGTATTACACCATGTTCAAAACAGTGGCTTGGCAGGGGTCCTGTACAAGACGTTACTACTCAAAAACATGACTATACGTGGAAGTGCATCGAATCAGCAAAACCTTATAAAGCACAGGACAACTTACATTGCCGGACTGAACCGATAAGTGGTAAGAATATAATATTGAACACAGTAAATACATTTTAATTGTCTTTCTGCTTGTATTCTTTGCTTTTTATAGAGAGTAAGAGATAAAATCTACAAATTCTCTTTCTTAATACTTTAAGTAATAAGAGTAATATCTGAATAATAGGAGTTGCAGTAACAGTGACTTTCACTATAGTAACAGAGGTTGCTCTCTATAATTATTATTATTAGTAATTAAATAATATTATTATCATGAAAAAGGATTGGTTCTAATTTAATGTCAATTTATAAAAGAATAAGAATATTGTTGTTCCCGTAGATAATACGACATATAAATTGAGTTATTTTGAATCTGATTGTCATTTGCCACCTGTACCATACGGTCCGATAAGGACATATAGGAAACCAGATGTCCCTATGGATGACTGTACAACGTACAATCTTAGCTATTGGCCAAATGAAAGTCCGATGAAGGTAATTTTCATTTTTTCGTCCGTAACGTTTCATAGTTGAATTTACTGCGTAGATTAAGTACATACATACAATATGGAAGCAGAAATATGGCAAGCAGATGTTTTCCAAGCGTTCTTTGAAAACAAGAAATTACCGGTCGTAAACGGCGAATGAGTGTTCACTTCGCTCTGAATCCAATTTTATCCCATATGGTGAAACACCATTGTAGCTCATGAAATGATCTGGAATCTCCAGAAACTTTAGGTGTTCATAACAACAAATACTTTGATTTTTAAGCAAATGTATTTACTTTGGAACATTAATGCATAAGGATCTTTTGTCCGTTTAACCGTAACCTACAGTTTAAAATCAAAACCAGCTTGATCGGACGACCTGCCAATTTCAGTTTTTAAGTCGTATTTTATAAAAATGGCTGGCCAGAAACATCTGATATGCTACACTTTGTTTATACTCTCGCCCTCTATGACTTGAGCCCGATGGCATCAAAAAATCTCTCGTCTGGATCACGATCTCCCCTTGTTAGACCCAGTTCACCACGCCTACTAATGTCGCCTACTTAAATAGCCTAATGGCTATTCGCGCGCGCTCACACCTACTCACCATATACGCATTCAGTTCTAGACCTGGACATATCGGGACACACCTTCACTTTCGCAAAATTGTCGTCTCTCATTCTAACAAATATCAGTGTTGAGCACAATTGAGCAATTTCGAAGTTTTGCTGGTAGGAGTCGCCGGAAGCTGAAAGCCAAAGTGGGCCGGTGTATTTTGTTTAACAGAAGCATGTCCAACGAGTGCCCCACAGGGCACCCCAAATACCCGTGGGCAGGCAGCTCCGGGACAGGGATTGTAACCCTCGGGTACCCTAACCCGAAGCCGGTTAACCAAGGAATGTTACTGTAACCCATACTAACCGCGAGAGAACGGTTTCTAAATTCTAGGAAGAGCCGGCTAACCCACTCGTAGCCGGTTACTAGTTACATAAGACAGTCTAAGGTCGGGTTCAGATATATTGGCCAGTGAGTTTCGTGAGGGGTATTCTCCCACCACACCGCTTGCCTGCCTCGGTGCTCCTTTTCTCTACGTTCTCACTCTCTCTCGGGCTACGCCTGGTCGTCGTGCGGTGGATTAGAATAAACAACAGCCATACGGCTTCGTTCAGGCGGAGATGAGCTGCGTTCACGTAACCCCACTATACCCTTCGGAGTCCAAGCAACTTCAACTGCCAATCCACGGTCGTCAGGTGGTGGTGGCTGATTTCTCCTCGCGCGTTGCTCGCGAAAGCGAACTCACCGGCCAATATATTTAAACCCGACCTTAGTCTGGACAGACACTTAAGGGGGTACATACTCTGGTCATCCGGCCGAAAAATTGAACAATCTTTATGAATTTTTTACTTAATGAATAACAAATATAATCGTGCAAAACTTTTAAAATAATATTCATCTACTTGAAGTAGTATATAAAACAAATTTTTCTGTAACTTTTTATCCAAAAATTGTGTTTCAATATGACGCCTTGAACAAGAGATACCTCTGTGGCGGGTCAGGTTTAGGCTCATAAACTTATTGAAAACAAAAATTCCAAAGAGATTGATAATTTGTATAAGTGCCACTATTGCGGGAACCACTTATGTCACAAGTGAACAAGATGGCAAACGCTCAAAGTTTGAATATAAGAAATCAACATGTTTTGGCAAGTTTAAGGTGTAAAAAAAAGTAAGAAATTTTCATTAAAAAACTCGATTCTACTTTCTGCGATAGCCAATGGTTTGTAGAATAACCTGCAAAAGTTGCAGACCGATTGGTCGGATATTTGTTTTTTTATTTCTGACCCGTTAGTCGAGAGAAAGTCATGTTGAGAAATACGCGTTAAAAGTGTTCGGTATCCCAACCCTTAACAGAATATTATAACAACTAAATACTTTCGAAGAATGCAAAATAAAATGAGTCTCTCGGACTCAGAGTCCGAGTTGCATCGCCACAGTGGGAGAAAATTCCAAGAAATAGGGGAAAAATGCATCAGCTCATTTATTTGCACTCAGAATGAAGGATTCCAACCCTAACCCGTGCCGAGTTGGTTACTCAGTATCGTAGAATAACCCGCGTAACCGGGTAACACAAGACATCTATAACCCGAGTAACCCGGTTATACGCGGGTTATAGTATGGCCAGGTGCAGATGAACAGGTTCCGGCAATATGATAATACTGCCGCAAAATATGCATACATTTTATATATCTCTCCATATACATATATATGTATGTCCTGCTAGAACACAACGTTGTATTGTTGCGGTGGCAAACTGCCGCAAACCGCTCGTCTGCACCAGGCTTAATACGGTGAAAACCATAGTTGTAACCATGTTTCCAAATAGTAATCAATATTTGATTTCAATATCAGACACTCCTTGGTAGAGTGATGCGTGCACGTGAAAGTAATAAATATGCGAGGTCAAGGATTAAGTTGACTGCGCCGAATTCGCGAACGTCTGCCGACGGTGCGAGTTTACGACCCTGTTGTTCGGTGCTTCAGTGGTATCGCGCGGACGAAACCGACTGTCGACCAGATTTCGGTACCTTTACCTATTGTCTAAAGATGTTGAAAATATTCGAATGCTAGAAAATATTAGAGAATGGAATCCACACACTAATACATGCTGTACAGCTTTTAGTATTGCTGCGGCATTAAATGGATTCTTACAAACTTCCAGAGTAAACAGGGAACAAAATATTTTGGAATATTGGGATAAACACTGATTTTCCGAACTGCGAATACTTGCAAATATTGAACACACAGTTCCAGCAACTCAAGTGTCCGTGAAAAGATTGTTTTCAGGACGCAAATCATGATACTACATTTCCTGCGTGTTGTATATTGAAAATGTAGTAATAATTTTGTAATAAATATTAAGTATTTAAAAAAGTCACCCCAGTATAAATTGTTTCACTTTGTAGGAAAAGCCGCCATGGAACGCCAAAAAAGAATATTTACCGCCTGTTGAACGTATGGATGGCTGTACGACGTACAAGTTGAGCTATTGGCCATGTTCAGAGAAGAGACGTCCACCTATTATTCTCCAGGAAACGGAAAATGTCTTAAACGCAGGCTGTTGTTCTGATAATAATACTACATATCGCCTTAGCTACTTTGGCTGTGGAGGAGATAAACGAGATCTAATTCGACAACCTGATAACATTCTTCCTTCACCTTGTCCTCCAGCTTATGACACTATTAATCGAGTAAGAAATCAAAAAAATATCCACATTTTAAGCTTTCCTAACTTTATATCAGGGAGGAGGACATGACCGCCCATGACCTCTTGCTGCGCAGCATGGCTCACACCGTTGCTGCAAACGAGAGGTTTCCTCCGAAGTACACTGTGAGGTAACCGCGTTGATCAGCCAATGCTTGGTGTCGTCGTCTTTTGGCCTATGCGACACAGGTATGCACCGGAGCACCCATGTTCAGTGAATACCTGCGTCGCTTGGTAGGTGAGCTTACCCCAACTCCTGCCCAGCCAAGCCTCCATACTTGGCAGGAGTTGGCATTTTCTGACTATTTCTTATAAACTAATAATTACAAAAAAAGTAAAAATATCATGACGGCTACATCTGATCTATGTGTAAACACATGTCAAATTTTTTGTTTTGTGCAGAATTTTAAATCGAGTCTTTTAAAGTTTGGTAATATAAAAGAAAACAAATTTGGGGTCCGAAATGAGTAGTATCGATTCTGCAAAGTTAAAGCAAATAATTAGTTACATACAGTTGTTTTTCCATAAGAAACCCATGGAAAAAATATCAGTAATTATCGGCTTTTTAGTTACCTTCCGCAAACTTGTATAATCAACATATATTTGTTCTTGCAACTGCGAAAACAAGATTTGACAATATTTGCCAATAATGGAAACCGGTATTCTATATCGCACAGTGGGGCTGAATCCCAAGAAATAGGAGAGAAATGCAACATTCCATTTTTCGCACAGAAAATGCTGAATATTATTAAGCAAGTTCATAAAAAATGTGTTAATATACAACTCATACCGAAGTTTGACGTTATTTGAAAAAATAACGTCAATAATTTCAATACTACTAAAAAAATTTGATATATATACATACAATGGAAAGTGCAGAAATATTTGCAAACCTGTATCCATGTTATTCCGGTACCAATATACTAAAGTCGTTTTCATATTTATTGGCCGGTGAGTTTCGTGAGGAGTATTCTCCCACCACACCGCTTGCCTGCCTCGGTGTTCCTTTTCTCTACGTTCTCGCTCTCTCTTGGGCTACGCCTCCTCGTCGCGCGGTGGGAATTGGTGTCCGTGAGGTACGTACGCAAGCAGCGAAGCATCCCCACCACTTTGAGTACATAGACGTGACGACACTATTCCGAGCGAGATTCTTTGATCGAGAGTGAGAGAATCCGAGAACGAGTGAGAGCGGACGAAAGAGTCACACGTAGTTGCCGTCGACTACGAAACAGAGAAAGCATGATACTTTGTCTCGCTTCGTCGGTCACGTGCATCGTACGCTCCAGAGTTGGGAAAAAGTTTATCTAAATAAAAATCTCAAATAACGAACAAGAGATAAATAATTTGTATTCGTTATTCGAGGCTCGAATAATCGAAATTATCTTTATTCGAAGAGCAACGAATAAATAATTTTATTCGATGAGAATTTATTCGACGAATAAAGATACCTTTTTTATTCGATGAGAATTTATTCGACAAATAACGATCATTTTTTATTCGAAGATTTTATTCGAATAAACACGTCGAATAAATTTTTTATCCGTAGCATTTATCTTTTCGAAGCTTTCGAATAAAGCCACGAATAACTTTCGTCAGCGTCGAGCGTGTTTATTCGAGCCTCCGAAAGTCGAGCCCGGCCAAGTGGCGAGCGCCGAACACAAAGGACCGGCAACGGCGACTTGGGGTCTTGGTGACTCATTAAATTTCAACACTGACAAAAGTTATTCGTGGCTTTATTCGAAGGCTTCGAGAAGATAAATGCTACAAATGAAAAATTTATTCCACGCACTTATTCGAATAAAACCTTCGAATAAAAAATTATCTTTATTCGTCGAATAAATTCTCATCGAATAAAATTATTTATTCGTTGCTCTTCGAATAAAGACAACTTCGATTATTCGAGCCTCGAATAACGAATAAATATTATTTATCCTTTGTTCGTTATTTGAGATTTTTATTTAGATAAACTTTTGCCCAACTCTGGAGCGTACGATGCACGTGACCGACGAAGCGAGACAAAGTATCATGCTTTCCCTCGTTCGTAATCGACGGCAACTACGTGTGACTCTTTCGTCCGCTCTCACTCGTTCTCGGATTCGCTCACACTCGATCAAAGAATCTCGCTTTCGCCTTCGGCAAGAAAGAAGCGAGAAACGACCGCTCAGAATCGTGTCGTCATGTCTATGTACTCAAAGTGGTGGGGATGCTTCGCTGCGTGCGTACGTAGAGAAAAGGAACATCGAGGCAGGCAAGCGGTGTGGTGGGAGAATACCCCTCACGAAACTCACCGGCCAATAAATATGAAAACGACTTTAGTATTATTATATAATCCTATAAGTAATTGCACTGTATTCCGTCATGGCCATAATTACTCTAAAGCAGGCCTGCTCTAAAGTAAGTTATTGAATTCATCAATTCGTTCGTGAGGAGAAAATCTCGAACTCTATATTATATTTCATAATTAGCGTTATAGTTAAGCGTAACATAATGTTCTTCAACTATTAAGATTTCAAATTCATATTGATATACATACATAATTAATGTGTTTACTTCAGATGAGTTTCCTAGGAAATTGGTGTGTGAAACCGGAGGGTCCAATAACACCCTGTAACAAGCAACTGTTAGGTAGAGGACCTATGCAGGATGTTACTACACAAAAGCATGACTTTACCTGGAAATGCCTACCTACACAACCGGATTCTCGACGAGATGATAGTATTGTCCCTGCAGCTTCACCTATGGAGTGTATGTACTGTTGTTATATTTGTAGTTTTCAAGGAATAACGCTAACAATACTATACATGGTACATTGGGGGGGGGGGGGGGTGATTCTACACAAGGATATAAGACGAAAATCAAGAGTGACGAAATTGCCATAAAGGCTTCATTTATTAATTATGGATGGTTAAATATTGGCGTCTGGAACGCCTGAATCATCGTAATAAAATTGATCTGTCGCAATAAAATTAAAAAATTTTGAAGTTACAAAATCACTACGGTTGCGTTCAGATATATTGGCCGGTGAGTTTCGTGAGGGGTATTCTCCCACCACACCGCTTGTCTGCCTCGGTGCTCCTTTTCTCTACGTTCTCACTCTTTCTCGAGTTACGCTTGGTCGTCGCGAGGTGGGGATTGGTGTCCGTGTGGTACGACACACGGAGTAAAGTATCCCCACTACTTTGAGTACATTGAGGAGACACGATTCCGAGCGGTCGTTTCTCGCTTCTTTCTTGCCGAAGGCGAGAGCGAGATGGAATGAAAGCGTGTCTAAACACTCATGCCCGTCGTGCACGCAAAGGACGGAGTATCAGGTATACGAAAAACGAAGCGGGACAAAGTATGTATCAACGCGTCATCTGTCTCGTACCGTTCCTCGCTTGTTTTCAGTCCCTCTGACTCGCTCTCATTCTATCTCATTCTCGCCTTTGCAGAACAAGAGTGAGCCAGAAGTGGTGGGGATAGCGCCAAGCTCGTGACGTGTAGGCCAAAACGACTTAGTCCAAAAAAATTCAGGAGTTTTATTGGTCGGAATATTGATTCTTTCTCGATAGCTTCATCTCGTATTGGTTTACGGAGAACTTCGTAACGCACACAACTATTACGCTAAGAATAAACAACAGCCACACGGCTACGTTCAGGCGGAGTCGAGTAGCGTTCCCGTTACCCCACCATATCCTTCGGAGGCCACGCATCTCCAACTGCCAATCCACGATCATCAGGTGGTGGTGGCTGATTTCTCCTCGAGCGCTGCTCGCGTAACCGAACTCACCGGCCAATATATCTGAACACGACCTTAGTACTCTATCTTGGCACTATTTAATTTTGGCTTTAGGTGTTCTTTTTTGTGTTTCTACTTTTATCTACTACTCCTCTACTGATATTTTCTATTCTGTATGTACCAAAGAGTTTTCCCGTATATAAATAAATAAATAAATATAATCCATAGACCTCTGGATAGGCCGAAAATGCAAGATTTAACGAAGATCGGAGGCAACCCGTCATCGCCAGCAGACTTATTGGAGTCTAGAACCTTAATGGCATTAAACACATCCGCAAGACTAATGTTTATGTTCGATAAATGCACGGAGGAATCTCGTTCCCGATCAGAGCTAGCGGATAACCTGGAAGGTGAAACGAAGACCGACTTAAAGTGTTTAGCAAAAAAGTTCGCGATTGCCTCATCCGAGTCCAAGCTCTCGTCTCTAAGGTGCATACTTGCCGGTAAGCAAGAGTCGCCCCAGTTGGAATTCACATGACCACAGAAAGCCTTGACATTGTGTGAAATATTACATTCGAGCCTAACAATATAGGAAGCATAATTATGTTTGAACAGCTCCTTGCATCGTAAACGGAGATATGAAAAATATAGGGAATCGCACTGCCGGTTAGAGCACTTCCAGATACGGTGTGCTCTCATCTTGCTTTTAATGGCCTGCCGAAGTTCACGTGAAAACCAGCTACGGAAGGACGATATAGAGGTACAATACGTGGGTACATAAGAATCTATAGCATGATGTAAATGAAAATAAAGTAATCTAACGGCCTCGTCAACAGAGAGGTTACCCAGGGGGCACTGTCCCAATCGATACAATTAAGAGCAGAGACGATAGAGCCGTAATCTGCTCTAATAAAATCATACTTAACCGTAACCCGCGAGACCGGCCTGCTGGTAATGTACCGTAAGGCGAATGACAGAGCAGGGTGATACAAGTCCCCTGGAAGAAGAGAGTCATCCGGAGAGGAAATATTAGGCACTCGAAAATTAGAGAAGATTAAGTCGAGCATGTTACCGTTAGTATTACGAACTTGATTGTATTGCAGATAATTATGGTAAATAAAGCATACGGCCAACAATGACGCAGATATATTTACATTTGTGGCTCCAGTTTGCACAATTGGAACCAGCGCAGATCCGGGGCCACACTGCCAAGTGACATGCGGTAAGTTGTAATCGCCCACCATACAGAAATTCAGATCATCCGCTTGGTAAAGCACCTCATCGATGCTGTTACAATGCACAGAATAAACTGAAGACGGAGACCCGGGCGAAATGTACACAGCACCGCACACATAAGCAGCAACATGGTGACCCATGGTGACCCTAACGAAAATTTGCTCTACGTTAACGACCGATGGAAAGAGCTCAGTAGCACTTAGCCCATTCCTCGCGGCAATGAAGACTCCCCTCCCCGGAAATGCCTACTCGTAGCGGAGCTTCTGTCCTTGCGGAAAATACAATAATTTCTTAAGCCTAGTTCATTGGACATAATGGTATCAGACAACCATGTTTCAACAAAAACTAAAATGTAATTTGCATGGTGCAATGATACAGCTTCACTCAGCGTGTGTAGCTTGGTCCGCAAGCCTCTTACGTTCTGGTAGTAAACCAGCTGGACTATGACGAGTTTTCTGCCCCCTCCCCCCCCCCCCGGTCCCTTCCAAGCAATTCTGGGAGCGCCATTTCTAAATCTGATGGTCAACCAGGGGTCATCAGACAAGCGAAGACGTTCCCGCAGGGCCTTGAGGTGTCCTCTGCTGCTCCGTGTAGTCCAGCGATATCCTGGCCGGGCCGTTGTAGTTACCCTTCTGGCGGATTACAGACACGGCAGCTACATTCGGAGGTAACGTTACCTTGATCAGTCTGACAGCACCTGTATTCCTCTTGCCAATCCTCCTCTCGACTATGTTCTCGTAACGGTTTGGCGCTACCGCGTTCAAAATTGCTGCCACCTTGACTCGGTCACCGTTGTCCGTTGGTGTGTTAGGATCCGCGGACGCCGAAGAACTGGCTTCCTCCCCGTTGAAGAGCATTAAGTTGTTTTCCCTGGTCTTCTTATCCTGCACCTCCGCGACAGCCGCATCTATCATCTGAGCACCGTCGAATGCTGCCCCGTTGCCCAGATCGTTGAGCCTGGCCTCTATGGCGTCCACCCGTCCCGATAAAAGACACCAATCGACGAGCTGAGCTTACTAAATTCCGCTCTGTATTCGCGTAGTATTTCTCCCCGGAAGGTTCTAAACTCCTCCCTGTACTCCCTTCTGACCATTTCTTGAATGTTCGAAAACTCCACACTAAGTATCTGCTGCATTGTCGTAAGCAGAACGTCATTTGGATTATTCGGGGAGGCGTCCTCCAAAGATTTCGAACACCCCAACTCTGACCTAGATGCATTAGGTGAGGAGGAAGCTGTCCTGGAAGGCACGGCACAGTCCAACAACTTGCCAATGCTCTATGGGTGGCCCGTACGGCTGAAGCAAGCAGGATGCACGTGGATGCCACAAATAGTGCAGAGCCCCGGGTTTGCGACTAGCGCTTTGCATCCTTTGCAGATTGTTATAACAGATTGCGACATAGAACCCAGCAACGAAACACAAACTAGGGGCACACCCGATGAAGGCTCTAAAACGAGGCACCAGAGGAAGAGACGAATCCGACCGATAATTAAAAGCCCAGACTCCCCGAACCATAAACAGACTTTCCAAGAATCACAACACAAACGTCCTAATAGACACATCTGTACACCGCGGTGACTAATCGTCGAATATTTATTGTTAGCGCATGTGGATAGTGACCAATACTCAAGAGGATAAAACAAACATATTAGGCTAAACTATCGAAAAATTGAAATCTTTTGTGGGATCAGAGACCCCCATAAGAGGGAGCCCGGAATAAGAGACCACGTAGGGCTTTGGCGAAATTGGTACTGCGGCCGTTGTTCGAACCGTGACGGTTACCGACCAGAACAAGCGACGACGCGTTGAACCGTTTACCTGGCTTGGCCAACGGCGTTGTGAAGTTTAAATTCCGCGACAATAAGATGCAAACCAGTTTTCTCCTTAAATGTTTGCCTAATTATCAATTTTCCGTTCCTTTAATTTTGCCTTTTTCTAAACTTCGGGTTTGCCACATTTGAAAGTCCAAACGATAATCCACATGGAGGATACATTCAAAAAATTATATATATGCACGCAGTGGTGAAAGCCCAAATCCATATGTTTTAAAGCAGGCTTGGGAATTAAGTGAACTTCGCGGCCGATTGTCAGAGGCATCAGACAACCATGCTTCAACAAAAACTAAATGTCGGCCTAGCAGGTTGGAGCGCCTCAGGCCCGTACCATATGAACCGCGCGTGGCGCGTTGACAAAACAAAAACGCATCGACAATCGTGCCCTCTGGGACGATGTGGAAACCTATTGATACAATGTCGCCCTAATACGCCACGCGCGGTTCACGTGGTATGGGCCTGAGGCGCTCCAAGCTGCTTGGCCGCCGGGGGGGGGGGGGCCAAGACGCGCGGCGGGAGAAAGGAGGCATCGCCTCTGAAAATCGGCCGCGAAGTTCACTTAATTCCCAAGCCTGCTTTACATAATAAACACCTATTATAAACCCAAAAAGTACTTATTACCAAAACATTACTACATGCCCTGGCAATGAACAATAAAAATATAAAAAGTATTATACAAAATATAAGACTAAAATCCCGCGATGGTTTCATAATTAATATATCACAATGGATTTTTAATTATAGGTTGTACTACTCACAGACTTTCCTATCTACAAAACGATTTTAAATCATTGATTCCTGTTCCAAAATACGCCCCAGTTCGCACGTATAATTCATCGAATATTCCAATGGAATCGGAAACCATCATGCAACTAAGTTATCAACCTGTAGATGCTCCGGATCCAATCGCACATCCGTGGGCTCAAAAACCGGATTATTATTCTCCCACTATTCCAATGGAAGATAATACTACATACAACCTAAGGTTAACTCTAGCTTTATTTACTGTGGTTATACGATGCAATTAACAGAATGAGTGTATACATTTAATTCCATAATATACCTATTTCAGCAATACTTATTTTATACTTTTTAAAATGCATAACAAAATACTTCGTATTTTCAAAATACCAACATTAAAGAAAGTAAATTATGTAAAATTGGACACTTTCTAAATAGATATTTCTATACCGCTTAAGGAATCATTCTACTTTGATCGGCCGAAAATTTCAGCAATTTTTAAAGATTTTTTTCTCATTAAATACAACATATAATGAAATAAATCTTTTCGTATTTATTACGCTACTCTTATATTATACAACAAAAGTCTCAAGCATAAATCTATTATGCTGCATATTTCACGTAGCACTACGGTTGTGGCTCTGATGCCATATGACAAGGGAAATTCGGTTACCCGAACATTCGGACTTTTTTTAAACTGTGTAGATTTGTAGAGAACCTCAATAGAAGTATCAGGCAATTTTTTGTTTGTGCCCATTTTCGGGTTTTCTGGGTGAAAACATACCCTAAAGGTTAATGAGTGTTCCTATTTTTCAGTATATCTTGAAAACTATAGTGGATATAAAAAAAATTGTTATAAAAAAAATTTAATTGTTTTTATGCTGTATAAAATTATTTATTCTAATTGTTTAAAATTTATGGTGAGGAACATATTATTGTTTAAATTACAAATTTTAAACAATTTGATTACACAGTTTTATAGATCATAAAAAGCCGTTATTAAGTTTACATTCTAATATTTTTTTATATCTACTATACTACAGTTTTCCAGATATACTGAAAAATAGGACCACTCTAATTAACCTTTAGGGGGTGCTTTCTGGGGTGAAATCTGCACAATTTAAAAAAAATCGGAATATTCGAGTAACCGAACTTACTTTGAGTCAATTTTGCGCGCTTCCATGTCGCCTTCTCCCGGGTACGCTGCTCACGGTTTCGCTCCGCTTGTGTCTTTTCTGTCTTATTGGACTCCTAGAAGCTGCGGCTTCCACCCTGAGCCTGACTCGTCGGTCCCTGTATCACATACTACGTTTGAACGGGATGTGTTAACAGTAAACTTATGTACTACTTCAGTTTGTGGCGAGATTGCTGCGGTAAATTGAATAAAGAATTCAATTTTTCGCATAAGCTGTGAATCATCGCCCAAGCGACTTGCGAAGAAGAAACGACACTGCACGGTCGAACGTAAAATGTATTCAGTACGGCATATTAAGAAATATTTTATTCTTCATCAAATCGATATGGCAGTGATACCTTATGTTTTTCCTACGAAAATCATACCAAATGTCATGTAAATCGGACTATTTTTAACGAAGATAATTTTACACCATGCAAATCATTTTTTCATGTAATTTCGTTAATTATGGTCCAAATTATGTCGTTTTTGGGGCCATTTTCATCGGGAAGACATAAGGAATCGATTGACGCCATCTTTGCAAAGACCTGATGAGAAATGCAAAACTCAAAATTCGTCACTGCTTAGTGACCAACATTGCTGGTTTCGAGCATCGAAGGCCCCGAAACTCCGCAAGGTCCGTGTTTGCTGGCGGCACAGCCTTTGACCACTCTAGCTGCAGAATCACCCTGTATATATGTACACTACATTCTGCCTGGCCATTCCCGTCTGCGTCGAGCTGAAATCAAATCAAATCTCGTTAATTTTCGCGACGCTGCCAGCTCGCTCAGATTCAACTGATAATAACGGTTCTTATACTTTTAGATGCAGTGTTCCTTCCTCTATATAACGCTATAAAAATCATTTCTCTATCTCTTTCCGTTTGCGAGCAGTAACGGGGAAACAGGGTTGCACTTATCCTGCCATCCATTTTTCACATTTACCCCCCATAGTGGTTACATATATGGTGCGGGGAAAAACGCAGTTTACGTCCAAAATTTAAAAAGAATTTATTCAAATTGTTTTCATTTTTTTACATCGTCAATATGGCACCAACAAAAAAGAGGTATGTTCGTGGCACAGGTGATTTTCCGGTATAGACGTGTCGCTATCGCCCGTAGCTTAATTAACAATTTTTATCGAAAAATAACAGAGATTTTTCTCGAGAAATGCCCGAGAAAACATCCTTTAGGTGTTTTTTCAAACGTTTTTTCAAACCGGCGTCATCTTGTTACCTTTCAACAAAAATGTTAATTGATAAGCGATAGCGATACTCATACAGATTAACAACCACGCCACGAACATATATCTTTCTTTTAGGTGCCATATTGACCCCGAAAAAAAAACATTAAAACAAATTAAAAAAGTTCTTTTTAATTCTTTTTTTTGTATAATATAAAAGTAGCTTAACAAATACGGAAAATATTTATTCCATAATATGTTGCATTCACTGCGAAAAAAATCTTTAAATATAGCTTCATTTTTCGGCCGACCAAAGTAGAATGACACCTTAAGCCGCGTATTCGTCTGAACAAAAAATCATTTAAGTCACCTGCTTTTCGAGTGTTTTGCAAAAATCATAGTAATTTCAATATAATATTATGAAAGATATTCATAAACTAAAAACAAATAGCGCTGCGGAATGCCTTTTTCAGCACTTAGAATATGTTGCATAGTCCTTTTTAGTGGTGTATGAATATAACATATGTATAATATAAAATATGTTTATGTTTATACGCAAAATACTAAAGTCGACGAAATTTTGTTACAACAGAACTTAGAATGGGGAAGATGACTGCAACTTTTTCCCACCCGTGTCGTCACCAGCACACGTGCCACTTGTCTTCAATATATTGTAATTCTATATATACAATCCACAAATGAAAAAATTCGCGTGCAAACCATTCACACATGCGCACTCATGCAAAACCGCAGTACATGCACTAGTGACGGCCAGGGTTGGGCAAAAGTTTATCTAAATAAAAATCTCAAATAACGAACAAAAGATAAATCATTTTTATTCGTTATTCGAGGCTCAAATAATCGAAGTTATCTTTATTCGAAGAGTAACGAATAAATAATTTTATTCGATGAGAATTTATTCGACGAATAATGATTTTTTTATTTGATGAAAATTTATTCGACGAATAACGAAAATTTCTTATTCGAAGATTTTATTCGAATAAACGCGTCGAATAAATTTTTCATCCGTAGCATTTATCTTTTCGAAGCGTTCGAATTAAGCCACGAATAACTTTCGTCAGCGTCTCGAGCGTGTTTATTCGAGCCGCCGAAGGTCGAGCCCGGCCGAGCGGCGAACGCCGAATACAAAGGACCGGCTCCGGTGACTTGGGGTCTTGGTGACTCACTAAGTTTCGACGCTGGCAAAAGTTATTCGTGGCTTTATTCGAAGGCTTCGAAAAGATAAATGCTACCGATGAAAAATTTATTCGACGCATTTATTCGAATAAAACCTTCGAATAAAAAATTATCGTTATTCGTCGAATAATTTTCATCGAATAAAAAAATTATCTTTATTATTCGAACCTCGAATAACGAGTAAAGAGAAAGTATCATTTATTCGATCGTTATTTAAATAATTTTTATCTAGAAAATGCTCAACTCTCGTGACGGCCCTCTGCGCCGAGCTTTGCGTCATCTTCCCTAAACGGTCACATGCGTCTGGCGCTGTGATCCGAGCTACAGAACACCATATCATAGATGGGGATGCCACACTTCGTGCTTCGTTCCATTGTGTGAATGCGAGTTGTTCGCTATAATCTTTGCCCGGTGTAGTATACACATGTAGAATTGTAGATACAGCCGGCTCATTCGATTGTGGCCGAGTATCTTCGATTAGTGGTCGACTTCATATAGTTGGCTTTTTTCCGGTGAACATTACTTCAATATTTTGTGAACATGGTTTACGGCATTGCCATGCCATAGATTCCCGTCTACAACACTTTTATTTCGTGAGGAAACATTCTTATGGCTGAACCACGGTGTAATAGACAGGTGTTCCGACTTGGGTTCAAAATTTGTGACTTTTTCGTCCTAGTTCTTCTGGCGGCCGCTAAATTGGCACTCAAGCAGAAAAGGTTGACGTTCTAAAAACTCTACTACTACAATTACATAAATGCATGCGTAAATGGATTTCGTATCACGACGCCGCTCGTGACGGCCAGAAGATCCACACAGAAATCGGCACACAAAATCGCTGGGATAAAGATGCTGAGTTGCAACACCTAAGCTATTACACCGTGGACTGAACTCCATACGACACTGAACGAGAGTGAGAGAGGTGGGGGGGGGGGGGAGGGGAGAACGAAATACAGTATTGTCTCCCTACGGGCTCGGTGTGGTGTACACGATACGGGCTTGTCGCTATCCCCACCTGTGATGCCACATCGGGGACGGGTTCCCTCGAGAATTTCCTCCACCTCGCGCACACTACGCCGGAGCTGCGTGTCCGTGAGTTGGACTCCGAAGCGAGGAGCTCACGGACACGCTGCTCCGGCGTAGGATGCGCGAGGTGGGGGAAATTCTCGAGGGAACCCATCCCCGATCTGGCATCACAGATCCAATACCATGATTGTGAACGCCGCAAATTTCGCTCAAGCCGGAACGCTCGCCGCGAACCGAACGCGCGCCGTACGAGCAAAAACCCGGTGCGCGCCCGATGCACATTCGGGGCGAATGCACAGGTGAATACGCGGCTTTACAGATAATAGATAGTTTTTGTTTCTGGTTCCTGAGCAACCGAACTTTGAAAAACATTTTGCGGAACTTCCTCTTCAATAGTACCAACATCTAACCAATACAGACTTGCGTAATTATGAAAATTCACTAAAATACGTGTACTTCACAATTTTTGTGAAATATAGACAAATAGTCCATTTTATTTAGAATTCTTTTACGAATTATTTGGTAAAATATATGAATAAAATATATAGTGTGTTTTCATTTTTGAATATATGTATTTATATTCATTTTCTCGCCAATTTTCATTACCAACCTAGGTGTACGCTCAATTTTGTGAGTAACTATGTGCTTCATCTCTTTGTTTTTGTTGGGACCGCGTTCATAGGCCGCGCTCTCTCTCCTTCCCCCTAGCACACGGGGCGACGTTCGAGTCACTCGAGGCACGCTGCCCTTGTGCAACGACACGCGTTCTTTGCATTACTTTACATATGAACCACGCGTAGCGCGTGGGGCGCCTAAAAAGGAGCACCGAGGCAGGCAAGCGGTGTGGTGGGAGAATACCCCTCACGAAACTCACCGGCCAATATATCTGAACCCGACTTTAGTTTACAATGTCTAACAGCGAAGATGATGATTGTAAGTACAGCAGTACGTAGTAAATTGATAAAACTTGAAAATATCTTTGCTTCTTTAAGGGGACTAGACAGTCGTTTTTCGTGAGAAAGAGACTCTGTCCTTTATTTATTTGTAAAAGAATGAAAGTAAATCCAGATGTATTCGTTTACCCAATGTTTATAAGTACCATGCAGATTGAAAAATAATTAGTATGAAATATATATGAGCTTTAAAAATGGCGCTGCAGTCTGGTAAACATTTTAACGTTTTTTTGTGGTTCTGCCTTAATATCAAGGCCGCCTTTACCAATGGGCTAATTGGGCTATAGACCAGGGGCGCCCGTGATCCAAGGGCGCTTAAGAAGCAAATATGTTGAAATGCTTTTTTCTCTTCAATTTCGAAGACAAAAATTTCGTTCGCGGGCATTGTTTTTGTTCGTGTTTGCCTTGGTGGAGACCCGGGGTTGTGATGTACTGCCTTGGACCGATTGCAAAGAAATTGCACCCTTGGGGGCTAGGGCGCCAAAATGTTTTAGCCCAGGGCGCTCAAATTTGTTAAGACGGCCCTGCTTAATATCGGTCTTAAAATGTAACGTAATCCGATTTCAAAGGTGTGATTCTTATTTCTTGGATTCATAGTTTTCAGTGGAACCTATAAAAACAAAAATTAAATGGCAATTATGCGATTAGTGGCTGAAAAACGGCGATTTTTCCAAGAAAAATTCGTTCTTGCTTGTGCGCTACTAAAAACCGGTGACTTTTTAATTGTTTTATCAAAATCTCGAATTTTTATTGACTATATCAGAAGTTCCACGTGGAATGGCACATGTTTTACACATCCTGTAATTTTTTCAAGTCGATCTGAACCTCCATTCGTTTGCAATCAGGAAAAAACCAAGAGAAAAAAATATTCGAGAAAAACGCGATTAAAGTTTCTGGGCAAAGGGGACGCTATAGGTTGTCGCTTGACGTTTTTAGCCGCCAAATATACAATTTTGCGAATTTTACTATAAACCAAGCGGCATTTTATTCAGAAAAAAGTTTCTTTTAAACGAGTTTAGCTAAATGAATGAAACAATTACAAATTCTAAGTGGTGGAACAGTTGTAATATGCCTCGTCCAACTCTTTTAGAAAAACGTTTCTTACTCTTAAAAAACCTTTATCATTTTATTTTTGCAATAGAAGCCTAGGCAATCTATGGAACGTGAACAACATTTTTCGCGGCTAAAGGCAAACCGTGCCATGTTTCGCCGCAAAGTACCGAAACGTGCTACCTAATAACTTGCTATTCTTCGTGGCAATTAATGAAAACATACTACTTTTCGAGAACAAAATAGAAACATTCTGTTCTTCGTGATCAGAATGAGCAGAGTGCTAGTCATCGTAAGACAAATGAAATATGCTACTTTTCGTAACGCACGTCGATATTTTGTGACGCAGTGACGACACGCGCCGCGCGAGCGCGCGCTGTGAAGACAACAGGTATAGTATGTGCCGCAGCCGCTGGGCGGCCGACGGCACCACGACCGACTCGCTGGCAAAGATGAGCGGCGACGAGCATATAAAGGCCGCCGCGAGCCCAGTCGAGGTTCTCCGTTCCGTATCACAGAATCATACCACCCCCAAAAAAACAATATCAGATCTTTTGCACTAAAATGTGTGTAAAAATTCAAACATGAACACAAATTTATCCACACTGAACACGCAAGAAAAGACAGATTTACACGCTTTCAGACAATTGAAATTGATTTGATACCTTAATAATTGTCTACTTCGCGATGTGTCAATGCTGCTTGAAATAAATTAATATCGGCGGAGCTAGGTGCAGAAGCGTACAGAAGCGTTGTTACTAGAAACATTATTATTTGAAGTACATATATATTTTTATTACATCAGCGCGTTTCGCACTTCTGTAGTGATTTCCTAGTCGTGGCGAATACCTCGGACTCGCCGTACGAATATAGAAATCCCGACACAGTAATGTTTCCTCGAAATAGAAATGTTCTAGATGGGAATCTATGGCGCGACAATGTTCACGAAATATTGTAGAAATCTTCGCCAAAAAGAGCCAACCGTGTGAAGTCGATCAGTAATCGAAGGCACCCGGCTACAATCGAATGAGCCGGCTGTATGTAAAGACATGTGTAAATATACTGTCTAGTGATGTAAAATGTTAAATATTTTATTAATTTTATTTTTCAGTTATATTCCACCTGGCACACTGGTTCCATAGTTACGTCCCCACTGCTATTTTTCATTAAGTAAACGTAAAAGTAAGTTGTCAACATGTCAGTGCTGTTATCCACGTGTTAGGATTGAATCTTTGAATGTGTTTCAGAATTATATGCAGTCTTCAGTAATTAATAGAATCCACAAAAACAAACAAAAAGATCTTGTTCAGTACGGGCTCGCATTAATATGGATATACAAGTTAATACTTGTGATTCAAAACAGTGCTTTTCGAAGAATACTCACTGTTAGAAGAAATTGTAGGAATCGATACGTATAACGAATTGTAAAAGGATTAGCTGTGTCTGATCAGCGATTTTTATAAGACATGTCATTAAATGATGAAAATTCAATATTGTATAGTTGAGTTGATTCTTTCCTTACAGTTTACGATCAAATGCTCAAACAATCTTTGCACAGAAATGTTCTGAGTTTAATAGTTTTAACAAAAATTTGAATGCTTATAATTATGGCTGTTCTACGGTATGACCCAACCATCGGAATGAACCGAAATTTTGAGGGGTTGGGTGGGACTGGGAGGGAATCTCTAATATAACATTTTAGCTGCGGGTATTTGTTAGTTTCTGAGATATTAATAAAAATCTTTCGGCATAATACATTGAAATCTACCTATATAGACGTTACTAACACAACCATCTTCTCGTCGACTGTTTCACAGCCGAGGATACAATGTACGATATCAGCCTGAAAATGTATGTATAGAGATACGGTAACAAAAACTGGTCGCGAATGGTCTTCACCAAGCCAAGTGCGATTGTTGTTGAGGCCTTTGCTCTTTTGTCACCTACTTAGTTTCAATATTTATTACAATGGCTTCATCATCAAGTTACGATATTGCCCTAGAAGGGCGTTGGAATATTGAAAAATTGTTAAATGAAGTGCTGTGCTCTCGAGAGACTTGCATCGAATGGTGCAAATCTGTTGGGCTATTGCCCAAAAGAAAAAAATGCCCAAAGAATGGGAAAGAATACCACTTTCCAACTTCTCCCGGGTATTAGTATTGGTTGGAGCTAGGTTAGGTCTATTTGGGAGAGACCGCCTTGAGCGATAGTACGAGCAGTACGCCTCTCCCAGAGACCTCCTGCGCGATTCCACGTTCTTGTGCCGACACTCGTTCTTGCGAAAGATCACGCGCTCGTGTAAGCACCAATTCTAGTGCGACGCCAGACTGAGTCACTGCGTCTTTTTGAATACTCCTCATCCACGGTTCCCAGAGGGACAGAGCGTGAGCCATCCTCTGGACGCAGGCCGTCATCCGATTCACCCGCGGGTTGTACCCACTCGGTGATCGGAACACAGACTCCCCGACCTGGGTCCAGTGGCAGGGATGGCCCGCCAGGACACCAAACGGTCAAACCGTGTATCCCCTCCCACTTCGCTACCGACGACCGAACTACGCGCCGCGATACACACCGTGACTCGCGACAGTTTAAGCCGCTTACACACTGTGTACCAGCATAGACCAGGCCGAGATTTCTTGTATATAGATTTAGGCACGAATAAATTGTCGTACTCTACCTTACCTCAGCGAACAGTCATTCGATGGGCAGCCCTGGACCACTGTGCTCAGCTGACGATACGGTTCCTCCACGGTCCCACCGGTAACCCCGCGTTTCACGGTTACAACATTAACCATTATTTTGCTAACAAAATTACTACCTTGATCAGTATGAATTACTAGACGGCACCCAAACCGACTGATGAATTGCTCGGCAAGAGTTATTGCTATAGATATAGGATCGATATTTGGAAGTGATATTGTATCGGAATATTTGGACAGGTTGTCTTGAAATGTAAGCAAGTAACGATTTCCCTTTTTGGTTATTGGTAGTAGACCAACTATATCTATTTGGACTTTCTCGAATGCTCTCTTAGGTGTATCTGTAATTTTCATAGGTTGCTTTATTTTTGGGACGAGTACTTTACTCTTTTGACAACTGGAGCAGGTGCATATAAAATCTGTAATCTTCTCCATTCGTTCGCCAATAAAAATTGTCCCTTATTCATTTAAATACTTTAGTCATGCCCTAATGACCACCTACTGCAGACTCATGGTGCTCCCGTATAATGGATGATGTCTCAGAGGGACGAGGAATTGTGATTTTCCCAGTACAGGCTGTAATGACATATTGTGAATCATTAAAAAATTGTTTTAAAAGATTTTCAAGGGTGTTCCAAGTAACGGGCTCTAGATCATTGTCGATTTTTGAGATGCTGATGGTCAAAATGCTCTTAGATTGTATGAGGTGTTTGGGAGATGCTAAACAGGAAGTTAAATGGTCGGGGTTCTGTGTTTCCATAGGGTTTGTTTTATGGAATAGGTGAAAGGTAAGATAAGTTCCGCCAGGAAAAACCATTGCATTTTCTACATTAACTAGATAAGATTGCATTTGAGGAATGGAGATTTTTTTATGAATTAATAAGTCTTTACTTGTCTGGGAAGAAATATGGTAATCGCTCGAGAGAAAATTTACAAGGTTATCTCTACGCATGTAAAGGTAGTCTTTACAGAAATTAATATTAGGAATTTTGAGAAGGTGGGGTGTAGATGAATCCATGATCGTTGATGTTAAAATTTTAGTACGTGGATTCATTTTAGTTAAGTCGTTTTCAAGGAGGATTGCGTCTCTTTTTTCGTTAACACAGTCGCCGATGGCGCAGAGGTCGGCTCCACAAGCTTACGCCGGGAAACCGCACACTCACCCGCCAGTGCAACACCGCTCAAAACAGCTACTGACCATTCCCCAGACGGTTGGGTTGGCCCCACGAGCTTACGCCGAGAAACCGTACACTCAACCGCCGATCCGACACCTACATCTCCTTGTGATCGTTCTCCACACGATTGGGTCGGCCCCGCGAGCTTACGCTGGGGTACCATACTCTCCACTGCTGGGCCGACACCAATCACGAAGCTTGGGGTTACCGATCTGAGCGGAGTCTTTGGTTTGAAAACCTTCTCGTTAGCCAACAGGCCAGGCAAAGCCCTGGTACCCGAACCGCCGAGGATACGCGTATCCCCTTTCCCTAGACACGGAAATACTCGGTGGCCTTCACCGCAGTCCATCAGCCCACGAAGCACTACTTCCCCGATGCCTTCCGAGAGCAATCCTCCTTTTACTACGTTTTCTACTTCTCCTTCATCTGCCGTGTGGTATTCGTCGCTGTCAGTAGAGTAAGGGTCTATGTCCGTAGAACCAATTTCGACTTCATTAATATTATGTGACTTTCCACATGTTAGAGAAACATTGGCTAAGGCTAGCTCATTTTTTTCTGGTGTAGAGTAATTTTCGTTTTCGTCCATGACTCCCTCGGCATCTACAGGCGGCGAATCGTTGGGCACTACGACAACGTCCCGCAGATGTCCGGAAGAAAAGGTGTCAATTTCGTTAGTCTTGATGTGATGATTTATGGGAATTGCGCTTTGAGAGAACGAGGTTTGATCATACTCGACAGACTTGGAAGGGTTGCGAGATAGAGCATCAGCGGTGGAATTAGCTTTTCCAGGTTTGTAGACGATGGTATAATCATATTCATTTAGTTTTACCCGCCACCTCATAAGACGAGAGGTGGGATCCTTTGCGTTATGTAAGCAAATTAGTGGTCGATGATCAGTGACTAACGTGAATTGATTTCAGTATAGATATGGTCGAAAATGTTTAACAGCGAAAACAACAGCCAATAATTCCTTCTCGATAGTGGAATAATTGACCTCAGCTCCGGGAAGTGTTCTCGAAGTAATCGCTATTTGGAGGTCTTTGCCAATTTGACCTTGGCTTAGCGCGGCTCCAACAGCGTAGTTAGAAGCGTCCGTCGTGACGATGAAAGCAGTTGGAATTTGGGAAACTGTAGGATGGGTTTAGAGCAAATGATATCTCGAAGATTTTTAAAAGCAACTTTTGCACTGCGATTCCAGGCAAAAGAAACGTCTGCTTTTAAGAGTTGGGTTAGCGGCTTAGCAATTTTAGCCATTCGAGGAATGAAACGACAATAATATCCGACGAGGTCTAAAAATTGCTTAATATTCTTTTTAGTTTTGGGTACTGAAAAATGTTTTATCGCCTCAATCTTACTGGGATCAGGTTTTACCCCTTCTGTTGAAATAATATGGCCTAGATAAGATACCTGACGCCTCAAAAATCGACATTTTTCGGGTTGCAACGTTAGATTTGAGTTTTGTAACCGAGCCAGGAGATTTCGCAACTTCTGCGAATGCTCCTTCAAAGAATTAGCATAAATAACCACATCATCCATATACACAAAGAGCAGACCGGACAAGACTAGGTCCGTGCACCTTTGGAAAGTGGCCGGGGCATTCTTTAACCCCTTTGGTATACTGTTAAATTCAAAATGGCCACTAGGGAATGAGAACGCAGTTTTTGACCTACATTGAGCGTCCATAGGAATCTGGTGGAACTCAGAAGCTAAATCAACAATGGTGAAATATTTCGCTGCTCCATGTTGGTCCAAAATTTCTGTGATGTTAGGCAGCGGATAACATTGAGTGCGAGTAAGGTATCTACTTGTTTTTTAATTTCTTCCTTATGAATGAGGGGAAATCGATATTGTTTCGTGTTGATTGGAATTTCATCAGTTGTTACGATTGTATGTTTCAGGGCACAAGTGGAATTCAATTTATCAGATGGGAGGTAAAATTGATGGGGAAATCGATTCAGTATTTCAAGTATACAAGTTCGCCCTATTTCACTAAGATCGCCTAGATCCAAAAGTTTTACTATTTAAGCTAATTTACAAGTTTCAAGATTTGACTGGTCTATATTGAATTTTTCTTTCCGAGACATACGCGGTACTAATTGACCCTCTGTGAAGGCTTCTAATTCGATTGGAGGTACTGTTACATTGACGTGATTAGGAGTGGTGTTGATTGCAAAATTTTTGACAAACCTATGTTGTTGAGAGACTAATGCTTCTCCAATAGAAACACCTGGATCAGTTATAAGTTTCCTTACGTAACCCTCCTCAACTTCCGGATTTTTGACGGGAAGAGCTATTAAGCACTTCGAACGGGGAGGTAGTTTAAAAGAAGATGACAAAAGAAGAAAATGTTTCGGGGCAGCTGTCGCTTTTTGCGTGGGGTGCAAGGGCGCCGACGCGCCTCCCACGTTGACACTGGCCCGCTGCCTCAACTCAGTGTCATCAGTCTGATTTCTTAACCTTAGGCTGCTGCTGACGGGGCAACCTAGGTCTGAACATCCTTCAGAAGCGGAGTTTTTAACATCCAAGGCTCCGCTGTTGATCGACATTGTTCATGAAATGTCTTAAGGGCGACGGCCCTACCGCCCGGCGAATTTCTCCCAAACACGACCCTGGTGTTGTGGCCACAGCCTACATCCGGTAATACCCCGGGGGCACCCTACGGCCGATGAGTCCTACGATGTGTCACGGTCCCCTGACAACTCCCACCCCACACAGGGTCTCCCAGATTCCCTTAGCTCCGAAAAAATTCAGGAGCTTTATTGGTCAGAACATTGATTCTTTCTCGATAGCTTCATTTCGTATTGGTCTACGCATAGGTTCGTAACACACACGAAAAATAAAAAAAAACTCAAAAAAAATTTTACCCAAATAACTAAGGACCACCCTACTGTATATGCACCCGTGGGGGAGGTAAGCGGAAGAATCGCAAGTTTGATCCCGCACAAGTCCTCCCCCCGGTTGCGCGCTCTCCGTGCCAGGAGGTCACCTTGGTGGTTTTAGTGGGTTTGAGTCCCACATAACCTCCTCCCGCCCCAGCGGGAAAAGGGTATCCGTGGGGATTTCCACCAAGTCAAAAAAAAAAAAAAGTATATCAAAGCCGGACTCTAGCGGTGTTGCCATTTTGCCTTCAGCACGGCTAGTACTAGAATCGTCTGTGCTTTTGCTCGTCGCCCGGCTAATCCAACCTTACCTGAAACTTATTTCATTAATATCTCATCACGCCTGCGATATTTCCTAAATGTAAAGGCATTTTTCTTATGTAAACCGCATGTAAGCTTTCGAATAAGACCAAATTCAATAAAATTGGTCCACGTATGACAGAGATATCGTAATATGTTGTCATGTATCATACGAAAATGGTAAGCTTTTCTTCTTCTGCTTGTGATCCTCCAGTCAAAATTTTCGTCGATATAATACGTATACACGTTACACGCACACCTTCAGCCAAAAGAAACTAACACATGTTTCGTTCGTCGACTCTCGGTACGCGTTACACGCACACCTTCAACCAAAAGAAATTAACACATGTTTTTCTATTGAATTATAACCTTCCAAGTGTCAATCAATCATAACCTGGCAAGTGTCAAATAAGGTAAGCTGTTAAAATAGTTTGAAATGTCACGAGTTTTTACACCACATAGGACACTGAATTATGGTATCAATTAACAAAGTCGCCAAAATTTTTTAATAGACTTTTTATGTAGAGTCGCATACTTGGAAGTTGTCCGGAGAAGGTTCGACAGAGAAGCATCTTCTTTCGCATAAGATTCTGGAAATTTGTACCATGCATGTACAAAATAATATATTGTAACAATTTTCATGAAAATTTGCATGTAGGGATTATTTGGGTTATAACGATAATAATGATAATAATGATAATTAATAGTGATAATAATGATAATAATTATTATAAATTTATTTCATTTATACTATGTATTCCGCTGTGAATTGCAAAAGATACACGGTCAGTTTAAATAAGTTCATGCTCGTTGACCAATTGACCAACCATTTTGAGATGGCGTCTTTAGTTTATAAGTTTATCGCACCGCGTCGCTTTTACTTATTATAGTATGTATAATATAACTTGTTCGTATGTAACCTTTATTTTACTTTTCTATTAAAATAGTTATGCAAGTACAGAAATGTAATTCCTTTAATCACACACTCTAACAGTCAGGTTACTAACGTGATAAAAAATAATTAAAATAATCTACTAAATAATTTTAGTCACGACTTGCGATTCGTAACCGGGATAGTAACAAATTGTTTCACAAATTTTAATTGAGCGTATTTCCATTTTCTTGTTATTTCTCATGAGGTATTGAATTCTGGTCGCCCGTATTTTTATCTCTCCCGACTTTGCGTCGATCGTATTGCGAACCTCTCCATACATTAACTCAGACCGCTCCATACATTAACTCGACCGTTTTACTGACCGGGCAAGACTTTTGGTCGAGCGTAAGTCTGAGAAAAATTGTCTCTCTCGAGTTTCGGTCATAGAAAACTCCGGACCGTTCGACACTTACTAGTTTTGGTCGACCGGACCATAAATACCATATCGGTCGTTTCACTGGCCGCGACCGCGACCGTAACCGAAATTATATCGGTCTCGACTCCCTGATTTCGTTACAGCATATAGAGTTTTTTTTAATAGATTATTTACATTAGTTACTAATAAAAGAAGATTTTTATCTCAAAAGCTTGGCCTTTAATTTAAACAAAACGCTTTGTTACTACTTTCCTTTATTATTCGATTTTTCATTATAATTTGGAAACGAAAAGTTACCTCAACATTCGATTTGAACCACTGAAAAGGGCATTAAATATAGTAGCAAATGAACAGTTCTCTATTTTTGTATTGCAATTAAGTTAAAAAAATGGAAGAATAAATAAATAAATTAATGTCAAAAATATTAAATTATACATCATGAGGGGGGAATAATTTTATACTATTTTTCTATGCAAATTTAATTTCCATATCTTAAAAAAAAGACCCAAAAGGCATCAACTTTTCAATCCGGCCCACTGTGCGCCGCGTCCCTCACAGACACATAATATACCGTTATTTCTATTTTTGACCCTACTGCCCGAAACGTTGCAGAAATTACCATTCGTGTAATATTGCCGAAAGTTGCCGGAATATTTCCTGCAATATTGCACAGGGGCAGACATAGGAATGTTCCGGTAACGTCTTGGGAATATTTCATGTAATATTCCAAATCTTGCACCGTATGATTCTTGAGACATTCCTGTAATGCTATGTGCTGTATGGGGGTAAGTAAAGTAAAGAGGCACAAGAAATTAAATTGTTTAAAATTGGTCGAGTAACTATTTCGCATTGCTTTGTTTGGAATGATCCTATACCTACCGACAATTATAATGTTAAATACAACTTAGCTTTGAATCAAAGGTGGGAATATATAAAAAAATATCATCAAATGAAAAGGAGACATCGGGCAATTGCTTAGAGAATAATGTGAAAATTTAATATAACACGAAACTAAAAATTTATGATCGGTACATGTTGAACTGAAAAATTGTAGGCACCAGTTGCAGATGGATCGTCTCGAACACCTATAAGTTATTTGCAAGTAATTAAAATTGTCTATTTTGGAAACTACTGAAAATTTCATTCGCAAAAGGTTTAGTATCAATTATATATAAGTATATTATATTAATGAAGTTGTTATTATTAAATTGATATCTTAATGAAGTTAAGTCATAATGAGTTAAGTACGTTATTTCAACATAATTAGTAATCAATCTAAGCCTAAATTTTAATATTATGGATTTTTTACACCAGCGGAAGAAAAAGTTTTTATTACGCAGACATTTAAATGTGTTTCAGACGATCGTTTATGTTACAGCATTCAGCAATTCTGCATGCACGTATAGAACGTTATGTATGTGAAGATCTTTCTTACGAACTGTAAGGAATATCTTCGGAGGTTCATCATTTGTCGAGTGGGGGTAAAGTGAGAGTTGGTATAAAAGGAGAATTCTTTACTTACTTGATGTCCCGAACGATTGGATTCACTTGGAATATCCACCTTTTGCCAAAACTGCTACTTTTATCAAGATGAAGACCATCGTAAGTCATTTTCATATTACCGTTTATTTACATAATTTTATCTATTGTGGTCATATTTATACTTAAATATTTTTTGTTATTATACTTTTCGACATCTTGTCTAGTCCAACAAATTTATTTACACAGCTATTTTTTATCTGTAGCATTATATTCAAAACTAATTGTGTTAAAGCAGATGTAGTTTTATTGAAATTCAGAGGAGAACTGATTATGGAAGAATTTGCATGATTTACTTTTACTTCCTTAACATTTGTATGATTCGTTCAGTTTCATACCTGAATCTTTTTATACACTAACGATGTTTTAAACTCGCTTGTTAGTTACATTTATAATAACATATTCCCAAAATTCCATAGATACGGTTGTTTAACACCAGCATTTTATACATTTACTTGAATTTACTTAATTTACAATTAATTAAGTAGTGAATAATACATTTTTTATTGAGCGCTATATTGGCTAGATTGATTGAAAATAGCGTAAAAGTAACTGAAAATATATACGCCCCTAATGACTAATTCGTGTAAACAAATAAATAAAGAAAAACAAAGCTTAACGTGAAAGAACTTAATAAAGTTATTAACTCTAAATTATAATACATAACAAGTGTTGATATTTTCTGTTACTGTATTTATATAACATTTACAACATCCAATACATATAATTTATAAAACACGTTCGTTGCGTTCTATGCGAAATAAATCCGTTCATGATGGTTCTCAAGTATTCTGCACTTCTGGCATTTAATGTTACTATATTATTTAGTTATTATATGATTTAATATATCATATGTTTCTGTAACTTGTGTACGTAAGACTATCATAAAGTAAAATGAACGCTTGAATTTTTAATGAAACATATGTGTACATTGTTAATTGAATGTTTAAAAAGCAGAGCGCTTCTTCGAGCGCATCTTTATAATATAAAAATGAACACATTTCCTATTTCAGTTTCCAACATTTAATATAAATATTTGTACATTTATACATTAATTTAATCCTTACTAATATCTAAAAGTGAAACGTTGTCTGTTTGTTTGTCCTTCTTTCACGCCTAAACGGCTCAACGGATTTTAATGAAATTTTGAATATACATTAAATACATCCAAGATTAGATTATAGGCTATTTATAAATTTGCTGTCTAAAATAATAAATAATAATAATAATTCCCAGGTGAAACCGGGTAACGGGTCAGCCAGTTTAATATAAAGTATACGGTTAATATCGTATACCTACTTAATTGATTAAAGTAGATACAAAATTGAGTGCAATAGTTGTACGTAACTTATAAATAAATAAGAATACCTTACCAGTGTGCAATTATTGTGAGATCAAATTACTCACTGCCTTTAAATAAGTAATCAATATGGATGTTTACTATTATATAAATCTTCGTGTAAGTAAACGAATCTTGGTAATGTTACGATGACTGGAATTAAATTGGAATCTGGGTTATAGAAAGAGATTTGGGAAGGTTAATCAATTCCGACGATGAAGAGGACTTGAGGTAGAATAAAGCAATGTAAATTAACGAGTTCGCAAACGCGTCGTAGGTCAGAAGTTAAATGACCGACGTTGGCATTTGCTTCTGACTTTCACTCATCTCACTAACACTGCATCGATGGATGCTGCAGTAAAGAAACTGTTGGTACATCTTCCTTGATATTAAATTTTGATGTTCCCACAGAAATTTCGTTATTCAACTTAGTAAATTTTTCTTTACTACATGAGTTGCATTATGTTTGAATGTTTTTCGAAGCTTCTATTTTATTGTGATAGATAGTAACTGTACTCCTGGGATTAGCAGCAGCACAAGATTCGAATTACCATGGACGTAACAGTTACCAGGATGATAAACAAAATCCATCAAATGACGAAAGGAAACTTCAGCTAACTACACCCATTCCAATTTTACATTGGAATAAACAGCAAGAGCATGACGGAACATACAAAACAAGGTAACAATTATCTCATTTATATATTGAAATGTTATATTTATTACTATATTTTAATATTTAAAACCCATCAAGTGGCAAGTTATTATCTTTTAATAAATTTACCGCATTATATACTTTATCTAAAAGATTAGAACCAATTTACTATATACCGAAGCCATTCTTTCTTTTTTGTATTGTTGTGGAAGTAAAAATTATAAACTTTGTGTAATACATTACTGCGTTAATTGTGTGTTGATTATGATAACATAATGACAATTTAAATTATTGTATTGCCATATATAAGTAATATATAATTACATATAAATAATTACTATACTGGTAATATTACTAATAATAAAGAATAAAAGCATATAATCGATGTTTATTTCTATATCGCAATAGTTCTTCCATTTACAAATGACCAGTTCGTTGGGACAAGTTTAATTCTGTTTTGTGAATCAAAACAACAAAACATAAAGAATAAATGTTTCGTTGTGACAAATGAAATTTGTTTAATAGAATAATTACCTACTATTACTTAATGAAATATATCATCTATACTTTTATTTGACGCTTGATACATGTATACAAAACAACACTTGATATTAAAATAGTAATGATAGGTATATCCCCCTTCTTTCGGAAATTGCTCAAATGAGTTTCAAATATGGTGCCATTAAATTCTTTGTAGTTACGAAACGGGAAACAATATCATCGCTGAGGAGAGCGGTTACATCAAGAAAGTGGGCGAAGGCGAGGACCAAGGAGAGGCACTAGTTCAACAAGGAAGCTATTCATACACAAGTCCCGAAGGGAAGCTGATCACTATTCATTACACAGCCGATGAAACTGGCTTTCACGCGACCGGTGATCACATTCCCACGCCACCGCCAGTCAGTGAGGAGATTCAGAAAGGCCTCGACCTCATCTTTGCCGGGATTCGTCAGCAAGAGGTGCGTCCTACAATTTATCCTTCTCTTATTCTCAGCTTCCTTCTTTCTCTTGTACCTCCATGTCCTTTCCCCCTTTCGCTTTCTTTTTCTTCCATTATTCGATTCTCACTTTCTCCCTCTTTCCTTCCCACACAGGCACGTACATACATATGCATTATATTCTTCCTATAAAGGCAATCTCATATTGCGTATTTAAACGCAAATTATTCAATTTAATCTTATACCTGTTTACGCAACGCTTGCAAATTGCGAAAGTTAAAATCTGAATCTCAAAGTTTCGTAAACTTCTTTTCTCCTCTTTATTTATTTAAGTTTAATTTATATACTAACATTTTTTATTTAGTCTTCATATTGTTTACCAGAATAGTGTAAACTGCTGGCACAGATTAATAATAAACGGTTAATAATAATCCTTCATAACATTTATGTCTGCATCAGTGCTTTATTTCAACTAAAGTCTACTCCAGTTTCTACTTCTCAATTAAGATATCGTCGGTGATAGTGCAAAACTGTATATGAGCAGTTTGTAAATACCGCGGATCTGCATTCTACCGATTTCACAGGAGGAAGAGAAAACTTAATATTTTAGCCATTTTAAGGGATTTCTTTGACTGAACTTTTTGGGACAGTTTTAGCACTCCTTGTAATAAATATTAACATCAATGGTGTGACTATAAAAAAAAAAGCGAAACAGCGCTTGGCAACCGCGGACGCGAAATCTCAATTTTGCTACTTTTGCAGATCCGCGGTATTTACAAACTGCTCATACGCGGTTTTGCACTATCACCGACGATATTTCGTTTCGTTTTTTCCATTTCTAAAATATTTTTTCTTTACTTTTTTCATTCTTAAAATATCAAATATGAGTTTCTTCAATTTGAAAAGCACGAGAATTAATACGCCAATCTTGTTCTCCTTTATTCCTGCATGGGATATTCCACGCTAAATCGATTATTTCTTGTACTTGAGTCATGTATTTGGATGAAAATCAAATACATATGTGAGCGTTTACGTAAAATTCGGGAGATGTAAGTTATAAAAGATTTCATTAAAGTTTACAATTTATACGAAAATAGGTTACATAGAGTGGCCACTAAATTATACTACAATCAGCGAGGAGATAATTCCTTGTAAAAAATGTAATCATACATTTTTTATTGGTTCCCCAAAAAATAAGTTTAAACGCGGAGCTAGAATAAGTTTTTATGGCCCACTGTAGGTTGACATGCGTTTACTATGCAAAAGAACAATACTGTGAAATAGTAACAGATCCGGGCGGGGGTAATCGTATGACAAGACCCAGAAATATTTTCTTATAAAATCTTGTAAGCAAATTTGTAAGCCCCGTATTAAATAAGTGTCAATTAATCCTAACACATTTATAGTACAACTAGGAAAATATCCCCGCGCTTCGCTTCGAGCCTAAGAGATATTGAGAACTCCATGAAAACACACTTCACCACCCACTCCCCTTGGGGGTTGGTGAAGGCAAAATCCTTAAATTGTTTTTTTGGATTTTATGTGGGTAATAATATCTTTGTGAGTAACAACGAAGTTGATATGTAATCGGGCCTAAGAGATATTAGGGAATAGGGAGAGTCCGAGAAAATACACATTTTACCCCTTTTTACTCCCTTTGGGGATCCAATATCCAAAAATCCATTCTTAGTTGGTGCCTGCGAATCGAGCCCTCGGCCACTTATTCCCGCCGCCGTGCTATTTCGCAAGCGAGAAGCACTCGCCCGGTCGCCGCCTGGCAGTCGCGTCGCGAACTACTATTATTTGAAAATCATTATTTAAAAAAAATAAAAACTTTAGAACCTTCCTCTCGTCAAGACGAATAAGTGTTGAAAAAATTTATTTTTACAACAATCAAACTGTAAAGAAATTTTTGTTTTTTTTCCAAACTGGTTCAAATGTGTTCCATTTGGGGTGTGGAAGGGGAACTAACTTTATGTATGTTACATTATGTTTCAGTTTCCTCAAAATTCATAACAACGAATGCAAATAGTGATGGACTTGATGTGATATGACCCATACACAAAAGTTACAATCCTGCAAATTGTTTAATAGAACTTGAGATGATATTTTTCTTTCAGATGGAAAAAACAACGCAATTACTTTCTCTGTGCTTTAATACAGTCTACTGTTTAATAAGTTTGTGACTAATTACTATTACACGTTTCAGGAAGCAGATGCACGCGAAGCAGCCCAAAAAATACCACAACAGCCCTTGAGTCAACAAATCGAACGAAGAGACAATTATGATAGGAAATTTTTAAAGTAAAGTGCATGGAAAATGAAAAGTTTGCTGATACGAATTTGATACTGCTGTGGAAGCTAATAATTAAGTTGTCCAATTAAGTGTATTATAACACAATAAATACGATTAATAAATAAGAATTATATTATATCATTGTATAGTCTACAAAATATGATCAAATTGTATAGTCTACAAAATATGATGAAATTGCTGTGGATGCTTCGTATTAAGTTATTAAAATGTTTAATAATTTTGTCAGAAACGCCTGAAGCACGGCAATTCGGTGATCAGCGGCCCGCATTGCGCAGACCAGTGGAGTTGCATACAATGGCAGTTAAAAACAATGACGCATTTATCACTACGAGGTTGCATGCTATCCATGCGCCTTTGTTTTTTTAAACATTAATATTTAAGAAACGGTGTCTCTGCTGCAATTTCATTTCTCTTTATTCGTCTTATTTTGTCAATAGAATCACCCATTTCATTTTTCCCTACTCGTTGCCAAACACCCTGTGTAATAATGTAATGTTATTAGACATTATATCGTATAATAATAGCTACACACTTATGTCAACTATTGCTATATCAAATAGGATTCTTCATACTTAATCTTTTAACACCGCTGCACATCCGGATATTTTGCCGATCTGGGCGGCCAAAAGTCGATTATAAAAACTGCATCGCAAATAAAAATAATAAAGGTCGCTATATAAAGCTGATTCATGTACCAATGACGTATAACACTCCCCCCCCCCCCCATTTAGTGCAATGCCCGAGGATTAGAGGGTACAAAGCTACTATTTAATTCGATATTTAGTACGTCTCTGGAGATTCCCAAAGAATATGCGACTGATCGCAGAGCTGGTATCCATTAGACGCGTTGTAATTTATGTAACTATAATCACGAAGCTCGTAAGTGCAGTACAGACCTACTCTAGCGGCGTGCTATAAATGTACACCCATCGACAAGGACCATCGTATGTTTAATTCTAGACGCTTTTAATAGTTTAGTCGATCACCAAAGAGTATCTACGTCCGAGAATAAATATTGCTGTAGCAAAACTTTTAACTCGTTTACTTCATTATTCATTCTCGTTCGAATATGTTGGAACGACATATTGAAGGGAGGGTACTTATTAATAAACGCAAGTCATATATTTTTCAGTTAATAGCGTTGTTATTGGTACAACGATGAACACTGATCATCAAAATGGCACAATTTGTAGCATTAAATTATACATTTGCGTACGAGAAAACGCTTTTTCCTAAATCGTAGAAACAAGTGTTTCTATTTCTTCTAATAAATGTACACACAAATTGATTGCAGTAGTTGGTACTTTTTAAAAATCACTTTTATGTTTCTCAATTAAACACGCCCGCAAGTAACTTCACATACCTATGTATGAAGTTTTCTGTTTGGTTGAGTCCTTCTCAATCTCATCGAAACTGATTAGTACAGCAGAATCTTAAATTTATTTTTATCTAATTCAGACCTAAATTCATATTTCATACAGGCAGTCGACGTCTACAAATTTTGGACAGTGAATGAATTAACAGTATATAGTTAAAGAATATATTTTCGATGAAGTAAATTAACTAAAATGATAAATTAACTAAAATTCGTAATATTGGCGGAATCTCAATAAGTACATTCTTGAGGACAGAAATAAAAAGCTTCTTATTAAAAAATAATATTAAATTCACGCGAGCTCTACTATAAAATCAATAAAAAATCACTTCGAATGGAAATGTTCATTGGTTGTTATTTCTATTTAACTTCTGTGCAGCCTTGATCACTAAAACAGTCCCAACTACTGGACATTTCAGCGCGCGTATTACAAAATGAATGTAACATTGGAGTAAAAAATTTCTTAACATCTAAGACAAAAATAGACATTTTATAGGAACACAACTATAAAGGAATTCTTGCTCTGACGATGAGTATCACAATGCAGGAATAATATGAAATGAATAATCTCTTAAAATACAAAAGTAAAGTAAAAATTGCATAGGAATACAAACATCGCTCGATTTTCGATGATTAGATAAATTCAAATTTGTTTAGTTATCTGCTAAACTGTCAAGCTAATTCGCTACAGCTTTACCAACATGGAACGCAATTTTCTTTTTTAGATACTGCTTCCACCACGAGTTCTTCATTCAAATGCAGCCACCAATAATTATCGTTCGCACGAATGATAATGTCGAGGTCGATCGAATTTCGTTTTCTGATTGCATGATAGCGACCAGAAGTTTTGGTCCTTCCCAAATTCTTCGCCTTGGTTGATGGTCTGAGGAAGACTGTGGCCAACTGTTTCTGGCAGGAACAAGACTAGTGCAGCACCAGCGAAGGATACTATGCCAATTATCAACATTGGAAATCCCTCCCAAACTTTGGCCTGTCAAAAAATCTTGGATCAATACATACACAGCTAAAAGCAGTTAGCAAGACAATCGTCTGATTAAATAAGATGATCAATAATCGGTTTGAACCCTTCACAGCCTTGGTTCTGATAGTTTAACGATGTTTGAATTTTCTGAGAATGAGTGTAACATATGCCTTCATTTTGATATTTAAACTGAGAGTCATGTGTAACTCTGAAGCGACTGATTTTCCGAGCCAAATTTGTTAAACGTTTTCTATTATTGTTAGTTTAATGCAGCGAAGATCAGGTGGGCGGTCCGAGGACGCTAGCATCCATAGCGGCTTCTACGTGTTGCGTGGAAGGGGTGCTTGAAGCCAACAAAACGGCGGGTATGCAACGGAAAGGGGAAAACTCTAGTAGTGTGCGCGTAGGCTTGTACCCTTAAGGTGAAGTTCCACGGCGCGTGGCTCGCCGACTCGCGCTCGCCAAGCCAACTCGCCGAACCTGGGCGAGCCGAGCCACGCGCCGTGGAACTTCACCTTTAGGGCCTAAGGGCACACTACTAGAGTTTTCCCTATCCGTGGCATGCCCGTCGCTTCATTGGCTACGAGCACCCTCTTCCATGCAGCACGTACAAGACACTATGGATGCTAGCGTCCTCGGACCGCCCACCTGATCTTCGCTGGTTTAATGAGAGGTATCTCCTCTGTAAGTTCTGAACACTTTCTTCAGTATCCAGTATATGTAGAATTTTAGCAAGCCTTCGAAACACTTCCACATGAACAGTGAGTAAAAAAGTATTTGTAAACCTAGTTTTTTGCAATAACTTTATAGAAATAAATGATACACTAACAAAAATAGTGTACCATCAATAGTGTACTATGTACAGAGGCAATGTGCAAATTAGAATTTTTTATAATGTGTTACAAATACATAATGCCCTAAAAACAAGAATTTGGAACTCAAAAAAGTATTTTTACATGTATGATTCTATTGATAAATCTTGAAAATAGAGACAAGCTACAAAAGAAAATGTATAAATTAAGAAAAACAGGGTCCACAGTATGCTGCTGAAATGGCAGACTAAGTGTAAGTTGCAAAAAATTTATTTTCGATAGTTTTTGTCCTTCTTAACTTTAAACGTGTTTTTCTCGAAATTACATTTTTCTAACTTGGTCAGCATGATGACTTCAACAATTTACAGCCTTTTTTCATAAACATTTCATTAATCCATGCAGAATAACATTCTCAAAGAGCCATGGGGCCATTTTTTTAATTGTTAATTTTTAATACATTTTTTTATCATTTATAGATCGAAATTGTAGAAGCAAAATCGACTGGTTTATTCAAAATTTTCTTATTTTTTAAAAATTCAAAAATTTGGCCCAATGGCCCCTAGAAAATGCCATTCTGCACCAAGTTTTTCAAGAAGAATAATATGGTTGCAGTGCCTGAGAAGTGAAAGTTAGTTATAATCAAAATGTTAATTCTAATTGAAGAAAAGTTTCACTTACCGAGTCTATTATATACGGAGCCAAGGTGTGCGCGATTATACCAAAAATATGAATCAGCGATACACCTTGCGATCTAACTGGTGTCGGCAAAAGCTCCGCAGCGTATTGTAGACCAATATTGGCCGCCATGTTTAGACAGAATCGCGACATCACCGACATCGCGAGCTTGGCAGTCACTAAACAATAAATTCAATAGAGTTAACTCAGTTATCTATCAAACTTAACTTAGCATAAGTTAAATATTACATATTTCAAAAAAATGAAACGACCATAATTATTATTGAGGACCTTGTAGCAAGAGGGGTGCAGCACCATTTTTTAGTTTTGGAATTATGACGTGTAATATATGTATAAAAATCTACATCGTTTGATGCAAATCCGATAACAAACGACTCTGTACCAATTACTGTTTTGCGCACTACAAATGCTCCAGATTTGAAAAATTTGCCAAAAATAGAAATAAAAACTTATCAACTCAATAACTACTACTTATTGTGTGAAAATATATATTTTTCAATTAGTGTTCTCTTTTTAATGATAAGTGAAAGCAATAATTTTATAAACAGTTTTTTTTTCTAATTTACTCGAAGTTGGTAAAGATGGAGCTGCACCCCTCTTGCTGCAAGGTCCTAAATTTCACTGTTTCTTAAAAGTTTCACTGCAAAGGAGCCGCAGTTCCATCTAAACTCCATCTTTTTATTGCCTCAACTTCATCTATTTTTCCAATTTCTTTCTATATGCTCTTAGAACTTCTAATTTATTTCATCTTTTACTTTCTTTCTTTAAATTTATTCTTCCAAACAAATTCAGCTTTCCGCATAGCACCTAAAGACCCTTTCACCCCTTTGAAACGCCGAACGTGGATCGTTTCACTGTTAATAACAACCAACAGTATGTATTTACTAGATTGCAGAATGAGCTCGGCGATGCTGAGGAAGCAAGTCATCGCCAGGGTAAGAGATCCGCATAATCTACGTCCCCATCGGTCCAACACCAACGTTAGCAACAAACCAGCTGGTAGTTCCGTGGAGCACGTGAGGGAAAACGACACAAACACGGAGCTCTGAATAAGCTTCAGCGAGTAAACATGACCGTCAAACGATATCACGGTCAGACACCTGCAAAACGACACCTGTCATTCGTCAAGCTTCTATTTATTTAATCCCTTATACTTTCCAGAATAGAACCAGGAGGATGGTATTCCTTGCTAGCCTAGGCGTTTTAAAAAGATCCAACACCGTCGCTGTTTCCTTTAACCTGCTCGAACTTTCCAGGTTCGCCTGCAATCACGTCACGGTAAAATCGATTATATCTGAATCGTGTATGTGTGAGGCCTAGCGCATACTACAGTAGGCACTCGTTATAAGCCCAACGAACGGGGCTGCCGGCGGGCTTACGGCGCGTGGTAGTCACTATTCCGCGCGGTCAATGGCGCGAGTGAGAAAACCCAAGAGCAAGCGAGAGGAAACGAAAGAGCCTCCCGCTCGTTCTCGGGTTCTCTCACTCTCGTCGACAGGATTCCAAGAAATGGTGGGGATAGATGCCGGGCGTACAACGCATGGTAGAAACGGGCTTATAACGAGTGCTTACTGTATCTACTTTTTGTCGATCGACAATTTAGTTAATGTTGTAAATGGTATGAGCTTATAGGAGCACACACACTTGTCGATTACTCATCGAAAAGATAATATAGCCAAATTGATACACGCCACAGTTTTTACGGAAGAGTCGAACAACTCTCAATTGATAGTGCTATAGTCACAGTGCGCCACTGGTACACGCATACACGTGTGCTTCAAAATTATTGCTTAGACTTATGGCCTTACTGATCATTAGAAAACTTCTTAGTTCCGAGAATGAAAATTTTATTTCAACCGACTTTTTAAAACATACGTAAGAAAACGTATGCGTGATTTTTTAATATTTGGTTCCCCTAACTTTATACTGTATGAAAATGACGCACTTTGCTGCTACCACCTACGATTATTTGAGAAATAAATTTTTTAGGGAGAAGTGTGTAGATCAAGAATACTAAGGTCGTGTTCAGATATATTGGCCGGTGAGTTTCGTGAGGGGTATTCTCCCACCACACAGTTTGCCTGCCTCGGTGCTCCTTTTCTCAACGTTTTCTGACTCGCTCTAGTTCCATCTCGCTCTCGCCTTCGCAGAACAAGAGTGAGCCAGAAATGGTGGGGATAGTGCCAAGCTTCTGGCGTGTAGGCCAAACCGAGCTGTCAGCGTAGAAATACACACATCAGAATAGATGTGCGTTAGCTACGAAAAAATTCAGGAGCTTTATTGGTCAGAACATTGATACTTTCTCGATAGCTTCATCTCGTATTGGTCTACGCATAGCTTCGTAACGCACACAACTATTACGCTAAGAATAAATAACAGCCAAACGCTAGGTTCAGGTGGAGCCGAGCAGCGTTCCCGTTACCCCACCATACCCTACGAGGGCCACGCAACTCCAACTGACAAATCCATGATCGTCAGATGGTGGTGGCTGATTTCTCCTCGATCGCTGTTCCCGAAAACGAATTCACCGGCCAATATATCTGATACCAACTTTAGCATGGAAATTTTTCATAATGACCCCCCGTTTGATTGTACCCCACTTTTTCAGGGTAAACGATTTCATCTGTTTCATATACATAACATGGATTACCACTTTTAAGTGAAAATCACGGTGATCTCTATTAGTAAATGCATCTAAATAAGCAGTGTGTTTATATGAGCTTTCAAAACGATGATTGATCTACTTACGGCAAAAACGTCATAAACCCGAGGATCTGGTTTCCTTCGATTGATTTTGGCTATTCTTCTAAGTTTCTCGATTACTTCGTCCGTCATTCCATTGGAAACGTACCATCTTGTGACAAACATTTTCAATAAATTTAGAAGTACATCGATGGCTTAACTTGTATATATTAAGTATTCACAAAATAACGGAATAAACTTAGCGCGTGCATTGTGTAGCAGTCAAACATAAACAAAAAGAATCTAATGATCTAGAATCTAATGATCTCTCAGTTATAAGCCATTACTGTTACATGATATTAATATTTGATATCTTGGTACTATTTTATAATGTTTATTGGTGTATCATCAGACATGTGATGAAGTTGGCTGTACTGTCACGCAATATTTCATTAGGCGATGAATCATTTTCACAACGTTTACACACGATCAAAAGAAAGTACTCGCATTATACTCGTACCTACACTCTTGAAAAACATTAAGGGATCACCTTTATGAATTCGAAGAATGAGAGCAAGTTCAAATGGTCATAACCAAAGCGTTGGAGCGGAGCTCGGAGGTGGAGCGCGGAGCAGTGGAGCAATGGGGTTTTGTCCGGAGCAGAAACGAAACGGAGCACGGAAAATTTTTACTCCTCCACTGCTCCATTTTTTTATTATTATTTGATTTTTCTTTCATTTTATAAGAGCAGATGAATGAGCTTTTTTTAATAAATACAAATTTGCAATTTTTCACCATTGAGAAAATATTATATTGTGGGGCCGTACAGCCCGGTGTTAAGGAGTCATAGTACTTCCCTTGCCCAAAAATGAAGAATCCTTTATGATTTTTTTTCTATATGGAAATGATAGAAAGATGGGGTTGTTGCAAATGAAAGATCACTGTTTGAAAGTATTAAATGAATTTTTATTTAAAAAAAAAAATCTGAAGAAAAACCGATGGATGTAAGCGATACTCTAGAAGGATGGGGCGCCAAATGTGCCCCATGACCTTCATTTCAGAGCCATGTTCGGCTTGCGTTTACCACATAGGCCACTGATCCATTCGCGATTTCGTACTAGGCATTAGAAAGGGGGCCCATGTGGCAAATGCAAGCCCAACACGGCCCGGAAATAAAAGTCACGAGGCTCATTTGTCGCCCCATCCTGCTAAGGTATCGCTTACATGCCTCGGTTTTTCCTCAGGTGCTGAGGTCTCGCGGGCCGAATGAGATTTTACTAATGTTTTTTTTTGTTCCAAACCACAAAATCTCGAACTTTGTGGCCATTTTTGGAGATGATCCCATCTGATTTCGTAGTTAAAAATGGTATCAGTCGATTCGTCTTGGCGAGATCTTTCGAATGGTGTACATATAGCAAGCGCTGCACGCTCGTGGGTCAGTAATTCCCTCTGAGACTTAACATTATCCTTTTGGGCGATTGAATTAAATTACATAGTGAGAATTCGCTTACCGGGCACTCTCTGGGAGAATCCATGGTGTAATGATAACAGCCAAAAGTGGCAGGGCACTGACGTACGTGAAGATTCTCCAATTAGAAATGTAGTAAGCCATCCATGGTAAAACCGTACTGGCGATGGCAAAATATATGCCAAAGGCGACATTAACAACTAGAGTGCGTTTCGATACAGCCATATACTCGAGTACTGAAAATAAGTAAACATCGAATAATTAAAAAAATAAGCTATTTTTCTTGAAGCAATGGATTATGTTCCAAGTTTGTCCAATGACGTAGTGAAATAATTTTTTAGTCTGAAACAAAACGGACATATTTCCTATACTCACCTAGGAAATTGTAATGAATTCGAAACAAAAGAAAATTAATTCCATAGACTTACCCAAACATATACTAAATTAATTTAAAAATGTACCTACTCTCATGGTATCTTTAGACTTATACGTGGCAAAACGTTTGTTTTAACCATACACACATTTGCTCCACTTATTAAGCGTTTGAAACCTTTCAACTTTAGTTGTTTCTACTTTTTAACAAAGTCAGGTAAACTAATGTGTACATTCCAAAGGACTTATTTCCAAATGTGTTTATAACAAAAGGACTTATTTTCAAATGGTTTCATACAACAGGGCTTATTTCTTATAGTTTCCATCAAAAGTGCTTATTTCTAAACATTTTTTTTAAAGTAACTACAGTAAATTCACACTATAGTGCCGTTTCGCCTGTGCGGTGTACGCCCGGTGACTATTCCCACCATTTCTTGGAATCCTTCAGTCGAGAGTGGAAGAACTCGAGAACGAGCAAGAGAGGACGGAAGAGTCGACACGAAATTGCGGTCGACTACGAAAGAGAGAAAACACGATACTTTGTCTCTCTTCGTCGTTCACGTGCGTAGTAGGGCTGTAACGAATATTCGAATAATCTAAGTATTCGAATACCAGAGAATTCAAATAATTTCTTCGAATATTCGAATATTCGAATAATCAGGTGTATTCGAATAATCAGAAGTATTCGAATATTCGTAGCGATCGAATTTCGCATTATATCTACCGAATAGGAATCTGAACATGCAATATTTCTTCACACTTTATCGTGAAATTCTTTTCATATTGGCCTTTACATTTATTTGTTTTCCAAACGATAAATTATTTCCAAGAAATTATTCGTATTCGAATACTCCTGATTATTCGAATTATTCAAACATTCGAAGAAATTATTCGAATTATTCGTAGTATATTCGAATAGTCGAATAGTTACGCATACGCCTAATAACGCCGCGACGTCGAACCAATCAACGCCAAGATGGGAACGAACTTGGTGCTGGCGTCGGCTCGTTTCCCATCGTTTCCCATCGTTTCCCATCATGGGAAACGAACCGATGCCAGGCGTCAAGCCAAGCCAAGTGAGGCCGCGGTCAACCAACGTCGACAACCGATTTCCCGGCGACACTGGTTGGCTGAGGCCTCACTTGGCTTGGCTTTATGTTAGCGTCGGTTCATTTCCCATCTTGTCATTGATTGATGCGATGTCGCGGCATCATAACGCGCATGCGTGGCGTGCGTAACTTCCCCCACCACTCCAAACAGTTTGCCAGCCGTGACTGGTTTCCCCACAACCAGTAATGCCCGAATCGTGGGACGCGGGACAAATGCTTACCCCCACTATGACTTACCATCGTTCCCCACTTTCTTCCTATGGCACTGCAAATAAGCAAATTCCTACTCCCGTTCGTGTGCGTTGCCTGTTGGGCTGCCGAGCACACGGCAGGGGTAGGGTTATGCTTGTGTGCAGTGCGAAGGGGAAGAAAGTGGGGGACGATGGTAGGTCATAGTGGAGGTAAGCATTTGTCCCATGCCCAACGATTCTGGCATCACTGCCCACAACGCTGGTCGAGCTCGAAGAGACAGCGCGTACGCACGTAAAAGAAATTATTTGAATTCTCTGGTATTCGAATACTTAGATTATTCGAATATTCGTTACAGCCCTACTACGCACGTGAACGACGAAGCGAGACAAAGTGTCACGCTTTCTCTCTAATTCCGAGCAATCGTTTCTCGCTTATTTCCAGCCGAAGGGGGGGACGAGATGGAACGCTTTGCGTGCGCGGCGGGCGTGCGCGATGAGCGCGAGCGTTCAGATGAAATCGGGACTAGTGATCCTCCAGGGAGTGATCGGTACAACCGCAGCCATTTTTCAAGATTTGGAGCAAAACCGGAAATAAACATAACCTAACCGTTCACTCTATCTCTTTCTATCAGTATTTCTGTCTCTTTCTATCAGTTTTTCTGTCTCTTTCTATCAGTATTTCTGTCTCTTTCTTTTTTTACAGTTTCTTTCTCTGTCTACTTCCGCTTTTGCTCCAAATCGCAGCAACCAATCAGCGACGATATACGTTGTTCCGATCACTCTTTAGTAGGGGATCACTAATCGGGACTGCTCGATGCACGCGCGCCACGGTCAGATGGCGAGACACGGCACGATTCTTTTTTGCGCGCTAGGCCAACTTGTTCAATTGCGCCCTTTATTATAATACATTTATTTAAGATTATTGGTGACATTACACTAAATTTTTATTCGTAGTTTAAAACAGTTGCAGTACAATTTGTAGTATTTAATTTAAAAGTACATTTTCAACAATGCCATCAATGAAGAGACCATTTAGCACCCCTTGTCAATCTTACGCCCTAGACAGTTGCTTTATTTTTCAGAGTAAAGTCATAAATAATCTCAATTAAATGTAATATAATAAAGGGCGCAATTTGACAAATTCGCCAAGCTGTTTTCGTGTTTACGATAAGTGCTCACGACTATCGCGCACGTCCGTCGCGCACGCAAAGGACGGAGTTTCAGGCGTCAGAAAGACGGAACGAGACAAAATATCAATGCGTCGTCTGTCTCGTACTGTCCTGGCTCGCTTTCAGTGTCTCTCACTTTCTCTCGCCTTCGCCGGACAAGAGTGAGGCAGAAGTAGTGGGGACAGCGAAAAGTTCTCATCGTGTACGCCAAACCGAGCCCTCAGCGAGGAAGTACTGTATGAGGGGAATTTACTGTATTAAAACAATGTCGCTAAATTTAAAACAGATGAAAGGATAAAATCAGATGAAAGAATAAAATGTACGTGTAGTAAAAAAAAAAATTTTTTTTAATTAACGTAGGGACCACAGTTTTTTGCGGTTATTGAAAATTAGTCCTATGTGAAAATGTGACCTTTTGACAAATCGCTCCTCACATGTCGATAACGTCCACATAAACCTGTTGACATTGATTTACTTAATAGTTACTTAATACAAACTGAGATTTTCAAAATTACCTTTTCGCGTATGCTAATGGAAGGATATTCTATAAGTCTTCAAATTTGAATTATTATCAGTGACGATAGATTTTTAGATCAAGTACTTTGCAAAATCTGATCACTCCAAAATTACCGATGTAACATCGACCGTTACTCAATTTGTAGAATTTGTACAAAGATCTTGTAAACAGTCCTACTCCTAACGATTAAACTTATCAACCAAATGCTTTACGCTTGCACTAAGGCTGTATGTTACACTCACCGATTATTAACGGAATGTTGATGCAGTTGTCGAACGCCATTCCAGTGAGAAATCTGCAGATGGCGAACGACCAGAAGCTATTTGCGTTTGCAGTGGCGATGGAGCTAAGGAGGGCGATGCTGTTGCAAACCATCAGCGCTGGGATGCGTCCCTTGTGATCTGCTATCCACCCGATGATAAAACCGCCAACGATCGAACCACAGAAGAAGATGGCCTGAGCCGTTGACACGAGGTATTCTCGGTTGCATACCCAATCTAGCTAATGACGAAGGGTTAAGGATTAACCAATGAAAATAACGAACGTGGCAGGTACTTGGACTACTACATCATTATTTCATATTTTTCCTTATTTCCAACACAGTCATTCTATCGTTTTCATAATACTGGAAATTCTTTGTTTATCCCTCAAGTAGTAGATGGAAATATTTTTTTACGGTTGATAAGATGAAACCAATTTAGCATTGGAAATAATTAAGTACTAGGTTTCACGGCAAAAATCATAGGAGAATTTGTGAAAAACGAAACTTGGATCAATTTCAATTATACTTTGTGTCCCATAATATGTGGGACCTACCTCAGGAATGAATTCAGGGCTTGAAAATAATCAAAATAGTAGATATAAACATATGTTATTTGATCTTGTTTACGATATTCGACGTTTGTGTTCTGTCAACTGGTATTTGATTACCTTCATAGACGATGCTCAAAATGGCTACTTTGCATTTTTAACACATGCCTGTAGACATCTTGTCATTGATCTGATTATTCTTTCAGTATTCCTAGATGTTACTCAAATTTCCTGTAAACATTGTTCAATTCTGTAACCAAGTATTTCAACCTGTGCATGGCCTTCTGTAAAAGAAAGATTATAAATCTGTCACAGTAAAAACCTAATAGATTTATATCCAGAGTGCAAGACACGGAGTAGAACCTACACTTTCATCGAGAGAAGGAACTAAGATGGTTCATAGAATGTTATAATAGTGTTTACAGAATAGTCAAAAGGTCATATGTAAGACATTGAGCATTATTCGCAAACGGTTGAACACAAGTAATATGTAATACTACTCAACTTGGCTTATGAAAAGGATTACATATTACAATATGAAACTCCCTAACAACACGGAAGAAGATATATAAACTGTTTTTATTATTATATTTTCAAGTGTTGAATTACAGCTGTCTTGAGTATTAGCCGTGCTGAACAACGTGGAAACACCGCTTTTGCAAGCATTGGGGGTCCGAGTTCGAACGGGGTTGGAACTTTTTCGGGTGAGCTTGTCGATGGATGGTGATTAGCGTTTTTTAGTTAATTAGTAGTTTACGTTGAAAAATTTACGCAAAAATTTATCAGCAATTTGTAAGAAAAATGAGTGAAAAATTACTATTTATATATATATTATTTTAACAAATATATCGTTTAAACAAATTGATGTATTACGAATTTGCTTACGTGACTGAATTTGTTACTAAAGATTACCTACGTAATGTTTGTTTACAAAAGAATTTCCTTCACCGTATAGTTTTCGTGATATTGGGACAAACGTATTTTTCACCCTGAAATTTGAAGGCCGATTTCATCCCCTAGATATAAACGATTATCGATAACACAATGTGTCAAATATTTTTTCGAGAACTACTTCCCACATAAGTTTCATTAAAATCGGCATGTGTCACTTAAGTGATGTCCTTTACAGGTAACTGTGTCACACACAAGAAGAGATAAAATCAACGTAATTAGTGCAATGAAAAACATATCTTTCGCTGTATTGCACACTGTATATACATTATACACTGTACTACATTTGTCTCACTATATAATTGTTTATTGTTACATATTTCACAAGTAGGCATTTGCTAACAAACGCGGCATGTAACATTGTCTTGGTCATGTTTAATTGCAACGAGACCACCCTCCTCCACAGTTGCCAGGTGTATGTTCAGCACGGCTAGTACTAGAGTCACCCGCGACTGAATTCATCCCTGAATTGGGTCCTCCAAATTATGAGACATCCTGTATACGGATTTCTATCGGAAAATTACATAGGGTGAGTCATAAGTTCTTGCGCTGCATGCGCACAAAATTTATTTGTTCCAGTAAAAATTCATATAACGTATTCTAGTCTTCGAAATAAAGACCATTGTACACATTCTTTGGTCTTAACTCATATTTTCGCTAATTGTCTGACTTCTCGTCTGCACCAGGCCTTAGACTGGGACGCTGTTCCAGTATGAAAAATATTGTAGGATAATGTAAACTGGACAAGAAATTATGATTTATCCTCTGTAACTCTCAGCTATTAAATATTTATTCCCCTAGGGTTTGGAGGTTGTTTCATGACTGATTGTTCCCTAGAAGCATGTCCTTAAGACGAAGACTGGCGATTCCGCAGGCAACAGTAATTTCTCGAAAGAATGAACTCGCTCGGAACCGGATCGTGCTTTGTATGTACCGTGCCTAGAAATTTTTTTTACCCCATTTGTCACAAGCTGTTGTTGGCACATAGAGTAACGTGTGCAATGATTGGCACCCTAAGCGGAAGTCCCAATTGGAATGTCTATATTTTCTTCTGAAATTTTTATATGGTTTTAAGGGGGTACAGCGCTATCGAAATCTCGAAAAATCGATTTTTGTAATTATTATTAATTCAGAAAGTGCCGTCCTTTGTGAATATTTACAACTAAGTTTCATGAGGAAATTCGAATAATTACGGAAATTATAGCGCTGAACGTAATTCAGTGCACCGTCGAGTAACGGCCACGCAGAGCGGTATTGGCGTAGAGGACTTAACTTTGAAGTCGTTTATCTTGAAACTACATTTTTAAACACCGTGTACATCATAACTTTCAAACGAATGAATATTTTCACTTGAAATTTTAACTGGACATGTAGAACTCCCTTCTCTGTGATGTGGAATTTCCTCATCAACATTGGATGGTGGCAACATTTTTTATAAATTATTAAAACTCATTTTTTCCCGTGAAAACGCGAAAAAAGGTTGTTTCTTGCAAAACTACCACAATTTTCGTCCAAATTTGGTGAGGAAGTTCCACACTTGGTATATCAATTACACACCCCAAAGCATTTTGCTTTCAGGCCACAGGTTCGCCTGAAACTATGTACACAAGTTTCAAGTGCGCGACGCGTAGGGCCACATTCAGCGGTTAATAATTTCAATAATTTTAACAATATCGACAATTTTTTGTTTGTAATTACTCGCAAACACATGCAAAACGGACTGTAAAAACGCGTGTCATGATTGGTTAGTATTGAAGTAATAGAGCATAAAACAAACCACCGATTTTGCCCTACCAATACTGCTGTACCCTCTTCATTTCCAGTTATTATCGATGATTAAAATTTTTTCTCATTAAAATAAAACATCTTGAGTACCTATTAAGTCCTTTGTTTTAAAAATATTCAATGAAAACAAAAATAAGCATAAAAGTACAATCATTGGCACCCGAAAATTTGATTATATAGAAAAAAATAGTTAAAAACGAAGTTTAAACGGACTATTTCATTCACTATTCAATACCTACAACCCTCAGTAAATCTGTATTTCAATACATTACTTAATTATAAAAAACGCTTAAAACTGAGCACTTTGTCTCACCACTACCTTTAAGACTTTTTGTGGCGTTGCCAGGTGTAAAATGTGTAGTTCAACTACTGGAATTTGCAGTGTTGTAGTGAAAGAAAGATAAGAAATTGTAAAAAAGTACTCTCTAATCTCGTACTTCTTAATATTTGACTTTTTAATCAGGAGTGCCAATGTTTAGTGCAGTGCCAGCATTAGTGCAGTTTACCCTAGGTATAAGTCATCCCCAGTACGGTGTTCTGTTCCGATTCTCGGCGGGCGAAGAAGAGGACAACGAGTGAGAAAGAAAGAGTGCAAATGAGAAAGAAGTAAGAGCGGGTCAGCGAAAAGGCGAGTGAGCAAGATGCACATAGATTCTACGTTTAGGTTAACTATTTAAAAGCCCCACAGATGTTACAAATGTTAGTAAGATTGGACGTATGAAAGTAGCGATATTCTTTCAAATGGCTCCAGTGGCCGATTGACACGTGGTTTGAGTAGAATTGTAGCTTCGGGTCTTTATTAGTTTCCGAAATGTTGATAAAAAATTATTGTTAAATTTTTTTTTACAAATTATTTTTTTGAACTGCATATAGGCAACCCTCGCGAGGGTCGCCCCCCCCCCCCCCCGAACGGTTCTACGCACAGCTGGACGCGTTCCCCTTACCTTCGCGTGCCCCTCACGCGCCTAAAAAGGCACACGTATTTAGCTGAAATTCAAAGCCAATTTTCTTGAGAACGAAGCGCGATATTAAAAAATTGTATTTTATATTGTATTGACAATCAGTAGAGTAACACCCTATTGGGGAGAGTCATACAGAACCGGGCAGGATACAGTACCGGTCAAAGCTAGATCTCGCTTCTAATGTTAGTTAACTGCACTATCGTTGGAGAAATAAATAAATACTAGAGTCCGTAGCAACATATTCCGGCGATGTTCTTTTTCTTTCAGTATTACCAGAATTCCAGGCATTTATCGTTTACGCTAGTGTTTCCGACGACAAAACTTATTTTTCATAGCTGATTTCTTATTTCTCAGGTAATTAAATAATTTGGTCATATTACGTACATTATTTTTAGACTATTTATTAGCTATACATAAATGCCCTGGTTTTTCCAATTTGCCTTGCATATTACGCATCAAACCTAAAACTTTGTCCACGTGCTTGTCGTGCAGTACCGGCCAATTTTGTTTTATTCTTTCCTATAATTATAGTCCTCAGATTTTTCTTGTTTGTTTTTCTGCAGAAAAATGTCCGAAATTAAACAGAAAAAAAAGAAAATGGACGTAAACGATGTGAATGCGGCTTTGAAAATGCTACTAGGTGACCTGTCCAGTGAGTGAACACTTAAGCTGCATGTCTCTTAAAATTAGTATTCAAAAGTTATTATTTAATCCCCTGAATGATATTGCTGTAAGCGAGCTGTTTTATTAATAAAGTCAGACATCCCGGAACACAATTCTAGCAATGTTTGATAGTTATAACTTTCATTAAAAGTCTGGCAGAGGATTAAATAAAAAATGGGCAAATGACCAGTGAATGAACATAAATTTCTAGTGAATGAACAGGGGTACCCCAGTGAATGAACGGGATAATAACTGTGGTTAGGTTTCCAATGTATTTAAACGATTTTTTGTGTAAATAATTTTTCATACTCCAATTGCAATAATATTGTTGATTTGATACTTTACTAGTCTTATAAGATCATAATTGCGCATAGTTGAAATTTAATTTCTGGGGTGGGTTAACCTAACCTCCCACACTGGCGGCGAAAGTGTCAAAAGAAAAAAAGACCGGGTAAGCTGTTCATTCATTGGTAAAGTAAGAAATGCCCAGTGAATGAACGGCCGTTCATTCATTGGTATTCACTGGTATCTCCCATCCAATGCATGAACACCTAAGAAACTCGACAAATTCTTAGAAATCCGTTATTTTATACAGTATTTTTCTTTAAAGGAACATATAACAATGTAATTATAACCACAAATTTATCATAGGACCATTAAATGCACCTCAATATACAAATTGTGGACATCACGTAACAAGCCTTGCCTTGAACTTGTGGGACGCCATGAGGACAAGTGTGAAACAAACGGAATTAATACCGTATCGGTTATAATTAAACAGAAAAACGCTTTTGCGCGATATCTGTAGGTCTCCAGTCTATATGTCAGTGGCAGTTTCAACGTGAAGTGAGCGCGATAGGCGTTAATTTTTCGTATTATATGAGCAATGTTCACTCACTGGGGGGTGTTCACTCACTGGACAAGTGACTATAAAACAAAATCAGACTAAACTAAACTAAAGTCAACTTAAACTACGTTTTAATGAACAAATCACTGAGTGCATCATTTGCAAAGAATCGTGCAATGAAGATTGGGTGCAGTGCATCAAATGCAAGGGTTGGGCTCACGTGCAGTGTACAGACTAAGAAAATATCGATCATTTTACATGTGACATTTGTAGACGTGTTTAAATAAAAGTTTTATTCTATTTACAAACACTTTTATTAACATTATTAATTGCTTAAACATTATAATCTACATATACTAAGTAGTTGGCTAGTACTGGATGCCAATTTTTCGTTCGCTGCGAATTACAACTTTTTTATTCCAACGAATTATTAATCTTTATGATAAAATTTAATAAAAACGATTTATCCCCCTTTAATTAAGCACAATTTGTGCTGCAAATTTCTTTTTTGAAATTTGATTTTACCAACAAGGGTCCAAGTTATAGTACAGAAATTTAGAGTGGCCGGTACTGTACGACTCTCCCTTATAATAGGATGGATCGCATCCGCAAGTTTCTGTTTCAATTCTCCAAACTCACATCGGTTCGCTACCATGCTTTACGCCAACGTCCCCCCCCCCTCCCCCCCCCCTCCCCACTCATCTAGCCCCAACCAATACTAATATTCGGAACAATTTGGAAAATGGACTGCGTTGCGTCGGAATAAGTCAACAGAAATAGTGAAAGTTTTTTATTAATATCTCGAAAACTAATAAATTCCCGAAGAAACAATTTTAGATTTAAGGTCCACACACCCTCCCTACACCTCCCCTCAAACCTTGTGTCCATCGGCCACTGGGGCCATTCGGAAGTACAGCCGAAAATATTTTCATAAGAATAAAACCGAAAAAAACAACAATCCTTTTTTCAATAGTACATAGATCGGGTACTTGTCGCCGCAAGCTTCGGTTTTTTCAGCTATCGGCTCCTCGCTTTCAAGGAGACTGCTGATTCCAAATGAGATATCCCTACTTATTGTTAGAGGGGATATACATTTTCTTATAACGAAAAGAAACTCTGTCCCGTATATCGAAAAATTACTGTATTTCAGCTGGATCACGTGTGCTAACAAGGGGAGTGCAGGAAATTCGGGTCAACCATTCGGCTCAAATTTTTTTATACAGTTAATACCTACTATATGTATATTTTTAGATTTTCAAATTATTCAGCTATTTTGCACTTGAAGTACGGCATTAATATTATAAATATTAAAGCGATGTAATCGATTTTGATCAAGTCTTGTCATTTGAGGGTTAAAAGACTTGCAAAGTTTCCATACTATTTCATATTTTTACTATTGCTGCTTTCAATTAGAACCAAAATTATAAAACGTGGCCAGATTGTGTGAATTTATAATCACTCACGAGATAGTAGGAACTTTATAGAGGCGGTCTATGATTATATAGAATAAGAACTGTCCTTCTGATTATAACTCTTTCATATTGGTATTACAAAATGAAGATAAGAAAACAGTTGAAAGATACTTCACCTCAGTTCCCACGCTGGGATATGGGATTTGCGTGAAATTATATTCCCAACTGGTGCATTCAACAGTTTTGTTCGTTCTGAACTCCAAGGAACGTAGATCTTTGCCGCTCTTCAAAAGCTCGGAAAAGTTTAAATCTTTCCGATGGCACCGGTCGTAGTAAGGATACTCGTGCGAAGGTGGAATTGCTATTTGAACCCTAAACATGTCATAGCACAGAAAATCAGCAATAAAATGGTACATTGCGTGACAAGGGAGAGAAGAAAGCGATTTCGACGAGCGTGAACTTTGCTGCCCGAGCGCAGTGAGACTTATTCTTTGGCATGAATTTTATTAACATCATAAGCTTTAAAAAACATATTTGTTTAGTAAAAAATATGCATTATATATGACGCTACAGATGGATCATTAAAGAAGCTTTTTAAGAAAAGTTTCTTTTGTTTTGCAGTGATAACTCAAAAACATCTTCGCAAACTGTGTAGTTATTCTTTATGAAAAGAAACTAAAACCTCATCTTTTGGGGCTTGGGGAATGGTAAAACCTAATCAATGGGATCTCAATGGGGTTTTAGTTTCTTTGCATAAAGAATAAAAGTTTTCATTAACTTTAATTTAGGTCTGGTCCGAAGCTACACATTTTGTGAAGATGCTCGAATTTGTTTTGAATCGATTGGAATCTCCGTTTTTGAGTTATCACTGAAAAACAAAAGAAACTTTTTTTAAAAATACTTCAATGATCCATCTGTAGCGTCGTATATAATGCATATTTTTGACTAAACAAACAAGTTTTTTAAAGCTTATGATGTTAATAAACTCCATGCCAAAGAAAAAGTCTCACTTTCAATTGGTTTCTTTGTAATTAATTGAAACAGAAATGTTTCATTTTAGACAGGAACGACTGCCTAGTACCTTCAAGGTATAGGTAATTTGGAATACCGATATTCCAATTTACCTTCACTTTATAAACTTAAAAAAAAACATGTAGATAATAATATTATTTTCTTTTGTGATCTAATCAGGCTCAAAAATCACAATATAGGAACAACCTTAGGTAAATATAAATCAGCGCTGTCCAGCGTAGGGGCCCCTCACGCGCCTGCTTCCCCTTCCAATCTTTCTCTCGCACAGCGTGCCGTCCGTTGTCAAGGAGACCGCGCGACGCTAAGAAGGCTGCCATGACGCGCTCGTCTCGTGGTTTTTAACTGAATGAGGTAGCTTTGTGTCATGTTGACCTCCTCAGACGTTAAACAAAAGACGAATAATCCGAAATTCGCGGGAAATAGTAGCATTGGCTGGCTGTGACGACGCGTGTCACTAATACACATGTTGCATCGGGCGTCCGAGCTCGCACGACGACGGAGACACTTGTCTGGCATGGTCGCCTCTTTAGCGCCGCGCGGTATCCCTGATAACGCGGACGAGAGTGGGAGAACCCCAAGCTCCCGCCGGAGCGACATTGGACGGCGCTGATATAAAGGGACAGCGGTGGCCCAAATCGCTAAGTTTTGGAATATTCCAAATTACCTTCACCTTCGGTATTCCGTATTATTAACATGGCATTGAAACCTAAAAATTCATGCCACACTTTGTATTCTCGAAATTATCGCAACATTGACACGGAACCATAGATGGAACAAGCAAATGAGTAAATTACTTAAGTGTTTAACTCTAAAGTTTTGATACATCTTAACTATTGCGTTTTCTTAATCTGCAGATTAAGTCGAAAATGTGAAAATGGCGGTTCATCCACAAATGTCATTAGTTAACAGGTCATTAGCCCCTATTATCTACGGTGTTACAAATTAGATAGCGTCAGTAGTTCATTAGATACTTTGGTATTCGAAATTACCAAACAGTAATCCAAATTTGCAGTAATCCGCACTTCCTCTATACTGTTTGAAGTTACGACATCTACAGGATACCCTTATACACCTAAGATAATTGTAGTTTTATTAAGAAATATTCATTGATACTTCAAAAGTAGCCGAACACGATTATGTTTGAAATTGACGAAAAATCACTAAAATTTCAAAACTTTTACTCCAATGCGGCACGGGTTCCCGTTGTCCAATCACTTTGAAATTACGCACATTTTCTTACCAAGTGTCACAATTTAGGGGGCGGGAAGGAGGTTGTAAGACAAAAAAGTTGGAAGTTGAAAAATAAGGACCACCCTAATAGTTATACATCGAACATTAGAGATGACATTAAATTATTCTATTCTCTTAATAAACTTGATTTTGTACATTCAGTACAATCAACATTATCATTAAAAGGAAAAACAATAAAATAAGGAAGATATATGACAATAAAAAGATATGAAATACGGTTTAAATTTAGGAGATAAGTTTTACTAATATTTTATGAAATATTGTGCTCGCAATTGCACACGATTTGCCAAGCATTTAAAACGATTTATTTCGTTCCTTATTCTTTTCCTCCATTCTTAGAAAAACTTACTTGTCTTCCTGAGTCAGACTCGAATTCATCAATTCGTCTATCCTGCACCAATGTTCCGTCGGTATGATGGTTATAAAAAATTGCGAGAAATAGAGGAACGCGTACGTCACCCCGTACGGCAGCAACGACAACAAGAGTAACCACTGATATCTGCCATAATCGCCGACGAATGGCAGAATGTCATCAAACGTTTCCACCTTTGGCCTCAGAGCCGTCCTTTCGGTGGGCCCTACAGAATTGTGCAAGTTTTTCACGTCCTTCATTTCTCTATAACAAAAAATAACCATTTCCCTCTCAGTATTTTCGCTAACAATAAATTGTTGACTGTATAAAATAACGATTATACACTTGTGAATGTTCTTTTTTGCATCATTAAATCGCACAAACGAAGCAACAAACGTCATGTAAAAGTTCACTGTCGGTGCGTTTAATGCTTTCAAATTGAAGACACTCGAAATAGAAATAATCTTTGTAAATGAAAGTATCGTTATATCGCGGATTGCGTGTGTTAATGGGCATTATACAGTTCGACGTATGCAGATATCACAGTAAACGAGAACGCGAAAGTGAAGTCTCACTCTGAGCCCATCTATCGCGAACGCGTAAAACCGGAACAATTTCGTCAGGCGAATGTGTTTCGCCTCGTATAATAATCCAAGACGTTACAATTGAGGCATCGAGAACAAAAACAGACTACTTTTTTGCGAAATTGAATTAGTAGCATTAATGTATTCCAATAGTCATATTACATAATCATATAAAATAGGGAAAACAAAATTACTTGTTGTATTGAACTTTTGTGGCGATATCTGTGTGCACCACTTATTAAAATTAAATGGAAAATTAATTATGTTTTCATTAGGAAGTAAAAAGCAAAAAGCTAAAATTTATGACTGCACTGGCAACAACGCTTGCGAAACAAAATGCTCTTGAAACCCTATTTTTTAAATCGCCCATTTCTCATTTTACCGAGTGCTAGGGGCAGTCAGTTGATGCACTCAATTCAGACATTCAAGCATCGAGCAAAGTCCGAACAGTCAAGCGCCTCTTTGCCTCCATTTCGATCCCTTAAACGATAGATTAAGTGTAAGTGTTTGTTTTGGTGCCTTCCAATTACTGTGCCGAGATCAAGTGATTCGTGACACGCGACACGCTAAATTGAATAGTAAGTAGAGACTGTTGTCTCGACAATAGATTGCGAGACACGCAGTAACGTCGCCATATTGGACGACCGTCGAGATAATCCGCGATGCAATTTACACTTTCACAACGTTGATTGTAATATTAATATAGACTATGGGAAAAATGTTAACCGAAGTGTACATGGAATGAGTGTAGTATTATAATGTTCGTTAGTTGGGGTAAATGTACCTATTACTGCAGGTGTACTTATTATTGCGGTATTTATCTCCACTAAGATTAAAATACGTAGAACTAAATTGTTCGTCCCCAGAAATTTCTACAATTCAATAAGATTGTATTTTAGTGGAAGAAACAAAAGCATTTCCCCATCATTCTCCTATTTTTATAATTTTAGCATTTCAAAAAACGATCTTTACAAAAGGTACAAAACATTTTTAAACGATTTTATTCAGCTTCGATCCTCTGTTTGTTTGTTTGTATAGTCCAAATCTGGCAACTCAAATTTAACTCACTTCCAACTATCCAATTGTCTTGAAACTTTCCAGGCGTGCGTAGTTTGGATGACAATACAATATTTAAAAAAAAATTAACCCCGAGCGGGTGAAAAAATTACCCAGTCATCAATAAATATAACCCATAACCACAAATCCAAAAGACTTGAAATCAGCCACTCTCGTTCTTTACGAAAACGACATTCGCGTATTTCGGTATATGCCCCCCTCCCCTTTGAATGATTAAAAAATAGTCCTCGAAAATAAAAATTCCATTTTTTTGTACGCTTTCATAATTACAAAGTGTTCGAGAAGCATTTAAACTTTCAAAATTTGGGAATAAAGTTTTGTTTTATTTTTTACAACTTTTTTCGAAAACCGTTTGTCACACGTGAAAAAGTAATAGAACATAAAAGATGCCCCTTGTCCATATCTACAACTTTTGTTTAACATATTTTTTTATTTAATCAATAACTTGGATGGTATTGTACAAAATCGACTTTGTGAGCTGTTAAACAATTATTTAAATGTTTAAAGGCCCAGGGCCACCTTTTCCCGTTATCCGATCGAGCTCAAACTTAGGTCTCGACGTCAAGCACATGTTTCAACACCCTGTATATGTTGGCTGTCTCTACCGCTATCATTTCCTCGTCGCCCGGCTAATCCAACCTAACCTGAAACTTATTTCATTAATATCTCATCACGCCTGCAATATTTTCTAAATTTATCTAGAGACGCGGTAGCGTCTCGACGCCAACTACATGTTTCGACACATTGTATATGTCGACTGTCGCTGGCGCGTATCTGCTACTCGTAATCCGGCTAATCCAACCTGACCTGAAACTTATTTCATTAATATCTCATCACGCCCGCAATATTTTCTAAATTTAAATTTCTCTAATGTATACCGCATATAAGCTTTCGAATAAGACCAAATTCAATAAAATCGGTTCACGCATGGCAGAGGTATCGTAATATCGTCTCATGGATCAGTCAGAAACGGTAAGATTTTTCTTCTGATTCTTCTGATTCTTCTGATTCATCTGATTCTCCAACCAAATTTTCGTCAACATAATACGTATACTATGCGTTACACGCACACCTACAGCCAAAATGAACTAATACATGTTCTACTCCAAATCTACTCCAAATTTTGACAGCTTACAGTCAGATTGTAACCTGGCGTGTGTCAAATAAGGTAAGTTGTCAAAATTTGAATTACTTATTCAGTTATTTTGATACATGGACACACCTTCGATAATGCATGAATTTAATTAGTGTTTCTTGTTTCAATAAAGAATTATAAATGTTGTAAATAAATTATACCCCACAAAAAAACTTCAAAAAAGTAAAAAAATTACGCCAAGTACATGAAATAAAAAAAAAACACAAAAGGTAGAAAATAATAATAATTACAAATTAAAAAAAGATGTGAAATCAAAATGAGCTGCAAATACATAAAGATGCTTTCCCGCAGCGTGCAAAGGCGACACTGTGTAACATAATAAAAGACAAAAAAAGATGTCCGCGGCCTGGAATTCAAATATTTAGCGTGGCCAGGCAAGGTCAAGGTGTCAATGAATAAGAATTATATAAAAACGCAAAATAATGAAAGTGTATTCATATTGTCAGAGTTTTAAATTGACAAATTATGTGAAAACTTGTGAGAGGAAAGGTATCGGTGTCGATGAATAATTTTACAATTATTTTAAAACGCAATATAATGAAAATGTACTCATAATGTCTGAGTTTTAAATGCACAAATTATCTGAAAGCCTGCGAGGGGGAATTGATGATCTGAGAATACCTTGCCTGGCCACGCCAAGTATTTGACTTCCAGGCCGCGGCCATCTTTTTTTGTTTTTTATTGTGTTACACAGTGTCACCTTAGCACGTTGCGGGAAAGCACCTTTATGTACTTGCAGCTCACAATCAGTTTGATTTCACATCTTTTTTTACTTTGTAATTATTATTATTTTCTATTTTTTGTGTTTTTTTTTAATTCATGTACTTGGCGTAATTTTTTTACGTTTTTGATGTTTTTTATGGGGATATGTATATCTTTTATTTAAATTATGATATTCAATATTTATACTCCTCTGTCAAGCTTTGGTAGTTATGGAATAAATATTTGTATTTTGTTAATCCATTGCCTCTTGATATCCTTCAACCGTGTATAATGAGCTCAAAAATGTTCTGACAAGGGAACACCGCGAACCCGGACTCACCGATTGGAACGCAACATTGTGGATTTTTAGAGTGACTCAAATCAAGAACAACGGTGTGTTTCATTTGAGCCCTATCGCCCTTTAAGGGGGTGAAAACTAACCTCTAACAAGGAGAGTATTTTAGGTGTCCGCCTCCGATCATTTTGATTTTTGGATATGTTATAGAGGACCGAAAAATAAGAAATACGTGTTTTTATTATTTTTCCCCGTTTTCATATTTGGGGGGTGAAAACTGTGTTCAAAGTTAGGGTTGAAAAATCATTTTTGTGGAAAAAATGGACTTTTTGAAAATCTGGTGAGTCAGTCATATTTCGCATTCAAAGACACAAAATTCGTCCATTGACACTATCCCCCTCTCTCTAATAGTTCTCGAGGTATTCCACAAAAATGATTTTTCAACCCTAACTTTGAACGCAGTTTTCACCCCCCAAATATGAAAACGGGGAAAAATAAAGAAACACGTATTTCTTATTTTTCGGTCCTCTATAACATATCCAAAAATCGAAATGATCGGAGGCGGACACCTAAAATACTCTCCTTGTAAGTCAAATTGCCACTTCCACTTTTTCGCATAACTCTCAAAGTACGAGAGACAGAAACAAATGTTTCAAACAAAAGTTTAATGGTGCAATAAGCACTACAAACTTGCGTTAACAAAATTTTGAAAAGTGTTTAAAAAAAATACCTGAACGAAAAAAAACTTTTTTCAAAATTTTGTTAACGCAAGTTTGCAGCCTTTATTGCACCATTAAACTTTTATTCGAAACATTTTTTTCTTGTAATTTCAGAGTTATACGCGAAAAAGTGGAAATGCCAATTTGACTTTGAGATTAGTTTTCACCCCCTTAAAGGGCGATAGGGCTCAAATGAAACACACCGTTGTTCTTGTTTTGAGTCACTCTAAAAACCTACAACATTGCGTTCCAATCGGTGAATCCGGGTTCGCGGTGTTCCCTTGTGAGAACGATAAATTACGTGAAAGAGATGAGAGCCTTTCCTAGGAGTATTAAATAAGAATTATGTAAGTACTTGTACAGGAATGTTATTAGAATTAATTGACATTCATTCGTTATACACATAGTGTCCCTAATTACTGATATAACAAGTTGTAACGCATTACAAATATCTAATATCTGATTATATGGTATGTATATAATTGTCATAGCGACTAATTGTGAGTCAATTGTACACGATTTTGAGGTCGCCAAGAAATATTATAAATGATATAGAGCAGATATACTGAACAAACATTGACGTAACAGTTGATGTAAAGGGCATGCTCGAATGGGTGATTATAATATTAATGCTACTACGATGCTTAATTGAGAAAAATTTAATTAACAATTTTAAATTATAAATAAAATATAGTTCTAATTATTCAACGATAGGTTATGGATGAGTTTAATCGATATACAGTCTACTATATCGAATGAACGTCGACAGAATGCTCGGCGTAAGAGACGCTTTCAAGGTAGCGATTAGAATGTTAATGTGACTATGACAACTGAAGAGAGAAAGCATTAAGTAACTATATTATGCTCACAATTGCAATCAATAAAAATGTTAAAATTCATCGGAATAATGTATAGTAGTATAGAATATAATGAAATTTAGGATTTGTCAACCATCTCCGTTGTATTTAAACATACGAGAAAATAATAGTAACGAAAATTATATAGTTTTGAAAGTGAATAATCTAGTGATTACTTTAAGCAGTTTAAACGGTTTTCCCAAGCTCATCAGTATTTATTGAGGTACTTGTAGCAGTTAAAATTCCAATATGAAGATACAAGCTAATATTTACACTGGTTAAAACAATTAAGCATCGCGTTTCTGAAAGATTTGACAAAATGAATTCGATATCGAAAGATCAAAAACTAGACTATACATATATATTAAGTAGAGTACAGTGTGGCTTCGTCATAGACTCGCGATATAGATAATAGTACTACAAACAATTAACAAATAAAACTACACCGCACAATCGTAGAGAATACATTCTACGAGGAATTAGAAGCGATTTCCAGCAACACTTGTATTTTTCCTTAGTTGCCCCATAAAGAGTCAACGTAATCTTCGAACAATAGGGCAAACGCACCAATAAATGAACACTTAAGGCTAATGAATGAACACTATTTCAAAATTATGTTTGCAGCGCGATTGATTCCACGTGCTGCAAAAATTGTTTGGATACGAAGCAAGAAATTAAAAGAAGTCTCTATATAATTAGATGCTTATTTTAATAACTTATTTTACTCATTTTAATGAAAAATTGACATTCACTAGTACGTGTTCATTTACTCGTACATCCACCCTACTTGTTGCAATAAAAGCAGAAGCTGTGATAATACGTCGCCGTTTTCTTTATGAAAACATTGTTCCTCACAGTTCTCCACAAGAAATAATCTATGACGCCAGATACAGAGAATATTCGTTCCTCTTATATCTTTGACATATTATGTGAAATTCACTGGTCGTTCATTTAAATTGAAATAAAACCGTAGCTTCGTCATTTTGGAGTTGTTTATCACAGCCGTTGGCTTCGTAATTCGTTCGACGATTGTCGACCATCCAGTTCGACACACTCGAGAAAAACAGAAAACTCTTGCGACTTACGTGTGAAGAACAAAGGTTCGTTGGAAACATCGAACTATCTTTCAAACCTGACAAATCGTGTGCGCGATTATCGATCATCCTTCCCGACGAGGCCTCTAACGATCCTTTGTGCCTTCACCTGTTTCTCCCCGCTATGCTTCTCGAAATACCTCGTGAATTGGGAGGTGACGACGCTTAATTAGCCTAAAACCGGTGTCCCTTGGCGTTCCTCCAAGTGTACTCGATTCCCAATTATGTAATGAGTAACGGAAAATATTCACGGGCACAAACGAATCACCTTCCTTTGTAGAGCGTTGACACTGAGGGAGCCAAAGGATCTTTCCAACCCCGCGCGACAACGACGATCGCCACTAATTAGTACTAATCAACGACTGGAACGATGAAACCCTCGGGCAAATAGCCTGCCGCGTACTCACATTGATTCGCTCGGTTGTCCGTTATCGAGCCAGAGGATTTTGTTGTCACTGAACCGTGAACATCTCTATCCACACTCGACCACGATTCCGTTGCCGGAAGTGAGAAGCGCGTAATTAGATAGACGATTAACGCGGCGCGGCTTTCCTCGCGAACGAGAAAGGAGTGACGCGTCCGTAGGTTACGAGGCCTTGCACAAATATGAAGGGGAACCGGCTCGTGTATCGCTGATATAGAAGCTTGCTTGACGAAGACGAACGCGTTACTCGATGACACGCGTTTGCCAATAGAGAACAAGCAAGGACAGAGAGGATCGAAGAGGAACAGACGGAGAGGAAGAGTCGATGTCTGGCAAACAGATATACACGTAATTTCGCACGCTTCTCGAATCGCGACCGTCGAGGGCCACGTGTCCCATTGCTACCGTTCGTAGTACATAAATTCAAATTCATCTCAAGTATCTACTTCTATTGTATCTAGCTAGAGATTGAAAAGATTCCACTGCTGAGCATTGAACGTATCGACTATTGGATTCTTTGTTGGAGGGATGGTCGAGAATCTTATGGGTAGATGATTTGAGATATTTTGAGGAATTATGGAAATTGTTGAAGTACGTGGGTTTATACTAACAAGAGGTATTGGGAAAATATATGTAAATATGTATGTAAATAAAGGTGATTCTATGAGTTTCTATGAGTACAACGCAATTTTGTTTGCTGTCCAAATTCACTCTAAGAGGGGGGAATTAACCCCATGAAAATCTGTTTTATTTTTGATTTTGTGTTATATCTCGCGAACCGTAAGAACTCCAAGAACTATAATTTACCAAATGATGGTCCTTCTTAAAAAATGTAACTTTTCCTGAAGACTTTTTTTCTATCTCCTACAGTTCGCGAGTAATAATACAAAATAAAAAATCTAGGGTCAATTGCACCCGTTTGGCGTGAATTTGGGCAGCAAACAAAATTGCGTTGTACTCAGCAGGACATCCCCTATTTACAGAGTTTCATAATTTTTTTAATTTCCGAGTTCCAGATCTTCCCTTGTCAAAAGTATGGGGGTTGAAACTTGGTAACCCGACATACATGAAAATGGTTACTCCTCCGAAAAAACTCATAGCATCTTTTTTGTAGAGAATTTCCTAAGCTACAAATTTTATAATAACTATTTTTGTCGTAAAACTGGTAGATAACGAGATATTCGCGAAAAAGCGTTATTATTTTTTCAACCCTCTGTAAAATTTTTAGCGGCGGTCGGATCGATGGGGACATTTGACATATTGTTTAAAACAATAAAATATATGCCCATACCAAAATTTAGCTTGCTGGGATTTATTCCGAAGACAGATCCTAATTTCACTGGACTACTAGGGAAGTCGGTGCGCCAGCGGACTCGACGGAATAGATCGCGGTATGTCCAGCCTCCACTTTTTGGTAAAGGTCTTGTGGTGGGGAACTCTATGGCTGCAGAGATCGTATGTCCGTAAACACAACTACAAGCATACTCCCGATAGACGTACAAGTTTTGACGCTTTGAAAATAATTCACATTTTGGGGAATTTTTTAAAAGAAACCAAAACTTTGTACGTTTATTAATTGACATTTGAAAAATGTGTTCAAATTTTTGTATACAATAATAGTAATTTTGTTCAATTATGTGAAGTACTGAGTGGTAGTTCAGTGGTATTAGTAATAGGGGTTTGAAAAAAAGTTTGTTGCTGGCGGATATGATTCTGGCTGTTGTAGTGATTGGAAACAAAACACGTAAAAATTTTCTTAATCTATATGAGTGTGGTTATCGTGTGATCTAGAATGAAGTAATTATTTGCAAAAATCCAATTTTGCAACACAGAAAACTAACAAAAGCTTTCATCTGAAATGAAAATTACCATTGTGTGTTCTTCAACATTTTACATTCATTTTAGTTCATACGATAACCACACTCATATAAATTACGAAAATTTTTGCTTGTTCTGTTTCAGATCACTACGGCATCGACAACCAGAGTCATGTTTGCCAGCAACCAAATATTTTTCCAAACCCCTCTTACTACTACCACTATAACTTCGAACAAAATTACTATTATTGCAAATAAAAATTTGGACATATTTTTTAAATGTCAATTAATAAACGTACAAAGTTTGGAATTATAATACTCAATACTTTTCTCGTTAAAATTCCCCAAGATGTGCCTTATTTTCAGAGCGTTAAATTAGGGAGACCTCTTCGACAGTATTGCATGCGTGTATTACACACACAAATGCTCCGCTGATCGCTCTCACTACTCTAGCTGCTCCCCGCTCCGTTGGCGGACTTGCTTGCCCTTGAACGAACTCGGAGCTCAAGCTTCAGTTCGAGTCTGAAAAGAATTGGTTGGGCATGCCTGTTCTAAACTGTAATGATTTTTCGCTATAATGACTTACGAGGGAACACCGCGAACCCGGACTCACTGATTGCAACGCAACTTTGTGGGTTTTTAGAGTTACTCAAAACAAGAACAACAGTGTGATTCATTTGGGCCCTATCGCCCTTCAAGGGAGTGAAAACTAACCTCAAAGTCAAATTGGCACTTCCACTTTTTCGCTTATAACTCTCAAGATACAACAGACAGAAAAAATGTTTCACACAAAAGTTTAATGGTGCAATACACGCTACAAACTTACGTTAACAAAATTTTGAAGTTTAAAAAAAAATACCTGAACGAAAAAAAACTTTTTTCAAAATTTTGTTATCGCAAGTTTGCAGCGCTTACTGCACCATTAAACTTTTGTTTGAAACATTTTTTTCTGTCTGTTGTATTTTGGGAGTTATACGCGAAAAAGTGGAAATGCCAATTTGACTTTGAGGTTAATATTCACCACCTTAAAGGGCGATAGGGCCCAAATGAAACACACCGTTGTTCTTCTTTTGTGTCACACTAAAAACCCACAAAGTTGCGTTCCAATCGGGGAGTCTGGTCCACGAGTCAAGTACTAGCATAAGTTTTATCTTTGTTGTAATTGTAGGTCCGTGACGTCTTGCTTAAATAATTGAAAGCTGTCTAAAATTTATATAAATAACAATTTAAGCCCTACTTTATGCAATCATTTTATTAATAAAAACTACTAAAACGGACTCCAAATTCGATAATAGGGACTTCTTTTTCTACAGAAAAAATTTAACACTAAATATATGTATAAAAAGAGGTTATCTCGAGGTGTTTCTGCATGTATGTACAACGTACATAAACTTAATTTGACAGGCTGGTGGTGGGCATAACTTGAAACGCATGGATCTTTCGAGAATTAATTTTACGCAGTTTTGTAAATATAAAAAAAGGGTAATTGTTCATAAAAGGGTACACCTCACCGAATTCGATGAAAGTTAAATATGTTATAAAACTCAACATTCTGAACTACTTATCCCAATACATATAACCATCACACGGCCTTATTTTCCGAGATATCCATGAAAAACTGCTGCTACTATTCAATGAATTCTGCGTATACACACACGTCTGTGGCAGCGTATGCGTCAGCATGGGACGACCACTTATCTACTGTTTCTATAAATACATTGAGATGGTTGAAAACAAAACAAACGATGAAGCTGATGTAGTACTTGGTTGGGGTTATGTAGATTGGTTTAACGGTTCCCCATGAAGGGACTGCCAACTTTTGAGACGTTTAAGATAATAAATGTGTTTCAGAAGCATATTCTTGAAACACGAGTTGCTGGTTCAAATCCCCATGACCATCCATTTTTTAAACACATTTTTTTATTTAAAATTTATCAAAAGTGAGCCCCCCCCCCTTCCTCACGGGAGGCCGCTAAACCAATCTGACCCCAACGAACTACCGATTTCTGTGCTTGCTCACGCCGTGACATATACACATCGCGCAACATAACCTTGCCTCCGAGCGGCGGCTGGTTGGCCGTGACTCGGCCGTGCGTGCGAGAGTGTCCGACCGTCGTCGTCGGTTTCTACTTACCCACTGAAGTACTCTATTAGAATATTGGTAACTTGGTGAGCGGGAGCACGAGGGGTTTGTTTACATGACAAGAGCCATGTCCTAGCACAATCCAATTGGTGGTTATTATTTTGCACAATTTTTTTCACTAGAATGAAGTGTACTTGTAACCTAACTTTAATTAAAGTTTTTTTGTGAATAAATTTGCAAGTCTAATATGTTTAGGAAAAAGTTATTCAGAATCATGCCCCCCCAACAACATGTTTCAAGGTCATCGAAATCGGTGACGAAATCCTTTTATGCACAATCACCGCATTTTGTATAAACAAAATTTTGTTTTCTGACGCGATTTAATATTTCTGGTCTACGCTAGCTACTCATTAGTTCTAATGGAGCCTTCTGTTGCAACACATCAACCTTCTTACCGTTCGTTTTGTTATATTCCTTAAAAAGTCAAATTCAGTTTAGTTACTTTATTCAGATATGTGTGAAAAATTAACCAAAAGAAATTTGTTCACTTTTTAATGTCGGTAGAAACATGAGTATAATTAAAAATGTTATCCTTATAACAAGCTCTGAAGACAAAGAATAAATATTAAAAATTACCTGTAGGTAAATCATTTTATGACATGAACATTTTTATCTTCTGGAACAATTTATATTTGAATAAATTAAGCTAGATTGCCAAAATTGCTCATTATGGAGTGCCAAATATCCAAATCCGGCTCTGCATATTTTCAGTATGTAGTATTGTAAAACAGCAATTTATTATGTTGCAGACGGAACACTCTGCTTGCCAATTACAATTTATGATAGTAGGATTTATAACATTTAGTAATTTACCCGATAAAGTCCATAACGTAACAACAAAATAAAATAATTATGGGTATAGTCGTAGTCCCCCGTGAAAGACGAATTCCACGATGGAACAGAAAATTGTGGAAACCCGAAAATGAAACACGCCTTCAATACAACTTCGATCCAAAATACCGATAATTTTAACGCCCAATGAACAGTTTGACGGCTACTGATATTGATAATAATAAGGACACAGTTGTTATAGATCCGTTACGGAGTCTAGTGTCATTTCAGCGAGTTTCCTCTGACTCGATCTGGCACCGCTTCTGATACATATGTACACATACACATATGTACGAGTAACATTAACGCGAGAGGGATATACGATTACAATCTGAACCGTGTCTATAAATAATTTCGCAACAAATATAATTAACGACCATTGAAGCTATTTCCGTCAGCGTATATATTACTGAAAAATTGTGCACAAAGAAGTGTTGGCAAGGGAACTATTGTATAATAACACTGCCCGACAAGGTTTTTTAACCTTAATGAAATATATCGTTTTTGATGGATTTTTGCTCGCCGAGAACGAATTTGGCAGTAAAAATGGCGTAGCACGTTAAGATTTTGATAAAAGTGAAGGTTAAAAAGCCTATTTTGGACATATTCGATCCAATATATAAAAAGAACGATAGGTCTTAGCCAAAATCCGACTAAATACTCGACTTCAGGAAAAAAATCTACAAAATACATATATTACTTTAATAGTTAAAATACATTCTAAGCAAGCTACCATGTAGAGAAGTTGTAAGAGACTGAAATCTGTGGTTTATGTCGTTTATGAGACAGACTACGTATATGGCGCATAAGAAACTGGGTAGATGCACGAAAAAGTTGTATATATTGTTAGTGGTTTTTAAGGTCCGACGTAAGATTTGTAAAATTATTTTGTTTAAACAATTTGTTTAAACAAACGATTGCAAAATTACATGTTTTGGTACATATAGAATCGTGTTCTGCGGGAAAAATATCTAAACAAATATATATGTCACTGAAAGTTTTTTATTTATCTAAAACTTCAATTTTACAATATAATTCGTTTAAAGAAATTGTAATGGCTTTTGGCTAGGATTTTGGCTAGCACCTACCATTCTTTTTATATGTTCGCTTATATATATGTCCAAAATTGGCATTCTTGACATGTTTAACCTCATTTTTCTCAAAATCCTGACGTGCTACGCCATTTTTATGGACAAAATCGTTTTCAGCCAGCAGAAATTCGTGGGAAGCAATGTATTTCATTTTAACCCGCCAGCAGGCGCACGCGTGTACTCAGTACACGGAGGTCAGTTTTTGGCTGAAAAAACCGTTTTACCGTGATCTATTGTACCCAGCACCCCTAGGTATTCACCCAGCGGACATTTTTGCATAATGCTACGTAATTGTCAGGTTCAAATTCAGATTGGAAGTGTCTCTGATTTAATGAAAACGAAAGTATGCCGCGTATCCTGTCGGCGAGCGCGGCCATGTACTCACAAGTTTCCCAGGTGTCCGCCTCCGATTACTTTGGTTTTTGGATATGTTTTAGAGGACCGGAAAATAAGAAATACGTGTCTTTTCATTTTGGCCCGTTTGCATGTTTAGGGGGTAAAACCACACCCCAAAGATAAGAATAGTTGGTGCCCGCCTCCGATTGTTTTGCTTTTTGGATATATTTTAGAGGACCGAAAAATAAGAAATTACGTGTTTTTTATAGCGGTCTGTTTTCATATTTAAGGGGTGAAACCACCCCCCAAAGTTCATACGGGGTTCAAAATTGTGGTGAGTAAAACTTGATATAAATTTAATTTGGGTCATAAATTGCTGTATGGACAATGTTCTTGTCGTCAGTCACCGTTATTAGGGGGTAACTATGAGGGGTGGTTTTACCCCTTGAACATAAAAATTTCCTATTTTTCGGCCTTCTAAAACATATCCAAAAACTAAAGCAATCGGGGACGAACACCTGAACATCTTATAACTTTGGGAGTGGTTTTACCCCCTAAATATGAAAATGGGCCGCTATAAAAAAAAACACGTATATATTATTTTTCGGTACTCGAAAACATATCCAAAATTCAAAGCAATCGGAGGCGGACACCTGGGAACCTCTGCTTGTTAGTAACAAGGGCGTCCGGAGACTTGTATCCAGGGGGGGGGGGGGGCAACTTTGGGATGATGGTAAATAAAAATATACCCCTCTTGCTTTTTTTAAACCATTTTGTAGTGCCAATTTAATTAAAAATTTGAAACTGAAATTTAAAAATATTCCCTTTTTTAGTACATACTTAATAAAGATCAGTTTTGAAAAATAAGTGATTTTTCTCAAGCCAGGAGGGGACAACTGACCCTTTTGCACCCCCGTCCAGACGCCCATGCTTAGTAACTTCCATACCAAGTAGCCTCGAAGCTATTATAAAATCAAAAGTCAATCCCACAAATTATTAAAACATTAAATATTTAGCTTATTTCCATAGTTTATTAATTTATTCATTATTCAACTGTACGAATACTTTCTGCGCGTCCATTTCTGCACGTGTATCTGTTTTTGTTAATAGCTTTGTAAATGTTAAAGGGAATCAAATTTTATCCAATTTTTTTTTTTTTATCTATTCCAAAAACATCGAAGAATATTTATTAAATATTCGGATTAAATCCATGCAACTCACTACACTGCACCTTTTTTTCCCCTCAGCCAACAGCAGGACCGTAGGTGGCTCCTGCCAATCCTTTTGTTTCACGATAGGACTGGCAGCAAACATTTTTCTTCCATTTTGTGATATAAACTACGACCAACAAAATTTTCAGCTTTAAGTCAATCGATTTAATTTCTTTTTAACATGTTTATACGACTGGCAGTTGTATGTCGTGCCGCAAATAAGGTGGCAGCAGATCATTTTTTGGTGTTTTATGGTGTCTAATAATAGTACAAAATTTATTTAATTTAAACATGTAAGGATTTTACACAATATTTTCTTACATAATTGACACGCTGCTCTTAAGCGTTGTTCCGCTGGTGAACTGACAGAAGGTGGTTTTGTGAATATGTTGCACAAATATAGAAGAAAAAAAGATAAACTAACTGTAAAAAAATTTACTAAAAAAATGTGTCGCTGGTTCCCGGACTAATGGGCTTGAAATGACTCACGTTCATTTATTCTTCCTTGACAACGAAATCGATTATTACTGTCGGAATGTACAGAGTGGAGGGGCGATTCTTATCTAGAGACGCGGTAGCCCGAATTGGTGTCGATAAACTGAATAAATATGTATAAATTGCATTAATCTTTTTCTTTCTTTCTTGTGCGTGCATTCGTGAATGTGTGTATGTGTGCGTGTGCATATGCTACGTATGATATTAGAATTAAATATATGTAGAATAAATTTCACTGCGTTTCTAATATGTGTATGCATATGTTTATGTATTTTTGATTGTAAGGGAGTTATTGTAAATTATTAATACTAAGACTATTAACATTTTTTCGGTTGCGCAGCGCCAAGTATTTTGAATAAAATATTTATTCGTATTAAAATATTTATTTGTATAAAAATATATCTGCTTAATATTATTTAATACATTTTTTTCTTTGTATAAATAGGCATTGTTATAATTGGCGCAATTTTTGTATATCATTAATTTTGTGAAGCTATTAATTTACGACAATGTTTTTAAATGGGATTCTTTTTGATGGGTTAATTAAAATGTCCGCGATATGAGTAATGGAATAACACAGTATTTTAGCTGTGTATATGTAGTTGTGTCATCTTAAGCGCAGTTGGAAAGCACCTTTATGTACTTGCAGCTCATTTTGATTTCACATCTTTTTTTATATTGTAATTATATTATTTTCTTTTTTTGTGTGATTATATTATTTCCTTTTTTTTGTGATGTACTTGCAGCTCATTTTGATTTCACATCTTTTTTTATATTGTACTTTGTCATGTATAATATTTTCTTTTTTTTGTGATTTTTGATAATACTCATTTTGTCCTCGACATTTTCATGTACTTGGCGTATTGTTTACTTTTTTAAAGTTTAGTTATGTCTGGAGTTTGACCGGATATGAAGCTTCGGATTGCTGGGTGGCGATTGAGTGTCGGACGGCGTGACATGCCACAACAAATTCATTTCGACGCTTGATTTTGTATTAAATTGATTCATATTTTGTTATGACATATCCTGCTCCCCGCTTTTATTTGAAGTAAAATAACACCATCGAAATTGTAGTACGAGAAAATAATTATTTTTTAGTTTTTAGTACATTTGAAATAAAGTCGTTTCACTTAAAATATTATTAATTATATATTTTTTTTAATGTTTACTTTTCAGTGTCCAAGTTTTATTTGTGGTTATATGCTGATTTCATACCGATTAAATTGATTTGATTTGTGAATTGAAATTGAAACGTATGAATTTACCCCACAAGAAGTCATATGTACAAACATCTCCATAAAAAAATGTAGAGCATATAAACAAAATAATAAAACGTAATTACCTTACCTTCAAAGGACACAATGTGATGCCCAATTAATTTGAGTGATAAAATTCTCTATCCCGTCTCCATTGGCGGGTCCAGAGGGGGGCGATCGCCCCCTCCCCCCAAAAATAAAATATATATAAAGATAAAATATATATGTATATATACATTTATATTTATACATGTATATATATATGTGTACTTAGTTATGTATTTTTCACGTTTCGCCCCCCCCCCCCCCAAAAGACTCCTGGATCCGCTACTGTCCGTCTCAAGACGGATTGGAAAGTAAATACAACTATTTACTTTTTCTCAATAAAAACAAAAACAGTTAAAAATGGATTGCTAACGTTAAGGTACACAGACGTACGGTAAATCGTAGTAAAGAATTGAACAACAAGCTTCACATATCTCGCAGTTCTCGCACACAAGGAGCTACATATATATAGTGTCGAGATTATTCGTCTGTATCAACCTGCCCCCTGTATCAACTTGCCCCGGTCTCCCCTAATTCTTAAAACGCATTAAATCCTTTCTTCTTTTAACGATTTACTACCACTTTCGTTTAGAAAAATATTAAATACATTATCTTCATTAGAAATGTGTACGTATTAAATGTATTATACTGACAAAAGTACTTACTGAGGTTTACCATCCGTCCCGTATATACGGGACTGTCTCGTATTTCACTGTTCCTGTGACCGCATTTCACTAGTACTCACAGAGTAAAATAAATCATTACCTACTCACTTTTTTCATGTTTTATTTATTTAACAATTAAATAAATAAATATTATACGATATATTAGACGATACGTTCCGTATCAATATTTGACAATTATGGTAACCCTAAAAATAAACCTTTACCTACCCACTTTTTTTTATGTTTTATTTATTTAGCACTTAAACGCTCCGTATCAATGCTCGGCAATTATGGCAACCCTACCTATTTAGTATGTACACAGCACTTTTCTCCCCTAAGATATCTTCTACTTTATAATTATTATTTATTTCTAAAATATTATTATTTTCTTCTGAAATTGGAGGTTCATGCCTCCCAGATCTAATAAATTCATTTAAAAAATAGTTACACAATTAAATTATCGCATATAGTGTGCTCTACAAGTAATCAAGAAAATATTTTTTTTCTCAAGAATCAAAGTAATTGTATATGAAAATAAATTGTAAAAATCTTATAATTCATTTGTACAAATCAATTGTACAAGATCAGTACAGTGTTTAAGAGTTAATTGTAAAAAATTGTAAATATTAAAAAATCAATTATAAAAGTTCTGTACATAATATCTAAGTTTTTCAAAAATAAATAAAATCAATACTTTCTATCAATTAATTCTTAAAATAATTAATTATCTGTAATACAAAAATATCAATTGGATTGATTAAACTATTACTACTTAAGCAAAAGGTCACAGCAAGATCATATGCTTGTACAAAGCTGATCTTCTTTCGAGTACTAAGAACATTATTTATTTCTTCTCTTGTTAGGTGTATGAAAACAGCCACACTGCGTTTATATTTCTTACTTAATGCAGCTTTGCAAAAACATTTTACATGTAAGATTTTTCAAGTAGCAGAAATCGATCCAGTAATTTCATGAGGACTACTTTTTATATTCGGCGTTTGCAAATAAAATGCAATGTAATAAATACAGTCATTGCTGACACTTTCCCTGCCGCAAAATATTATATGATCTGCATTTAAAATTCTTTCACCTTCAACAAAATTGCGGCATGAAGCTGTTGAATTTGTAAAATCACACATGTCATTTATAGACGGCATTCGTTGCGTAGTTGCGACGTGATTGCGCAACAAACATCTAAACACACTTTCGCATTTATTATATTAGTAGAATAGTAGGATACAGTAGGATATTTATAATGACCACTGCGACCGTTTTCTTCTATGCAAAGATCAATGCAGCGAAACAATGATTGATGAATTCGAGCAGCCGATATTGTATTCCACAGTTTGTTGCGATCTTCAAACTCATAGGAGTAAACTGTTTGGTTTATTGCACCTCAAAAATAGAAATCTGATGGTGGCATATCTGGTAATCTAGGTGACCAATCTATCAGTTCAGATTACGTTAGGCGTTGACATCTCTGGTTACTTCTTTAGAGATTTATATCTCGTTAAGTATCGGTTTTCCACACCATGTTTATAGAACATATTTTCTTTCATTTTATCTCGCTAATCACCTCCTTTAAGGTGTTATTCGCAGTCAAGAGGTAGAAGAAGACCGATTCTTTTTAGAATTTATTTCAGAAAGTGCACATGCATAGGTTTATGCAAAAGTTTTTGTATTCAGATGAGGGGCACTGTAACATGTTATTATATTATGTTTTGGTGTAAAAGTATTTATGTATTGACAAAATTACAACTGATTTCGCGAAGGGGGGTTTTCGATTGCGGTGACCACGATTTCTCAAAAACCGCTTCACCAATCTTTCTGAAACTTTTTAGGTTTCGCTAGATATTCAAATCTAATGTTTAATCGAAGGATTCGTTTTTGCAATTTATAGTTTTTATTTTATAGATCAAAAATGAGTGTTTTTTTTTACGGAAATCGATCATTTCACTTTAAACATCCGCCATTTTGTCCCAGATTAATATTTACAAACGGAACGTTCAAAAACTAGGTAAACTATTGTACTAACTTAATCTTTTTCTTTTTTTTGATTTTAGATAACCCAGTTACGAACATTGTTGGTCACTGCGAAACGTGTTTCGAACAACAGCTGCCGCGAAATCAGTTGTAATTTGGCAATAAATAAATACATTTACGCAAAAACATTATATAATAACTTGTTAAAGTGCCCCTTATCTGAATATAAAAACCTTCGAATAAAAATATGCACGTACACTTTCTGAAAAGAAGTCACAAAGAATCGTTCTTCTTCTACCTCCTGGCTGCGAATAACCCCTTAAGGCTTATAAGGGGACCCTCCGGTTAAAAGTTTTCCGAAAATCGATTTTTTATATATATATATTTTTGTAGTAGGTATAACACCCCGAGAATACTCTGCGAAAGTTTCACACCAAAATTGGTAATGGTATAGATTTTACAGTAGGGCTTGAAAACTGTTATAATATCGATTTCGGTTCTCCAAACGGTTATGAAGAAACTTTATTCTGAATAACTGCTAGGAAGAACCGAAATTCCCAACTATTATCTGTTTCGGTTACGGTCCCTATTTCCTTCCTCATATCGGTGTCATAACAGTTATTTGGAATAAAGGTTCTCTATAATCGTTTTAATTAGAACCATTATATAACAGTTTTAAACAGTTATTTTCGGAACCGTTTCAAGCCTTGTTATACAGTCACATAACTAATTGAAACTCTGAACGCAGATATGAGCCGAAAACACTTTGAACACGTTTTTCTCGAAACACGATATTTCGAAACCGTAATCACGATTGTACTAATGAACCAATTCAAAAAAACCTTCAGGGATTTGATTCGTAATTAGCCTCGCTATCACAGTACCGTATAACATAATTTTTTGAAACGCGGCTTTTTTATCTGCATATTTGTCGGAAAATTACCCGCATTTTGCACTACTTCGTTCAAATGTGCACCAACGTCGTAGTTTTGGTCTTTTGTGCCCCAACAATGGATGCTGCGATAGTCATTAAAATGAATTTTAAGAATTTGTTTGAATTTTTTATTTTGGACGATTCTGAGAGTAAATTTCGTGGTTGCCGTTTTTGCATCTCTTTTTGGCAGCGCCTGCACTGAGCGTTACCTAGAAAATGGATCAAGACCGAAGACATGAAACAAATTTTTTTTGCACCCTAACAAGTTTATCAATAGGGTAAGCAGACCAACAGATGGACAGTTTAGCTGATTCCAAAGTTTACATCAAGGTGTTTTTTAGAAATGTCTGTTGTATTAAAAAAAAATCAAAAGCACTGCACGTAAAAATGTACAAATTTAAAGAAAAAAATAACTGCAAGTAAAAAATGAATGTATTTAAGGATAAAATGATGAAAATTCTACTCATAGCCCATATCACCAGTAGATGGACGATAGGCTAGACGAATAAAAGACTTATTAGCTATAGTAGGTACCTAGATTAAGTTATTTTTTGTTAAAGTATAGTTTATTTCATCAAAACTAAAAATGTATGGAGTCTTCATTGGCAGAAAACGATGCAACAGGTTATGGGCCCGGCCGCAAATAAAGTGAGGTTATCTCTAGCCTAATGTGGCCAGACGTTTCACGCATGAAGTGACTCGCGCATGGTGGCGTAAAATCGTACATACAAATACATTTTTCGCATACAAATTTTTTTTTCGATAAATATGTTAATGTTTTATAAAGCAACAAACGTTTTTTCTACAAAATAAAAAAACAATAATATAGATTAAAACTCTAGTTCTTTCAATATTAACGATTAACCAACGATTGGTCCATCTGCTGGGCCCCGTCCAGCTACTGGCCTGCTTACCCTATATGCCAAAAACATTTTTTAGGATATGTTATAACCTCTTCTTGTAAAAAATTCATAACGATCACTTATTTTTTAAGGGGTTTGACCGGAGGATCCCCTTAACCCCTCAACGACCACCTCAGTATCTGGTACGGACCTTAAGTTCTCCACTGGTTGCACACCTCCGTATCTCATACGGACCCTTAAGGATTATTCCACTGGTCGCCTGCCTGCGTATCTCGTACGGACCCTGTGTTTCAAGCGGCTCCCGCGTCAGTACCAGATACAGTAATTCCCCGTTATGAGTCCGAGGAACGGGGCTGGCGGCGGACTCATAGCGGCTTGCGGACATGATTCTCTCTTTCGTACCCAACGGCAATTTCGTGTCTGACTCTTTCGTTTCCTCTCGCTCGTTGTCCGGTTCTCTCACTCTCATCCATAGGCTTCCAAAAAATGGTGGGGACGGGCTGTCAACGGGGGAAAAAAACGTGCTCATAACGGGGAATTACTGTACTCTAGAGCAGGCCTGTCCAGGGATTTTCTCGCACGAGCAGCCGCGAGTTGCTCTTCGCTCTCGGCGGCACTGATTGTGAGACAGACCCAAGAGCGAAAGGTCTTCTTGGTGGGGGAATCTGTGAACGCGCCACTATCCCCACTCATTTACGGCTGCCGCTCTTGCCGTCGCTCTTGCTTTCGCTCGCAACCACCCGCGGCTGCTCTTCAAGGGCAAGAGCAAAAGTTGGACAGGCCTGCTCTAGAGGCTGTCTGTACAATGATATTTCAGTGCCGAGGCCTCAGGTAGCAAAGTGACAGGGCCACATGGTCAGTTTTTCAGGGGTCGGTCGTTGAGGGGTTAAGGAGACCAGTGTTCTCTACATATGTATCTGTCATCTCAACTTGTCCACTGCGGATTTATTTTTTCAGCGTGGAGAAAATTTAATATGATTCTGCTCGGTTAAACGTACATAATATTATACTAGGAGGTGGTGGAATTTCACTACATTGCAGTAACGAATTAATGATACGAGTAAACGAAAATTTATGCATATGTAACATGTGCCTGTTTTCCACTGAGCCCCTCATTATATAATCATTTTATTCTTGTAAGGTGAGAGTGTGCTTGTAGTAGGTATTAGAATATCATAAATATGTAATGAAACAATATCTATTCTCAATACGTTAGGATTATTAGTTATATAATGTACATAATTAATTCGAACATCTGTATTAATCCCTGTCATTAGCAATTTTCAGCGTCATGACGTGTTAACTACTTATTAAATTTAAAATCATTTGTGGTTTTTTTTCACCATACCTATGGACATTTATTTAAAAGTACTATCTTGCTACATCGGGTCTTATGAGTTTTATACAGTAGAATCTCGATTATTCGAGTACCGTTTAATCAAACTTTCGAATATTGTAACATCGAACAGTTTTACTCGGTAAAAAAGTTTCCATAGAAAATGTTATGAAAAAGACTATTTTCAGAATAGAAAAAAAATATGAAATAATGACTCAAGTGCGAATAAGTGAAGATAAGTATTAATGTTGCAAAGAAATAACGGAACACGTAACAGGAATGAAATGAATAATAAAAGAGAAGATTACACTTCTAAAACTAATATGCCTGCATATTTTGAAGCGATGGTAGGTTAAAAAACAATTCGAGACAGAATAAATCACAAAAAAAAACATCGATACCAGGAAAACACTCGCCTCAAAGGGAGGTTCCGGTCTAAAAAACGATTTTTTTATTTCATTTTTCGAATGTTCAACCTTTTAGGAACACGTGTTTAAAAGGATTTTTTGAAATTCGTAAAATTCCCGAAGTTATAGGCATTTGAGTAGCGGCAAATGCATGGGTAACACTCGGCACTCGCGTAGGGTAATTCTGGGTGAGATGGCCTTGCGGATGAGATGGCTCGATCACGTTTATGTTCAGGGTTCACAGTGATTAAGCGCAGTGAATGGAGGGGGGAACACCTACAGGAGTGGTGGTAATGTGTGCATGAAATCACGCGTGTCAGTCACATTTTAAATACAATATAAGATTGTATATGTAAGAAAAACACGGGAAAGAACGGTTGTACGCTAAATTGAAACTATACAACTCGCAGTTTATATACATAATAGAGGTTTATTCGTTAGCTTCACCGTAAAAGACGAAAGTCTCTCGCTGATATTGAACAGTGTGTCAATGTGAAGTCGCCTCGCTTTCTTCGTAAGTCATTTTATTTACATCGCGCGGTCCAAGGCCCACGTGACCGTCGGCAAGAGCGGGCTCTCCTCGTAGGGTGTAAAGGTGACGCCGAGCGCCGCCGTCGGGCGAGATCTTCCTACCCTTGCCTTTTAGGTTTCGCTATTCATTCGATCCTGATCTTACATATACATAACTCGTGTAACTGTAAATAAATCACAATAGCTAACGAGGAAACGCCTCTACGCCGCAACAATATTTATTAAGTATGTAATCTTACTTATAAGTATCGATCTGTGCAAAATGCTTTGTGGAAAATCAAATATTTTAAATGCATTTGATTCTAATTTTAATTGAATCTTTTGTGTTATTTGATTCTATTGATTTGTATAAAATGGAAAAAAAATATAAAACAAATTTTAGGTTAAACGGTTTTATTTAAAATGCACTAAAAACTAAAAAATAATTCTTTTCTTTATTTACTTTTTATTGTCTAGTTTTGATTTGTGGTTACATGCCGATTTCATGTGGATTAAATTGATTTGATTTGTGGTTATAGGCTGATTTCAAGTCGTTTGGATTTGTGGTTATGGGTTATATTTATTGATGACTGGGTAATCTTTTAAACCCCTGGGGGGTTTCTTTTTCTTCATAATTTTGTATTGTCATCCAAACTACGCATGCCTGCAAAGTTTCAAGTCTATTGGATAGTTGGAAGTGGGTTAAAATTGTGTTTCTAGATTTGAACTAAACAAACATACATACAAACAAGCAAACAGAGGACTGAAGCTGAATAAAAATCGTTTAATAAGAAACTTTTTGTTAATCAGAGATGTAAGTTCAAGTCTATTCCGTCCAATTATATAATATTATTGTTTAATCATTAGACAATTCCTGTTTATTTTCCCAATTCCTAAAATGTAGAACACTGGGGCTCCAAGAGTCCCAGTTATATAAGCCTACAGATACGAGCCTACACGCACACTAAAGTCGGGTACAGATATATTGGCCGGTGAGTTTCGTGACCACACCGCTTGCCTGCCTCGGTGTTCCTTTTCTCTATGGTCTCACTCTGTCTCGGGTTACGCCTGGTCGTTGCGCGATGGGTTAGAATAAACCAGGGACCGGCGGACTCCAGCTACCGCTGATGGAGGGGGAAACACCTACAGGAGCGGTGGTAATGTGTGCGTGAACTGCGTCTGCGTCAGTCACGCATACATAACCACCGCTCCTATAGGTGTTTCCCCCTCCATCAGTGGTAGTTGGAGTCCGCCGATCCCTGGAATAAACAACAGCCACAAGGCTTCGTTCAGGTGCAGCCGAACAGCGTTCCCGTTACCCCACCATACCCTGCATGGGCTACGCAACTCCAACTGACAAATCCACGATCGTCAGATGATGGTGGCTCATTTCTCCTCGATCGCTGTTCCCGAAAACGAATTCACCGGCCAATATATCTGATACCGACTTTAGTATGAGCAGTAAGAGGATATACACATCGCCTGATACGTCATCAGACCTAAAAAATGATCCCCATCCCTATGCATGCATGTTATCGGTTTGGTTCAATAGGAGACATGCAGTTGGAAAATATAAGAGCAATCCAGTGATCTTTATCATTTTTATTACAAAAATAACTACGAACGCCTTACAGTAAAATAAAAAACTCAAATAGGCTCTATTTAGATTGAGCTGTCAGTTTTGAGCGTAGGACTACAACTTGCAGATCACAAGAAAATGATTTTTTAAAATTTTGGTTTAAATCACTGCGACATGTCCTTTACACATTTGAATAGATCTCTTCGAGAGCTTTAAAATTATACCTCACACAATCGTGTTGGGTTCACGGTTGCCGAGATATTAGGAGTCCAACACGGCGGAACATCCAGAAATATTACGTCATCTCCCCGCGCACAGGGAGCAAGTGGAGCGTCGAGCCCACGATGTATTGTGCAGGATGAGAATTGGACTCCATGCTGTTTACGAATATGCTAACACGATTGCTGTTCGGCACTTATTTTTAACGATATAACGAGTTGGGGCATATTTTTGTCACAGGCGGTCGGCCATAAGTCGCCCCATACGACAATACTATCCGAGTTGTTAGACGTAATCCTACGTCAAAATACGCGAACTCCCTTACTCGTGGCATTCGCGTGCACGCCTAAAGGTGCGTGTAACTTCTAATATCAAACTAGAAATTTTTACACGTACTAATGTACACACAGTGAATTTGAATCCCTCGAATCAACCACGTACACTCACAGCGGAGGGGCCGGTACATAAAGCAGATACGTATCGGTAGCGCCTAGGAGGTGGCCACCTCCTGCATTGTATGTGTCTGGTCGGCCCTAAAGATTCAAATTCACTGTCTGTACATACACGAGCTATATTTGCACATCGCCAACGCTGATCAAGTTATCTCAACATTAATCCACGTTCACTCGAAAGGAATTACAAATTTGCAATTTTATCACCAGCTGAAGGAAAAATTTTCTACGTAAGATTCATGAGTTCATTCTAGCCCGTACATTATCGCAACGAAAGTACATACTTCGGGGATTGACAGAGTAAACTATCAGTGTTTCTAATGTACGAATTAAATTTAATGATTTCAATTAAATTCAAGTGATTACCTTACCAAAGGAAGGCGAAAAATAACGAAATTTTTGTTTAATGCCACGTGTATTCCGTGCACGACGCATTTGTGTCACGTCAAAAACCGCGCCCGTTAGAGGTTTACAACAAGAAACTAAAGGTGGGATTCCACTGAGGCAACGCAAGGCAACATGTCGCATGCGATGAGTGCGATAATGATTGCATGTGTTGCATGCGAAAAAAAGATGCGGCGATGTTGCCGGTTGCCAAAAAGTTGCCTCAGTGGAATCCCAGCTTAATATTTTTGATTGATGATACGTTAACACTGACGGGTACAAGGTGTAGCGAAATACCGTTTGAAATCGGTCAAGTTTTTTCAAAGGATCACTTCTGTCCTAATAAATGTTTTATCAAGTTCGCCACACGCTTTGAACACATACCGATGCTAATTAAAAGATTTGAATTTCTATACACTGCTGTTCCGTTATAAGTCCGGGTCCCAAATTTCATTAGAAGTAAATTTTTATCCCCACTACTTCTTTTGTAGTCGGCGCGGCGAGTGCGAGAGATTGGGAATGAGCGAGAGGCCACGCGACTGCGACAAACCACAAATTTTGATCCAAATAGCGGCGTCATCGTCTTACTAAAAAAAGACGGCAAAGATCAAAGGCGAGCCGAATAGCATACTGTTTCATTAGAGCAGAGGCGTCCAAGCAATTGCTTGCACATGCAGCCGCGAGTTGCTGTTTACACTTTACAAAAGTCGCATGGTGGGACAATCTTGTGAATGCAGATACCGGCGTTGCCTTCTAGCTCTAGTCACTCACACTACGCCACTATCCCCATTCTTTTATTTTTACACCCCATACTTTTCAAGCCCCAAATCAAAGGGCCGAAGGCTTCTAGGCAAAATCAGAGTTTGGATGTGCCTGCGTTAGAGGTTCGGCCTGTCTCCCGAGCGTTGGACTTATAACGAGAGAAAACTATTACCTATGAGCAGGGGCGGATTTAGCATACTTAGCACCCCGGGCAAGATTATCATGGCGCCCCTCCAACGGCACGAAAATCAATTAGCAGAACAGATATAAATGAATAAACGCATACAGCGACGCCCCTACAGATTTGGCGCCCCGGGCGGTCGCCCTGCCTGCGCCCCCCCCCCCCCCACTCCTTAAAGCCGGCCCTGCCTATGAGGTCTTTGTGATAGTACGACCAATGCATGTGCAATATTTTTCTGATGAAAATCAGTCCGAATACGATATTTTTCGAACAATTTTTAATCATGGATAATTCAAATTGTTTCTACATTCCACAGACCAATTTGTATATTGCACATCGCATATGATTACAAACAGTCCCAGTGAAGTCGTGTTTAGACTCATTTTCATCAGGAGAATCTCGCCAATTCATTGGTAATATCTTCATGAAGATCTAATAGAGAATACCAAAATTAAAGTTGTCTAATATCACAAGAGTTACTAGATGACTCTTCGTAGGCTCGACTGTCATGCAGGCGAAGATTCGCTGAGGTGACGAAGTATAAAGCGATCGCCGAATTTCCATTATTTTCGAAGAAAACATTCAACGACTCGCGAACAATACTTTCGATGCTTGCCAGAAAATATCGACGCGAAAACTCGCCCAAGCCATATATTACTGGACGCAAATCCCTTGGCGTAAGAACGCGCCGACGCGACGCCACTCATAATGTTAATGATACCAAAACATTTTATTGGTAGTAATCTAAAAACAGAATTATATCTCTTATTAAGCGTTTCAGTAATAATAAGCAAAATACTATTCTGTTCTGCCAAACACAATGTTATTATCATTAATTTCAACTTAACGAGACAAAGAGAGTGAAGGGAAGCTGATTTCTCACTTATTGCTGGTGATATTCCGCTGTACAAAATTTTTCTGTTTATGTTTCGTCCGTTGCTGCTAAACTTGAAATATTCATAATTTCTTTAACGACTTGCCGCTCGATAACTTGGACAGCGCTGCTATCACACGGCTTTGTAATACTACGGATTCTTTGATCGAGATCGAGGTGTTTGGGATTTCAGAGTGAACGACACTTTGTTATAACCTTTCCACTTCTGTAACTGAGTTGCTGCTCTTTCTTGACCTCACGCTCGATCTTCGTATCATGCTACTCCTGAAGGTTTCACCGCGGAGGGATGTCCTCATCGAATTCCTCGCGCTACATCTAGAGAAGGAGCGGAACGTAGCTGGCGGTGTTTCCTCGTCTGCGTGTTTTCTGAGAATCATTGAATTAAGAATCAGTGTATTTGCTTTTCCGAAAATTTCAGAGGTCAAACAATGACCTGAACAAATATGAAAATCCTACTCTTTACAAAAATCAAATATCTGAAATATTCACACAAGATTCGTTACTATATAGCGTTCCACCTAACAGTAGACCTGCGCCCCTACCGATTTGCGACCGATCTGCGCAACTCCTACGGGTCTGACACGCGCAATTGGTCGTAGCGCTTTCCCTGCCGGCTTCCTACCAATCAACAGTATATCTGTGCGCGGAACGAGTCTACTCTTAGATGGAATTCGGTATAGGCGGAAATTATGAGGTTTCTTTGCTTAAAAAGAAAAAAAACTAATTCTGAACGATTAAATTATAAAGAATGGAAATCATAAAGTAATTTTAATTTATAAATAGATATATACATAAACATAGGTAGCGAGTCTTTTAATTTTTGCATACTAGCTTATGTTTTCGAGGAAATCGAATGTAGAAACTGTTTTAATACGCGAGCAGCTAATTAGAAATTAATAGAGTACAAAAATAAATCTCACACAACAATAGATGAACTGAATAATTACGCAGAAACAAGTCAATATTGTAAAATACAGGCTGATTCACCTAACTTGACAACTTGAAATTACTCGTAAACTATTAGCGATACGATCAAGTGTATGAAGCAAAATGTGCATGCTTTTAAGGGGTACATGCGGTAGAATAATTATTTTTTATCTACATTGTTCATACATAAAGTTTTGAAGGTCACTATGAATTTTTTAAACGGAACGCCTTATATTTCTTTACGCAAATTAAAAGAGCACTAAGCACAAGTTATTCTACAATTTGTAATAGTGTATTTTACTTTTGATGTCGTTACTCACGTGGCAAAACAAACATGGTAATTCATGCATGCATTCACAAATACGTATATGCAAAATAAGAAGAAACTGTTGTGTAAATATAGATTGTACATACCATGGTGTTCGAATTATAGAGGATCGAAGAAAATGTTTGAAGTGTTTTGCTTCAATATACTCTACGAATCCCTTAGATCTTTATTTTTGGGACCATTTAAAATCTGTCGTCGATGACGATTTACTGATGCTAAAGAACTGCAAGAAAAGATACGTAATGGATTCAAAATTATTCAAGTAATGCCTGGTATTTTCCAGCAAAGGCGAGACTCATCGGCAAAGCCCGCCACAGCATGCGATGATGACTTTAATCCTCCATAACTCAGAAATCATAGTGTGCACGACCTATGTTCATATGACGCTTTTTACATATTTCAGTGTGTAAATTCAGCTGCTCAAGCATCAACATGCACTCATAAATCATTTTGTTTGTTCAGATAAGCGTTCATAGTCAACACTTGCAAATTTACCTGCTGATGCAAGGGAAATCCCACATTTTTTGGTCCTTCCCAAAGTCTTCCCCATCCTGCAATGTTTGTGGAAGATCCATGTCTAAAGTTTCTGGTAAAAATAGAGTAAGGAGACCTCCTAAGATGCCAAAGATGCCTAACACCAGAAGGGGCAGAATCGATGAAACGACATCGAGATACACTACAAAAGGAGCCAATATACTCGCGACGTATCCCATTATATGTATCAAGGCAACACCCTGAGCCCTGACGACAGTTGGTAACACTTCAGCTGCGTACTGAAGTCCGATGTTGTAGGATATGTTTATCCAAAATCGTCCCAGAATGGCCAAAGTAGCTGAGTAGATATCTGAAACAGAAATATTAATGAAAATTGCCGATTTTTATTAATTAATATTTAAACTAAATCACCTGTATCATTAAATTAATGGTGCCTACAATAATATCTATTAGAGAAAATGAAAGGATAAACGAAGAGCTGAAGAAAGATAATAATAAAGAAATACGTAAACAGAGAATAGGGAACGAGTGTGGAATAAAGTAATAGTTGTTGTGTAGACCGAGGGCAGTAGTGAAGGGGGGCGAATGTAACACGTTAAGTATCCCAAAACCTGTGTTACAGTGGTGGGATTCAAATAAATCATTTAACAACCGGCTCCGTGCATTAGTGACGAAAAAATAATTTATGCAGTAGTGTGCGTGGTACGAGCCTGCACGCACTCACACTACTGCAATTACCCCCCCCCCCCCCCCCCCGCCCCACCTATGCTGTGATTAGAAACGTAACAGCTTGACGTGCGGCTATGACCCGGCGCGGCGCGCAGAATCGTAGAGTTCCCCAATTTCAGATTGTGCACCTCAGGTCTGTAGCAAACTAATCATACGGAAGAACAAAAGGGAGCCAAAGGCCAAACACGCAAGTGTAAAACAGTACACATGTAAAGTTACAGCGAGCCAAAGCCCAATGGTAACAACCTCAGCGTCAACTATAGAAATGAAAACAACAAACTTATAATGGATATGGAACTTATAAATTTTATGAAATAATCAAGTAAATATGATTGCACGTATCATATTAAGGGTACTGGCGTCGTTCCTGACTAAAATGAAGCATTTCCGTTTCGATTAATTACAATGAAACAAATTGAAATTGAGACTTGCTCTTTAGCATAAAGTTTATTAACATCACAAGCTTTAAAAAACTTGTTTGTTTAGTCAAAAATATACATTATACAGGACGCTACAGATGGATCATTAAACAGGCTTTTTAAAAAAATTTCTTTTGTTTTGCAGCGATAACTCAGAAACGGAAATTCCAATCGATTGAAAAAAAATCGAGCATGTTCACAATACGTGTAGTTTCGGATCAGACCTAAATTAAAGTTAATGAAAAGTCTTATTCTTTATAAAAAGAAACTAAAACCCCATTGAGATCCCATTAATGAGGTTTTACCATCCCCCAACCCCCAAAGATGTGGTCTTAGTTTCTTTTCATAAAGAATAAGAGTTTTCATTAACTTTAATTTAGGTCTGGTCCGAAACTACACGTTTTGTGAACATGCTCGAATTTGTTTTGAATTGATTTGAACCTCCATTTCTTGAGTTATCACTGCAAAATATAAGAAACTTTTTTGAAAAGCCTCTTTAATGATCCATCTGAAGCGTCATATATAATGCATACTTTTTACTAAACAAACATGTTTTTTAAAGCTTATGATGTTAATAAATTTCATGCCAAAGAACAAGTCTCAGTTTCACTTTGTTTCTTTGTAATTAATTGAAACAGAAATGCTTCATTTTAAACGGAAACGACTGCCTAGTACCCTTAACAATCGATTCGTCGAAACTACAAAACTCTTAGAAAACGGTTCTACCGAACTGGTGCGGACACTGCATCCCACCACTTCTCAAAACATACAATAGATAATAATCCAAATTTTGGATATATGATGAAAAATTACATTTGGAATACACACAGGCATGTCCTAGCAGTATAGATACACAATAGACATGTATAGTGAACAAAATAACTTTTCGATACCCTAAAGCCTAAAGTAACTTTTTCTTACCGATTTCAAATTGTAATATAAATATTACTCCTTTTACAAGTATGTGCTTTTTCTTTATTTTATACTTTAATCTGACCTTGTTTTAAGTACGGATTTTTAAGCGTCTTCGTTAATAAAAATTTATAATTTAAGTTGAAAAATTGGGGACGAATGTAACATCATCGGGATTAGTTGTACCGCAACAGAACCTAATAGAACGACGAACGAATTTTTTAAATTAACGTCTCGTTTTAATTTGAGCAATAAAAACTCTATCAACGAAAACTGAACAAATAAATCTACCTGAAGAATTCAGGCCAGAATCTGTACGATCATTTCGTAAAGCTCCTCCTCGAAAGGTTTCAAATGGGGATAAAAAGGAAAGGAAGCTTACAGATATACACCGATATTTTTGAAAGACATAAGATTAGAACAGAATATAAAGAAAATCACGAGAAAAGAATGAAAAAAATTAAGAAAAACATAGGGCAGAAATCAAAAGGAAAGAATTCTTTTAAGGGGAGGTTCCGATCTAAAAATCCGTTTTTTTTATTTCATTTTTCGAATGTTCAACCCGTTTAAGAATACGTGTTTAAAAGGATTTTTTGAAATTCGTAAAATTCCCGAAGTTTAGGCGTTTGAGTAATAACAAACGCGTTTTTCTTGAAACAGTGTTCTTAAAATCGGTTGAAGAATATACTTTTGTGTAGTGGAGAAAGCACTAACATTTTAAAAATTTTGAAAATTTATAATTTTGAAAGGCCTTGAATGGACGTAAAATATAGAGCAACAGTGATTTCAAACTTCAAGTGTCGTTATTTTCTCAAAAAAATGTGATTTTTTGTAATTTTTTTCTGGTAAGTCCACTAGCGAGTTTCATGCCCTTTAATAATCTGGCATTGTTTTTTATGTCAGACCAATGGTTTAGGTGCTACAGGTTCCACTGTTTTAGATGCATTTTTGATGCCTCGACTTTAACGACTCCCCAGTGTCGTCTGCTATAATTAATTATTAAAAAAAATATATATATATTTACAGTTTAAGATACCATTGATACAATGCAACAAGTCCCATTAAATTATATGTGGTAGTTTTCCTTTAATTAATTCCTAAAGATCACCTATTTTAATGGGTTCTGGACTGGAACATCCCCTTAACAGCTATAAGAAAAGGAATGAGTCTAGTAGCGACGAAGATCAATGAAATTATTATCTTGTTTGCATGGAATCCTATAGCATACCACAAGCAAACCAAATGAAAAATGGGTGCAATGTAGGTACTGAATGTAAGGAATGGGCACATGTAGAATGCACCAGCCAAAACGTTTTTTATATTTGCCACAATTGCGATACCGAATAATAGGTTGTAATTTTTACTTCTTTTCATTTATTATTATAATTTAAACCGATAAATATTTTAATTTTGTAAAGTGTTTGTGTTACTATCGACCCCACGCAGTGTTACAACCTTTTTATTAATAACCTGGGTATTACTTGATAAAAAGCGAAACTGTTGTGACTCAATAATATCAGATAAGGAAGTAACATTTTCGTATAAGAACCTTTGTCGTAAATGTAATAGTCCTTATGTAATAGTGTAGCTATTCCAAAGTCAAACTACTGCCCCGGTCTACCCTACATGTGATTCACGAGTACATATGATTTTCTGCTTAAATAATATCTGTAACTTTTGATTAGTTTATGAAAATTTTCCTTTACAAACGTCAAACTCCGAACAAACAATTACGATTCAGAGTTTCTCCAGAAATTATTCCACAACGGTTAGGTACATCGAACTGCCCTACATAAGTATACTAATTAAACATATTATATGAATACGTGTCTAATGATTGAAATTATTAAATAATGAGTATTTAAAGGGTGGATAATACGAACTGTTTGAAACCGCGCTGGCCCAAATACTAAAGATTCCGGAAATGACGAGCGAGCCGCACGCCAGCCATCTCCTACCCCACCTATCAAGAACAACCGTGAGAAAAGTATCTGCTGGTAACTCGGTCGCAGCCGCGATCGTAAAAGTCACAAAGACGTTCAAGCCCAAGTTGTCGACGTTTCGTACGTGACCATCGAACACCAAAGAGATCGCCATCCTACAGTGCAGAAGAAGATTCGATCGTTTGATGTAAAAAATTGTTGACAGACGATAAACATTATTTTCATTTCATATGATTAGTGAATTTCTTGCTCGAGCGGCACGTGACATCCAGAATGAAATTTGTGGAGATGCTGATCGAAATGAATTTAAAAAATTAATTTCTTAATATATTATTTACTAATTATACCTAATTCCTACAATAGTTGTTACTATCTAAGTTTCTCAATGCCTATTATGTGTAGGTATAATGGTACCTACCATATAACAGTAAATAACAAGGTGATCCTCCTCAGTCGTGGAGATTTAAATAAATCTATCACGGAATACGTTTTCTCCGCTTCCTCTTCTTTACGTATTTCAGCACAAGTTGCCTGTCGTTTAAAAAAACAGAAGTCTTTAATGTTTCGATGCCATATAAGGTATCATTTTGTGGTAATGTGAAAGCTGAATGGTCGACAGAAAGGTTTGTTCCGTATTTACCCGAAATCGGTTGTAGACGTCCTCAGGCACTTTGGTGCCGTTTATTCGCTCAAATTTATTTAAGATACTGATAGCCTTCTCCACTTGACCTTGACTCACGAGCCATCGAGCACTTTCTGGTACCAGCCAGGGCGTCGCTATCGCTAACGCCAATGGAACTGACGTGGCGATACAAGTCATTCTCCAGTCGGCCAAAAAATACGCGATCCAGGGTAAAACACACGCAGCGAACGTAAAAAACATGGCTATCGACATGTTTGCCACGAACGTCCGCCATTTTGGTCCAACATATTCCAATACTGAAAGAGGAAAAGTGATTTCGAATGGAAAGTTTTGCTATAATAATGTAAAAGATATGTATTAGTAGCAATAGTCAAATTTGGGAAGCTTGCAATTGAAAATAAAATACGAACAACACGCAGATATGTATTTGTCACAACAATATCTACTTCGGTCGAACGTATCCCACTGAGGAAATATGGAGTATTAACTAATACAATGTTATACATTATGAAGTAATAATTGGATGAAAATTAATGTTAATGTGGGGAACGTTTGCCGTTTTAATCCAGTGCACCACAGCACTCAGCCAGGAAAAATAGTTTCAAATAGTATTAAAGGAAATTAATTTCACAGCACGTAACTCATATTAGTCCGCTGCAAATTGTTAGTAAAGAAACTGGAATTAAAATACTGTGAAAAAGTAACATTGAATTTTCAATGATGATTGATATATGTGGGTAGCCAATACTTAATTCTCAAAATACTGAGTAACTGTCGAATTGAATTGAAATTCCTAATAAAACAAAAAACAATGATCACAATGATTGCTGTACTTGGGGGGATCTATTAGAGGAGAAACCCAATTAAAGACTAAGCTCTAGAATATGACTAACGCTTCGTTAAGAACAATTATTCCCTATTTTGTGGAGTATATAAATAGATGACATTCAGTGTCAAGAAAGCTCGTCGTGTTTACTGCTTCCTGTGCCATTACACAATCGTGGAATTAGAGCCACGTTTCTAACTTCTGGAATGCACCATGTGGATGCTAAGTTCACAAACTCCACTACTTACAAGGGAACACTGCGAACCCGGACTCACCGATTGGAACACAACTTTGTAGGTTTTTAGAGTGTAGGTATCGCCCTTTAAGGGGGTGAAAAGTAACTTCAAAATCAAATTGGCACTTCCAGTTTTTTGTGTATAACTCCCAAAGTACAACAGACAGAAAAAAATGTTTCAAACAAAAGTTTAATGGTGCAATAAGCGCTGCAAACTTGCGTTAACAAAATTTTGAAAACAGTTTAAAAAAAAAATACCTGAACGAAAAAAATATTTTTTCAAAATTTTGTTAACGCAAGTTTGAAGCGCTTATTGCACCATTAAACTTTTGTTTGAAACATTTTTTTCTGTCTGTTGTACTTTGGGAGTTATACGCGAAAAAGTGGAAGTGCCAATTTGATTTTGAGGGTAGTTTTCACCCCCTTAAAGAGCGATAGGGCCCAAATGAAACACACCGTTGTACTTGTTTTGAGTCACTCTAAAAACCCACAAAGTTGCGGTCCAATCGGTGAGTCCGGGTTCGCGGTGTTCCCGTGTTAGTTTCGTGCGAATTACGTGACACGTGACTGCCACTCAATTGGAAGTTTAGTTGTTTAAGGATGTATCGGCCGTACAATATCAGACAAAAGTATATGAAATTTGAAATACTTGAATATCTACGTCTTACGCATAGTAAATCTAGATTTAAGGAATTCGAACGACAGTTGGAGTCTTATTTTTAATCCTACGAAGGTATTTTTCACTTTACAAATGCTTGCTCAAGCATTATTTGCTAAACTTTTGACAGTGAAAATGATCAGAATTCACAATTTTCTCAAGTTATAATTTATTTCTTTAAAACGGTGTAGTGAAAACAATTGAAACTCGGCAGATATTTTCATCTACCCATATACTGCATGTACAAAAAAATTGAAAACATTGGCACTATTTCTTCAACATTTTTTCAGATGGTTTATCCGTCAAAATCGTCTCTTTCCATAAAAGTACGTGTAAAATCAGTGAAAATTAAAATCGTTATAACTCAGTAACCGTTTAGTGAATTCGTTTAAAATTTCTGGAGCACACCAGGAAGATTAAAAAGAACAATCTCACAACTTTTCATCAACTTGGCACTATTTTGAAAATAGGTCCAATACATCCTTAAGAATACCATCGATTGCTTCGACCTTGATTCCATATAAGAATCAAAGATCGAGGTCTTTGGACGAAGGTAACGCGTGAGTTATGGCTGTAGGATCTCCAAGAAAGGTTCGTAATGCTATTACCTTCGGCTGTCAATTAAGTACTACAAAACCACTACGTTAACTATCGTCACTCAAATCACCAGTACAAACTTATAATTTTCTACCGTTAATGTGAATCGTAGAATATTTCACTTTCATGGCCGTTCGTGGCATTAAGTTTCTCTCTGTACATATCTGTAATAGCAAACAAGATTGTTAGACATCAACGAACTCTAATAGCATCTGTTCTAATGTTGCGTTTTTATACGTTGCAAGCAATAAAGGGAGATAAAATTGCACTCGGTTCTATTGAACATTTCCATTTGAAAGTATATCTTCATTATTTTCTATCTTTAAGAAGAAGTGAATGTACACCGCAATTGTCAATTGAGCAAGGCCTGTTAGCTAGTCTCTCCTGAACATTTCCCAACATTTTCACAGTTCGACTTACGTAAAGTCAATCTTATCTCTTAAACGATGATGACTTGGTTTATCCTACAATTAACTCCCTGAATTACGTAAAAATATATAAATAATACCCCACGAATACATTGTGCACATACGTTGGAAACAGATATTCTCGACAAAGGCTCATAGCGAAAAAAATTCTATTCAACACTTTCCATTTGTTCGTTTTGTTTAAAAAAAAATTCCACCAATTTTTGGGCACCCTGCGTGGACGTATTTATAGTATAAACGGCGGCAAAGAACTAGAAACTGAAAAACGTTTTCTTGTTTTGTTTCATCATATCTCATACACCATTACCTCCAACGCAAGAACCATTACTCTCTCAGAAAGAACATTCGAGTTTCTAGATAGCATTTTCCTTCATTAAGCACGGGAAATATTCAATTCCATGTCGCCGTTGATCATAAAGAGTTGTTTCAACTACTCGTTAATGTACGATAAAGAAACATAAATTACAGTGTATTAATAATATCGCCATTGGTACTTTGCATATCTGCGAAACACAAAGCAGCCCGATAATCAACATAAACGTATTAAATACAAGGACACATATACGTTTCAAAATGAATTTCTATGTTTTTTTTTCAGCTCAACACAACTGTAATCCTGCCACATATTTTCCCCCGAGTTTCCAACTATATATCTCTCATGTATTGCATTCAATTGCAAACGCCCGTGTGACATTGGTAGTGAAGCTCTTAACGAGCCGCGAACAACGCGCGTCCACTGATTTACTGATCAGTGTATAAATGAATTATGCACTGAAGAAATGGTTGTTAATAAGTAGAGAACAGATCTATTAACAGGTAAGGTTCATGAAGCCAATTCAAGTACGTGTAGGTAATTCCTAAATAATTATATATGTGAAGCTTTCACTTACACTATACAGGGTGGTTATAAAATTGTGGGACATTTTTTCCAGATCGGTTCTACACACCAAAATAATAAAAAAGAAATGTTCCATATTTTTATAAACACTCTGCACCTATACGAATAACTATATATGTATAACTCATGCGAATGTTTTAGAGCGATCTGTACCTTCTTCAACTACATGTTCACAGTCAACTCTCGTGAAAGAATATTTAAAAAACCTAGATATGTCTGAAAATCGAATACTACCTTCTCCTCAAAGAGATGAATGACCTGGAACAATCACCTTAATTAGACTTTATTTAAGACTTTAAAAAGGCCCTTGAAGTTCCAAACGATACTTTGAAAAGTCTAACATGTTATTCAAAATGTTCACATATTCATCACACTTTACCAGTATGAATACCAGAAAGGCTAGAATATAAGCTGTCATCCGATTTGATGCATGTAAATGCACAATCAGGACAATGACTATTGTTATGAGTTTAAATGTTTTATTAACCTACACCAAAAAAGCTGGATATACTTGATGGAATAACAACCTATATATAATGTTCAAAAACCGATTGGAGCCTTATTATCCAAACTAAATAGACCCACTTGTAATCCATTTACAATAACGTCAATTTAACGATATTTTAATATAATTTACATTATGCTGAAAATATAATTTATTTTTAAAGATTGTGCCCGCCGATATAAATCGAAAACATATTGAAGGCACAAGTTGACTACTTGGTTTTATAAAGAAGAGACACAGAGATAATTAAATATTCTGTTTCTAGTAGGCCAGTGTATTTGTAACACAGTAAAGATTGTAGCATATTGACACGTCGTACAAGGTGTACCAGAAAATTTGACCAATACTTTGGATATGACGATACATATGAGTTCTGTGCGTCGAACCAAGAAGAAGAGTTCATGGGTACATGTATCTGACTTCTCAATAAATGTTCTAAATGTCTCTATAATATTTATTGCGCCCATGTCTTGTCGTGTATTCCGAATCCACGTAAAGGTGCTAAAACGTTTGTGTTGATTCTTACAGGTTGAAGAATTGGGGGGCCGACTCGACATATTTAAACTACCATAATATTGTATGTGCATATTGAATAATATTTGTGAATACTATTCTATAGATACAGAACCTATTGTTTTTTTATTTGAATATCTTACAATTAGTTTTATCCTTGCAAAGGTCACGTAAAGTGTACTTGGTACAAAACCTTTCTTCAAATAATTATGAATCGAAGTGTAAACATTTTTGCTTGCATGTTCATTAGGGTGTCTTTTATTTTCGACTTAACAATTTTCTTCGGGGCACCATCCAGAATAGTTCCAAATAATTAAAAAAAAAAATTTGTAAAATTTGAGCTCGATCGGATAAAGGGTAAAGGTGCCCCAGGGCACTTAAACATTCAAAGCATTATTTAACAGCTCACAAAGTCGATTTTATATAATATACTCCAAGTAATTGATTAAATAAAAAAATATGTCAAACAAAAGTTGTAGATCTGGGTAAGGGGCATCTTTTATGTTTTATTACTTTTTCTCGTGCGACAAACGTTTTTCGAAAAAAGTTCGAAAAATTAAAAAAAAAAACTTTTTTTTCTCAAATTTTGAAAGTTTAAACGCTTCTCGAACACTCTTTATTTACGAAGGCGTACAAAAAACTGGAATTTTTATATTCAAGGACTATTTTTTAAACATTTAAGGGATATGCAAAAAAAGATAAGAAAAATTGTTTTTCTTATTTTCAGTGCTTGATATGTCATGAAAGTTTCCAGAAAATTTCGGTCTCAAATTTGAGTCTATACCTTCAATAAATGTTTAAAAAATAGTCCGCGAAAATTGGAATATTGGAGTCTTATTTATTATTGAAAAATGACAATGAACACTTTGAATGGCGTCGGCGCATTTTCATACTGTGTAGAGCTTTAGTGTATTTTCACGTCAACATTATTTGGAGAGTATTGAAAGTATTGTCTACAAATCCCCGAATATTTAATTCGAAAACAATTTAACCTCGAAGAACACTTTGTATAGGGTCTATAAGAAGTAATGGTCATCGCAATTCAGGGGTGAATCGACGCCTCTGTATCGGTGGATATTTATAAAAAATCTTGCGGCAAAATTGTTTGTAACAATGAAAAGTACTATTAAACTTTTTTACATCAACATGCCTCATTTAATAAGGAGGAGGCGGAGTTTCCTTTCTCTCACGCTCATAATCCTTTCCTCCTCACCTTTAAAAAAACAAAAGCGAAATGATACTCAATATATCGATCCGCGGAAACACAATTGGTCTTCGATATGAGTGCTTCGAAGCGAAGAGTTTATAAACAATTGATGACCGAAGCGCAGCGCCAATTAATTAATTATTAATTTCTTCGTTTCCCTTTGCCGCGTTGCGCTTCGCCAAAATGCGCGACGACCTAAGGGAGAAGAAACTCCTTCTTCTCATTGAGTGGAGCATGATGATGGAAAATTAGCATTATTTTTCAATGTTATAAACAATTTTGTGACTAATTTTTTTCACGTGTGTCCACCGATCCAGACCTGTAAATTCGCCCGAGAAAGCAGTGACCATTACTTTTTGTACAGCCTGTACAATTGGTCTACAGAGTACAGAATTCAGAAGCGCTTCGAATATAGGTACATATACATAAATAAAAATAACTTAAAAAATTATGAAGATCTGATCGAAAATATAGAAATTGAAATATTTCATTAGCGTTGGCATATGTTTAAAATGCTGGACGAAAATTTCCCGGCAGAAGTGAATTCTCCCTCGAAAAGACGTGACAAAGCGTTAAAGGACTCAAATTCTTGCATAACTTGTCAGTATCTATATGTATATATTTTAATTCGATGACTAAGGTGAAATTGTTCAATTTTCGGAAATCAATCTTTGCTTAAAGAGGCATGAAAATCAAATCTTGTAAATAAGTCTATCACCCGTTTATGTATGGGCGATGCGGCTGTCAAAGTGTTGGGCCCGTTTCACACATACACGGCGTCCGTTTATGCGGCACCGGGTACACGGCATCACCTGTTGACGGCCAGTGTGAAAGCGCAAGTACAAGTGATAACCTTTGCGCCGTTTAGAGCGTCATCACGGCGGCTGTCCTCCGTCTACACTGAATTCCATCTAAGAGTAGACTCGTTCCGCGCACGGATGTAGGAGAGACCGGGACAAAGTGAGACGAAAAAAGTTTGAAGCCGAATAAAATTTTTCCCTTTCAATAAAAATGTGTGGAAATAGATTAATAATATAATTTTAACATTACTATTAATAAATGAACTTAAAGTATATTAAAATTCAACTTAAAAAGAAAATGCCAAAACTGACCACTTTACCCCATATATGGGGTAAAGTGAGCTACTATCCGGGGTAAAGTGAGATGCAACAATATAAGAACTTTAATTAAGGATATAGGTAAATATTAACCCCATGCGCTGGAATGACGCGTGTAGCACGGCAGCTTCTGGCTGTTTTGCACCGTGGTTGCCAAAAACTGTGTCAGATTTTTAATTTTTTTCAGGTTAGATTCTGTTCCATCACGCCGCGTGGTTTTCTAGCCAGCTGACAGGTTAGGATATTGCGCACATCACTTGCGCATTGGTTCTGAGCAGCCATTTGCAGCTCAGTTTACCCCGGTCACATTACCCCGAATGTGTACTCAGTGGAAAATTAATTATTTAATAATGTTAGGATTAATGTTTTCTCAAACGCGTGTACACGTATGTTTATAAGCTTGTTATAAACACGCAGAAAAAATTTGGAGTTAAAATAACACATTTAAGACACATTTATCCAAAAAGCTAAATTGAAAAGAAAACAAATTGGAAATCTCTAAAACTTCATTTTCAATTTTTTAAATGAATTTCCATTTTTCGATATCTGAATGTGCATAATTATCATTGTGGTATTACACACATTTATTACGTCATCAAAATTTGTAAATATATTCTATTGTTACAGAATAAATTAATAAAGCTCATTTTACTCCGAGGTTCACTTTGCCCCAGTCTCCCCTTCCGTTGATTGGTAGGAAACCGGCAGGAAAAGCGCTACGACCAATCGCGTGTGTCAGATCCGTGGGAGCTGCGCAGATCGGTAGAGGCGCAGGTCTACTCTTAGATGGAATGCTAAGTATATAGTGATGACCGTGACCGTTTAAACGGCGCGAAGGTTTTCACACGTGCCGTCAACACGTGATGCTGTGTGCCCTGTGCCCATGTACACGGACACCGTGTAAGTGTGAAACGGGCCTTACCGCGAAATCAGTGCCGCATAAACGAACGCCGTGTATGCGTAGAACGGGCGTTAAGGTGTGCTCCCTAGATCAAGCAACAAGGTGCCCCGCTAACAGCATTCCTGCCATGAAAATCGAAACGCAACTTTCGCGCGTGCATGGACCGTGACACACACAATGGCTCAAGTCGAAGGCCTGGATGAATTTACGACAGCCGTCAACTGACTCGTTCCACTATCGAAAAGTAGGCCAAGTTGACAAGATTCGAACGTCCGCGTCCACATAGCCATCGGGACATTTAATTGCCCGTTGCTCGGACTTCCTAATTTTACCAATGTCACTACTGCGCAGCGATTGTACTAATTGATTGCACGCGAGACACCAATGAAGCGTTCTGAACGAACACGAAAGAAGATTGTCAACCGTATATTAATCTGGCGTTTGGGAATGTACCTACATACATATCGCCGATATAGAATGCGATAACGTCCCTTAACTCGGTTCCAGCGCATAATAGATTACATAATCGAGGTCGTAGCCGCGCGTTGTATCCCACATATCATACACTGAGAGCAGTCACGCGTTTAATTTTCCAGTAACACTGTGGTGTCGTGAAATTCTTCGCTCCACGCGAAGAATTTTAAGTGTCCGATCGTGTGGAAGCGTTTAACGTAGAGATCCTTTGCTTGGTGCATTGTTTACGACTACGACATCGTGAAATACAACGTGGTGTATAATGATGGATGTACAGACAGATATTTTAAATTTTCTTCATTTATAAAAATATTTTTAAGTACTTTAGAGAATCTATGTGGCTACGCAGGAGAAGATATAGGTACATACGACCCTGTATATCAGTTAGAAATTGATTGGGGAAAGAAAAATTGCTAAAGCCAGAGAGATATGAACATGTTTCGGCATTCTCTTCTGAATTTCTTGTGGATGTACAGAAGGTGATATAAAAAGCTTGCTCGAATCTTGCACTACGAATTTGGTTTATTAAACTAATAAAAAGAAGGTAGTAGTGGTTAATAGTACCAGCAGTGATATTGAAACCTCTCAAAATATTTATAACCACTCATTGGCGGATTTAACAGGGCGGCCGATGAGCAGTTGCCGCCTGGGCCCCTGCCCAGAAGGACCCACAGGGCCCCATCCTTAAAAAAATTATGATTTTATCCAAACTATATTTTTTCTGTACTACTATATTAAGTCCGTTTTTAGTAAACTAACTCTTCATTTTCCTGGAAAAATGGGCCCCTTCAGAAGGTCCTCCAGGGCCCCATCCTTAAAAAAATTATGATTTTATCCAAACTATATTTTTTCTGCACTACTACACTAAGACCGCTTTTAGTAAACCACTTCTTCATTTTCCCGAAAAAATGGGCCCCTCAGAACGTTTCCCACCTGGGCCTTTTCTCTTAAATCCGCCACTGTAACCACTCCGCTGCCTTTAAACGAATTCAACAGTCCACGTAGTCTTTTCATTATAACTGGAAAGGTAACCTTATTTCCAGGCTGTAATACACAGAACCCATGATCAAAATCGTTAATCTTTTTATACGAACCTGTATATCAAACTATCATTTCGTAGCTAAATACATTCGTGAGCGTTACTAGAACTTTTCTGCTAGAACTTTTTAACTTTAAATGCTTACGAAACGACAAAATCATTCCGCTTAGTCTTTGCGCAATTTGTAAAGAGACTCTGACTCTTCATTTTCCTCGAGCAGTACAATTCCCTCCAAGCATAGTAATTTTTGCTCATTGTTAGCGGGGACAATTAACATTTAAAACTTAGCGTACGAGAATGAACGCATGCAACAGTCAAAGAAAACGCTGATTACCTAATATGTACATCATGGTGAAGCAATTGTCAAACGCAAATCCGACGAAGAAACGGCATAACGTGAACTGCCAGAAGGTATTGCTGAAAGCGGTAGCGACTCCCGCCAAAAATCCCATTAAATTAGCCCCGATTAGTGCTGGTATCCTGCCATATTGATCAGCCACCCAGCCGAAAATCAATCCCCCGAAGATCGCACCGACGAAGAAGATGCTCTGTGCGGTAGTGGGCAGGGCGCTGTACTCGCACACCCATCCTAACTACAACAGAGATCTAGGTTCGAGTGATTTGTAAAACTGACAAGGGAAATTCAGGACCTGGACTAGCGATTTCTCCACGAAATCAGGCCGATAATGTTGGGGTCGTTGTTACATAAGCGTAAAGAAATTTCAAAGACATCTGAACGACTTCGTTCCTCTTGCAAATTGCAGATCGTAATTGAAGGACTACAAAAGTCTTATACATTAATCAATTATTCAGCGAAAAGATTGAGTCACTTGTAATATACATAGGTACGTATATTCTCTTCATTCTTCCAAGGTGTTCAGTTCATCTATAGATTCAATATAACGCCAGGGGGCGGGAAACACTGATATTAAATATCCTCATATTATTCTCAAAATTACATAGGAAAGTTTTTAAACGAGTGATAACGCGATTAGGTCGAAAAGGTCTATACCTACTCTAGTAGAGGTAATTTCCCACTTGCTCACGGTAGTCACAGGTTAAGTATGCCCAATTACGATCAAAGAACCGTAGATTCGAAGCTCATGAATAATTGAATATTCTCACACACTTTTTCCTTCATTTGATTTTGAAACACTTTATGTATTATAGCAATCGACACTTTACAATTCACTTCATGCTGGAATATTGAATCCAGAACTGTAAAATATAGTTTGATATAATATACGCACAAGGCGTCTCATGCAACTGGGGCAAGCTATATCTTTAAAATGGTTGGGGATGGAGAAAAATGTCATAAATGATGCACAAGAGAGCATAAAATTAATTCAAGAATATGCTCCGTCTTAAACCGTTCAATTTTGCCTTGTGACATTTTTTTCCATCCCTAACGGTTCTAAAGATACATCTTGACCGAGTTGCGTAAGACACTCCGTATAAAGCGATACGTAGTAGAATAAAAGAAATATACTGCGTGATTCCAGATAAACATCGAAGAAACATTTCTCAAAATGCTTCTGTTCTCTCCTTCAAAATAGGAAAACCTCGACAAGAATTCGTGAGAATAAATGACTATAATAAATATTACAGCTCAGCAGGCGAACTTTCTGTCTTTGCTTCCAACCTCCCGCTGGAAACCTCTTAAAGCAACAGTTTTGTTTTGATTCCGCAGAGCAAGACAAGACTCGATGGAACAAAGAGTCCAAGAATAGAATTCGACAGCATCGATCTTGATAAAGGCTTCGGAGAAGGCGCGAAATATATTCGAACCGAGAAATAAACTGGAGGCAAAAATGGCCGAGGGAAGCTGCGACACGAGTACTTATTTCGTCTCACCTCGGTCGCCACCGTTGCATAAGGAACAGTGGTGTAATTGAATTCCCAACCGTGCTGGCAAGCTTTCGTTGGCCACGACGGCTCCGGCACGTGGCTTTCATTTAGCAGGATCTGGGTGTAATTTACATCGTACATGCTGCATCTCGAGTAACCATCGTGACCGATTGGTATCGCCAACGCGAGTCTGAAAGGAAGGAAAGGGAGATTGTAGTAGTTCAGGGCCTTCGATGCCCGTGGACGTTCCAGCAAGTAGATAAACAATTAATAGTGATTCTGAAAGGCAATCAGACATGCTTCTGCCGATAAAAACTTGGATTCGTTCACATATCCGTTTTTCCTTCTTAATTGGTCGTGTGAGTTCCAATGGCAGTTCCTACGAGATAGAAGAAAGGAAAGATGATAATGTTACAAATCCATTAATCTAACACATATACAGCTTCCGTCACGACTTGTAAATTTTGACGTAGGCGGACGTGAGTTATTAAATTCAACCTCATGAAATTCGAGATCCGCCGTATGGTGGGTGTAAATAAACAAATTATTTTGAGAGGAAATACGACCTGATGCGAAAAGGATGCAGTTAATGTCCAGGATTTCTTTACGTATAATAATAACACTCTGGGAAGTGTTTAATTACGAGAAAAATACAGACAATCGAAACTATCTACTTATAATCAGTACAAACTATGATAACTATGCAGTTTTCCAAGTACACGCTCTGCCATTAGAAATGAAGAATAACTTTAGTTAAGCTTAAAATAAGCGACTTATTCATCGTATGCATCATTTCGACTTAACTCATGCATATTAATATTCAGTTGAAGAAGATTGCCGAGCTTCGAGTTATTGGAGATGAATTCGAACATATAATATAAAGATGGCGTTTTTCAGAAATTTTATCAAAGCATTTCTGTTTGAAATGATATTTTGAAATGGGTTTCTGTAAATTTACACGATGAATATGCAAATAGAATGGATACGAAGACAAGATCAATCGAATCACCGAATTCATCAGGAACATTGCAAATGCAATTTATGAGACCTGATGGTTTATACAGGATGGTCCATGGAAAATAAGCATGTATTAGGTAAATCTTTCAACGTCGATTACTAAACCGAGTTTAATAACGTGTACAATTTCTCTACAAGACCTCTTGGAACCATATTATTAAGTCTCGTATGATGGATAAGGGTATCTTAACATGTGATACCCACTTCAACGGTGGAGGGGAAACACAAAAACGATGAAAAAAGTTCATATAAACATGTGCCCTATTTGACCTTGTTCCCGATTTACATATTTGTACTCCAATTCTTAGTGGCAAACAGATAGTGTAACTGATACTACTAAATGTTTGTATAACTGTTTGTAATTTGACTTTCCTTTCGTAATGGGAAATTGACAAGTAAATTTTCTGTAAATTTCCTAAGCATTCAATTGTGTGAAGTATTGCAAGATGTTCCACTTGATGTCGTACGTCGCATGTGGTTTGTGCATGACGGTGCACCACCACATTTCGGTCACATTTATTAATTTTTTTAGAAATTCTGCAACACGACTACTACAGACTTTCGCTCAGGGCGAACGTGGCCATTTCGCGCACTTATAAAGGTAAGGAGTTGCACAGTACTAGAATACAAAACTGGTTATAACTCGGGAACAAGGTCGAACGGGGACATGTTTACATGAACTTTTCTCAACGTTTTTGTGTCCCCCGTCCACCGTTGAAGTGGGACCCACATGTTAAGACACACCCTGTATTTACATACATCACTTTACTTGTTATTGGTATCACTTCTTTAAGGAAATCAAAAACCAAAATAGGTAGTCCCGTGTTCACCATGCAGTCACCTACAATATCAATCTAGCCAAGTGCTAAAAAATGTTTTTTTTTAAGTTACTTAGGTACTGCAATTTACAATATTTTACAGTGAAAATGAAACATAGTAATAATAAATTAAATATTCCCGGCGAAGCTACGTAATACCTATTGTAAAAAATTTGCGAACGTTCGGTCGCATTGGAATTGGAAATTGTCATTCTCGGACAGGAATCATCAATACAATAAAATAATATTATAAATATTATATGTACGATAGGGCAGATACCTCTGATACGTCTACATAACTGTGTCTTACAACTTTGCGATTAATCACGCACATCGGCTGACCTTTGCGTGTGAAGTGAACGAATGACGACATGTTACAGGCCGTGAATTGTATTATGCACACGTACACTGCATTTTACATCCTGAATTTACTGTTATGAAAAGTCGAGTCACGGAAAATCGATACCAAGAGTGACGAATGGAAAATAATCGCTGACAGATTTCATTCGTCAAATACTCGAGAAACAGTAAAAAGAAATTTATTCAATCATATGAATCAACGGTTGATGATGAACCTCAATACACGGAGCCAGTTTGATCTTGATTTTAAACGTATTTCCAAGCAAATTCTTTCTACGAAAGTTGAGAAATATTTTTAATTTTTCATTTTTAATGATTCTACCGCTACGTCGTTTTAAAAAACAGAGAGTTTTTCTTCTATTCCCTGCTTGGAATTAATGAAACACAGACACCTTGTGTCTATAATTACCAGGAATACACAGGGTGAACCGCGTAACATGGTCACCTCTATTATTCTCGCTGTTACTGGATCGACCAAAATTTTTTGTTTCAGATGACACGGGTTTGAAGGACCTCGAGGTGATGATATTAGATATTTTTTATGTCTTTTTCTAAATAATTTTTCAAGGTCACCTTCAACTTTTTTATGTATGTGTTACGTACGCAGATTTATCTTTGACTTTCTAACCCTTTCGGGTGTCCGGAATGCACGTGACCCGACGGGTCACCATTTCCTGCGGTGGTGTGATGCAACCAAGTTTTCCCCGAAAACCTTATATTCAATGGAGGCACTCATGTCCCCACTACTTTCAAAGCCGAATTTCACCGTATAAAAAGGGCCACGAATTCACACTCGGGGGCTCATTTCAAATCTAGTACCCATAGACGAAAGAGGCTTATCTACTTCAACTTAAACCAGACAGTACGTAGAGTTGCTGATAGGTGTTGTTACTATTAAACTCTTTGAGACCCCCGCATTTCTCAGTGCGTCAAAACCGAGAGGTGGACTTAGGTACCGCGACAATTAAACACTGAAACAATTGTAAAAGACTGAGCTTATGGAATATAATTAGTTATTTCTAATTCAGAGTTCTTTTATTTAAATCAATCATCGTCTGAATTTCCTCTTCGAGATAAACCCACATAGATACTCCTTTACCGCTCAAGGTGTATCACATTATAAAGTTACGAGGCTAAACTAACATTCCTAGTGGCTCCCGGGGATACCAGACCCCGGTTCGTCCACGACTAACAAACTCAAACAACCAAATTCAATCCTCGGCCTCGCAGCCGCCATTCTTATTGCCCTCAGCCTTTTATTTGAATATCTTACAATTAGTTTTATCCTTGCGAAGGTCACGTAAAGTGTACTTGGTATAAAACTTTTCTTCAAATAATTATAAATCGAAGTGGAAACAGTTTTGCTTGCGTGTTCAATAGGGTGGCTTTTATTTTCGACTTTACAATTTTCTTCGGGGCACCCTCCAGAATAGTTCCAAATAAATAAATAAAAATCTGTGTAAAGTTTGAGCTCGATCGGATAAAGGGTAACGGTGCCCCTGGGCACTTAAACATTCAAATCATTATTTAACAGCTCACAAAGTCGATTTTATATAATATCCTCCAAATTATTGATTACATAGAAAGATATGTCAAACAAAAGTTGTAGATCCGGACATGGAGCATCTTCCATGTCGTATTACTTTTTCTCGTGCGACAAACGATTTTCGAAAAAACTCCCACAAATTGAGAAACAATCTTTTTTTTTCAAATTTTGAAATTTTAAATGCTTCTCAACCACTTTTTATTTATGAAGGCGAACGAAAAAAAATGGAATTTTTATTTTCGGGGACTATTTTTTAAACATTTAAGGGAGGGCATATACCGAGATATGCCAAAAAGATAAAAAGAAATCCTTATTTTCTGTGTATATGTCACGAATTTTTCCTGAAAATTTGAGACCGAAACTCGGCAAAATATCGAAGATCTAGACATCAGAAGTGAGGTATTCAAATGCATTTTTCTCGAAATCATGATTTTCAAACGTGTTACCCACGATTACTCAAAAACTATTCAACCGATTTACTTAAAATTTTCCATTGCTATAGGGTACACTATTATTCAGGTTTATGACAGCGCGTATTTTTTATTTAATTCATAGTTTCTTTTTTATTGCCTAAAAAGCCCAAGATTTCATGCTCAACTTTTTTTTAAAACTTTGAAAATTGGAATGTATCTCGAACATTTATTATTTATGAAGACTAAAAGAAATCTGCATTTTTTATTTTCAATCCTAAACGTTAATGCTGTTACGTCTCTGTCACCAATGAGTACCTATACTTCACTTCTAATGTCTGTATCTTCGATATTTTTGCGAATTTCGGTCCCAAAATTTCAAGAAACATGCATGACATATCAAACACTGAAAATAAGGGGGGGGGGAATAGATCTTTTTGGCATATTTCGGTATATGCCACCCCCTTAAATGTTTAAAAAATAGTCCTCAAAAGTAAAAATTCCATTTTTTTGTTCGCCTATAATAAATAAAAAGTGTTCGAGAAGCATTTAAAATTTCAAAATTTAAGAGAAAACCAGACTTTTTTCAGTTTTTCGGACTTTTTACGAAAACCGTTGGTCGCGCCAGGAAAAAGTAATACAGCATAAAAGATGCTCTTTGTCCGAACCTACAACTTTTGTTTGACATATTCTTTGTTATAATCAATAACTTGGAGGATATTATATAAAATCGACTTTGTGAGCTGTTAAATAATTACTTAAATGTTCAAGGGCCAAGGTGCACCTTTTCCCGTTATCCCATCGAGCTCAAACATTATAAATTTTTTTTTTAATAGTCTGGATCTATTCTGGGGGGGGGCGCAGAAAATCTTGAAAAAAAATTTACCCAGAGTAAATAAGAGCCAACCTATTACGCCACTATTGCGCTGATAGCCTCAATGTACAAAAAGATAATTACAGACATTGAAAAAATTTAATGTCATTACCTTGAAGGTCCTTCAAAACTGTGTCATCTATGACAAAAAAAATTGACCGCGCCACTAACAACAAAAATAATAAAGGTGATCACGTATTTCACGTTACGCGGTTCACACTGTATACGCAGTGGCGCACTCAGGATTTTATTTTGGGGGGGTAGCCGTGTTTTATCTGTTCAGCCCCCCCCCCCCCCCACCCGACCCCAGATTAAAAGCGAGCATGGAACGGTACGAGACAGACGACGCGCGACTCGTTTGTCTCACTCCGTCTTTCGGAATTCGGACGCTTGATATTCCCTTCCTTGCGAGACGTCGATCTCCTAGCGAAATGTTCCTTTTTCTTGTTTTCCCCTATCAACCCCCCCCCCCCCCCCCGAGTGCGCCACTGTGTATAAGGATGTACAGTTGTAGCATATTCTACATATTGTCCATTTAGTTAACAAGGGACCAAACTAGAATCTCTAAGTATGCATTGCTTTCGAAAAATGAATATTCAACGTTTATAATTCGATATGGAATTGAAGACAGACTTCTACTTCAACGTAGTATGCATACTTATTCATGAATTTGTGTTCAAGATTTGGACTAGACGACGGGCAAATATCTATTTGTTTTTGTTACTATTACGATTTCACTGACCGGAATTGTATACACATTTGCCTAACGTCGTAACTAGTAGAGATATTTAAATATTAATAGAAACGTCTACAAAGATGTTCTAGGATGACTTTGGAGCGCATCCATGATTCTATTTCGTTTGTTAATTGTATTTGTTGATAACAGTCAAGTAGGTATCTGCTAAACTATCTTTGAAAACTGCAAGCATAGCAAGCTAATCTTACAAGTTAGGCTGGAGGCACACGAGCGTCAATTTTGGCGGACGTACGTATACACCGTACACTAGCGTAAGTCTAATATACTGCAATGTATTGTCGTAACGTCCGTCAAAAAAACGCTCGTGTGCCCCCAGCTTTAATGTTTGTGTCTTCCCCCCTCCCTCCAACGCAGTGGCGGATTTAACAGGGCGGCTGATGAGCAGTTGCCGCCTGGGCCCCTGCCCAGAAGGCAACACCAAGGCCCCATCTCCAAAAAAAAATTATGATTAGGTATAGGTATCCAAACACTACCTTTTTGTCGTACTACTACACTTGGCCCGTTTTTAGTAAACTACCTCTTCATTCTCCCGAAAAAATGGGCCCCTCAGAACGTTTGCCGCCTGGGCCTTTTCTCTTAAATCCGCCACTGCTCGAACGTTACAATCGAGGATACATGTACATCGAAGTTACTTGATTCTCGCGAACCAACCGCACTCATACAGTGTAAGAGCCTTCTAGGCGCAATATGACTGCGGTTCGTCCGAAGAAATCAAATGAACTCTGTGCAGGTACATTCGTGGTTATTCTTACAATTCAGACTATGAATACCTATTGGTGTGATTCTGAATTACAGTAAACACTTGTATTAAACGCGACGCACGGGCCTAGCGGCGAACGTGCGACGCGTTGCAGACACTATTCCGTGCGGCCAATGCCGCGAGTGAGGAAACCCAAGCGCGAGCGAGAGGGAACGAAACAGTTGACACGAAGTTGTCGCCGACTCTTTCGTTCCCTCTCGCTCTTTCTCTGCTTCTCTCACTGTCGATCGAAGGATTCCAAGAAATAGTGGAGATAGCCACCGGGCGTACTACGCATGGTAAACACGGGGCTATAACGAGGATTCACTGTAATTACTTGAGAACAAAAATTAGTTTGTAGAATCTAGCAAACAGAAAACGTTTATATGTTATAAATATCTTACATAGCTATGTGGAGTGGAGGAAGTTGCTTCCAGGTAAAACGCTAATTATTTGTACAAACAAATGAATGTTATGTTTATAACATCTGGTGTTCAAATTGATCCCAGCGTGGAACTTGCAAAGATGTTTTCTTTAGAATTGCAAAAGCATCGAGTTTATAATGCAGGGTATAAAAAATGGTAGGTAGTGAATTTCTAAAAAAAACTCTATGGGTACGGTCCGATGTAAGTCCGTATTTTGCGTCGATTTGGCATGCAACACAGGAAGTTAGACAAAATGTTACGTGTTTAGAGCTATTTTTCGCGTTCACGCTCTCATTATTCCTACGAAGGTTTCTTGCAAATCGTTGCACATTTCTCAACGAATTCTCGCGTTCCCTGTGTGGTCAATTTACTACGACGTTCCTAATAATTGCGACGGCCAATAAGTACGCACTGGAGAACACGCAGAAGACAGGCGATTAGCAAGCGTACTGTAACAATCTCGCGTTCGTAAAAGCGCTGCTGCACAGTTTCCCCCAATATGCAGAAGAATTAACGAATTATGGTAAACCAATAAGCATAGAATGCGACGGTTTGCAAGGAGACCACATGAACCGAGCGCCACGCCTGCCGATATTAAACAAAACTAATTGTAAATAGACGGAAATTCTAAAAATATTATAGTTGATTCATGCTTGGTTGTTTGGATAGATACCCATTCGTCCGTGAGGTATTTACCAATAAACACCGTTTCTTTTCAGTAACAACTCTATTAAATGCTTATCATTCCAAACTTCTTTCAAACAATATGATACCCCAGCAGATACGGTCCAAGCATTGTGGTCTAGATCTAGAATACCTATTGCCAGTTTCGTTTTGCTTCACATTCCTTTTTCCTGTCGCTTTAATTTGCGCCGAATTGATATAGAAAACAGTATTTTATAATTATCTCTTTCACATTTAAATTGATTTTCTCCGCATTTGGACGGCAACCACAAATCTATTCAGACATTTTCTCAATAATTCTTTTATTCCACGATCTTTACTGTTAAATATGTGTTTCGTAAAACTATTAAGTGCTCTACTCGAACGGTCAAGTGTGGGTGAATTCTTTTTCAGTTGTTGGTGTTTCACTTCATGTTTCCACGTCAGTGATTGTGTTAATAGAATGTCGTGTTGTTACTGAAGTAAAAGACTGATGAGAATTTACATTACGTAATTTGTCGGGGTTTCGTTGGGGGGAATGGCGGGGAATACGGGACAGATCGCGCGAAGGAACCAACCTGTCACTCGCTGAGAATAAGATACCTTTTGTTTAGACATTTATGAAATGTTAGATGCCTGGCTGAAGTGTTACATTATTTGAATAACACCAAGGTTGTTAACCTACGGTGCTGCTTACGCGATCACGTAACCAAACGGAGGTGCAATCCAGTTACTTGCAACGTTTCGTCACCGCGTTTCCACACTTTCCAGATGATCGTGATACCCGTTGGTGCATTTCAGTTTTCAGGGATACTCATTTTGCCAGTTCATGCGTAACAACAACGCGATAACTTCGACAGTTAAATAGAAAATCGCCGTTGAAGTCAGACAACGATCTTACCATATTGGGAAATCGTTTGCAACGGGCATCGGAGCTACGTAATTTCGCGTACTATTCGCTTTCATTGTAACGTCACGTTCATCGAGTGACGAAATTCTTTGTTGATGGTATTTTTTTTTTTTACCTTCGTTACAAAAGCAACGATGCACTGACGCAAGAAATATCAATCTGGTTCATCGCTACCTATTCTGCATCGCGAAGCAGCTACTAAATGTCAACGGTAATCATTAATCACGAATATTTTTTTTTTTATTAATAAATGCAACGAAGCAAGCCTGCCTGAGTGGTGCAATACAATTGCATTTTTCATCAGCATCCACATGACAGTTTCTACGCTCTTCTTGCCATTACTCGGCTGAACGGATTATCAGAGATCGGACCAGGAGCGATGTTAATTAAGTAATTGCGGTACGTGCTGTCAGACGGTCGCCCAGGAATGTAAAAACTACTTTGCGTACCGAATAGGCACGCAAATACCGTAATAGATGCAGTGCAGCGGTATGAATCATTGTTTTCCGCGTAATTCATAAAATCCAGATCACTAGAGTCTGTTCCTAGAGTAATTATCGATTGGAATACAATGACACGGTTCTAACATTCACCGTTGTGTTAATACAATACTATGGCAAACGCGATATAAACAAAACCTCCTTCGACGATTTTAAATCAATTGGCAGGAGAAATAATTGCAAGTTAGTATTTATTAACTCTCGCTGTGAATGGTAAAATTGTGTAACACTTCAAACTGCCAACTCGTAATTTATGTTAGGTATAAATTTTGCGGACACGTAGCATTAATCGAGGGAAACAGAAACGTGTTGGTGAACATCGGTTCGAGAACGGATTGTTGTGTTTAACTTATAAAATAAAAATGTTCTTGTGGCAACGTTTTTGCGCGCGCACGATCGAGGCGGAGCACGATTTAGTAGCCGATCGTCACCGATTTCACTAACGGCAAGTTGATATTTGGCAACGACCTCGGTTCGAATTTAAATGGCAAATACTAGAAATAATGAAGCGTACTCAGAAAACTGTGTAATGTTCTGAACCTCTACTATCGGTTATAAGTATACTGCATTCCACTTAAGAGTAGACTCGTTCCGCGCAGGGATGTACTTGTTGATTGGTAGGAAACCGGCAGGGAAAACGCTACGACCAATCGCGTGTGTCAGATCGGTGGGACCTGCGCAGATCGGTCGCAAATTGGTTGGGGCGTAGGTCTACTCTTAGGTGGAATGGTATATAGTTTAACACTCTACCCTACATTCTCATTTATCATAGATGTGCACTCGAAGCACAAATCTTGCGTCAAGTTTCGCTACGGTCATTAAAGCAAAAAAAAGTCCTCGACTGGCAATGAAGAATAAATTCGATTTCGACCAAAGAATTACATTATTCAACTGAAATATGTACTTCCTTAATACGTTGCTTCCGTTAACGCGTTAGCAAGTTCTGAAATTAACCAAATGCTGCTGATAATCAACGAACTGAACATACTATTTCCAACATTTTAGCTTTCTTGCACTTCACCCGACAAACCGAAGATAACATTTAGAAAACTGCACGTACTGGACTATGAGAAACCAAGAAGATACGATCGTTGACTTTGAAGGAACAGGCCAGCATCTTTTTGACTCGGCCTTTATGGTTCTCGATTGATTGATTGTGGAAAAACAACTGAAACAATTCACGCACCTTTCGTCGACAGTGAGGTTCGCAAGCTCTGGTACCCAGCACCAGTGTTCAGCTGGTATCAGCGTTATGAATATTTGTGAGAAGTAAACCCATGCGACGAACGAGGCGAAGGGGATCATCAGGATGAAGAGAATCTTCTGATAAAGACCAAACTCTCCAACGTAGGGCAACAGCTCGTCGAAGTCCATATCCCTCATTTCTTGTCCGTGTTTAACGTGCTGATCGGCTTGATGTACTCCCTGGCTCAACGTGTTTTGATAGACTGCCACGTTGTTGTCGCAAGCATTGTTCAAGTGAACAGGCGTCTCAAATTTCTCTTGCGGAGGCATCTTCGTTTCAAGTCAAAGTTCGCCGCTTAAAACTGGAGGGCAACTCGAAAAGGAGAGGACAACTCGGCGTCTGCCCCTTCTGTGCTCATCCAGCTCTCTGCCAGGCACTCGAGGAACTCGATCTCCTTTTCTTTATTAAAATTTACGTATAGTCCCACAGACATGCATTATCGGATGAATCGTTCTGATTCCATTTCAACAGACAATCGTTTCACACCAATTAATCTGCGCGCTTCGTCGATAACGGTATTACTCGTTATCTGAGAAAAGACGTTTTAAAGAGCGGTATCAGCTGTGTGGATCTTACTGTTTACTGTCGGCATCGCGAGGATTCTTTGAAGAAGCTCAGATACTCGTCGACGAGTCAAGCTGGTCCGACGTAGGTAAAGAAAGAAAAAGTAAAGAGGACAAGTCCTGACAGAAGAGTTCAGAACTGAAATGATCGGTTCTGTAGCTGGCTATATAGCCACCGGCGGAGAGGTACTCCCTCTCTTTTCCCTAGTGAGCAGAACTCAGTGCTCTGCAAGTGGCATTGACGAGATCGCAGATCACGCCTCAATCATCTTCGTCATAGGTAATCGACTAATTTCCTCTGCGCTCTTCCATGAGGTAGTGAACTCTTCTTTTCTTTTACAAGATGCTGCTCACTTAATTATGATACAAGGTAACCTTCGGGGTTACATCGATTAGCTGATAATCTCTTTTTACGACAAGTGTATGCAGATTACTAGTTCTCCAACTAGTGAAGAAACAAAGTTGTTTACAGAAAAGTTAGTCGATGAAGGTAGGTGATTCTGTCTGTACACGGGTATACTAAAACTTGAATTTTTGCAGGATTATTGCTTGTAGAGATTTGTTTGTCTGTGGAGATATAAACGCTTTGCTGGCTTGATAGGTACATCTTCTATCAAATATTCCTAAGCTTGTGGAAATACAAATTCCTCATAGACGGATCATCAAAAGCGCAACTCAATTATCTTATTAAATGTGTTTCTAATAAAAGAAAAAGTATACCTCTGAAATTAATAATCTCATAAGAAATAAAAGTCCGATATTATACGTACAGGATGTTCAAAGGATTCAAGTCTGGAGATCTTTTACTTTGATTCATTTGAGATACATAGTCGTGTATCAAGCAATAAAACTTCATATAACTGTAATTTCGTAAGTCGTAAGAAAACATATATCGACCTATCCATTACAAACTGTCCGCCCAAATTATCTGTAAACATTTTCTACACTTTTTTATATAAACAACTCACTCACGTATTCAATATAATTTCAGAATTAATTATTTGTCCAAGTCAATCATTATATCCTTTATTTGTTACCGAAACTCAAACAATCTATATAACTATATAGCATTATTTAACTTCCTGACGACCAGAAGCCAATATCGTTTCTTACAATTTCAATGTGCACACCTGAAGGATTCCAACTAGGAGTTTTGAATTATATAATTGTATTTTGCCAAGATCACAAAGAGGGGGCGGGGGGGAGGGGTAAACAATCGGCTGATTTAAACGATTCACACGATTGTACGTTTGTAATGTTTTTCTACAAAGAATAATCTAATCTCATGTGTATTGACAATGGGCTGGTAACTTCTTTTCCACGTTCTTCTTCACCCTGCTATTACATAAGCGAACGATGAAATAAGCGTTACCTTTTCGACAAGCATTAAATCTTTGGCTTAAACAATTGCCTTGAAAAGTAGGTATAATATTGGAATAAAACAAAATGATCACTGAGCCGTGACACGAATAAACGTTCTTCGATAAAAAATACAGCTAAACACGCGACACTGAATGCAGTTTTGAATGAAGTTCTCACGACTGCAATAATTACTATGATCGTATTCCACACTAAATAGACACGTACGTAATCAGGATAATCCATTGAACCTTCTGTGCGGGACCTGTTCCAAGCCGCATAGTACTTAGCTATACCGTGCATGGCCTGGTTTCTTCTTTTTAATCCTATTACACCCCTTTCACTATCCACGGCTACGCTATGAAATCAGTATCGCGGCAGGAATTTTGCTTGCGAACTTCTGAAAAGTTTATGGAAATGATGCTAAATAGTACTGAGGAATGTAAAGGTTGAAGAAAGCCATCCCTGATTCAATCTTATATTAGAGAAAGAACGATTGCTCATAACTGTTTCAATTACTTATTTATAAATAAAAAGAAATTAAAAAAAATAAATAAAACCGACTTCAAAATAATAAAAATGTACCAAAAAGTAAAAAATAATTTTTTCCCTTATTTAATCTACGACTCCCATATTTTTTAAATCGGCGCCTCATCGTTTGTACTGTGCAAATTTGGTGCCGACTTAAAAAATATGAGAGTAGATTAAATAAGGGAAAAAATTATTTTTTACTTTTTAGTGCATTTTTATTATTTTGAAGTCGGTTTTAACATTTTTAACATTTTTTTGTATTTTCATCTTTTTAGTTTTATATATATTGACACCGCATGCTGAGCAGATATACGCGTACGTACATAAAATAATAATAATTAGATGACAATAGTCTTTATTATTAACCGGAGCTGGCAAAATATTGGGTCAATATTGATGCAGTGTAAAACGGGACCACCGGGGGGCATCGCCTTTTTCGAATAAAAAAAAGATCATCAAAATCGGTCCATATGTTGAGGAGTTATGCGGTGACAAACATAAAAAAAAAAATACATACGGGTCGAATCTATAACCTCCCCCTTTTTGAAGTCGGTTAAAAAGTTGGCGAAACGTAAACTAAACATGTCCGTTTTCTAAGAAGTTGATCGGAATTGACGATCCCAGAACATTGATTTCGTTTTGCCAGTGAGAATCCTTTCAACATTTTGCTCGCTAATGTTACGTGTAATGTTTCTGCGTAAATATAACATTAAATTCAAACACTTTAACACTACGACTTTTGACTAAAAGTAAATACACACTTGCAATATTGTCATTCAGAGTTCGAGATTGCGGCAGATCTGGGATCCGAATTTTTACAATGATAACTTCATTAACACTTCTTTATACGTGTAAGACAAGATAAACTTGTATAGGTATTTGTGCCTAAATGCTTGGTCAAATGTTTCGAGTTTTTCAAAATTTAGTCAAAAGTTTTGTCAAAAAGAAAATGTCCATTAGTGGTATTCAACTAATAAAATTGCTTCACTGTTTGATCGGATAAGGATAAAACGTTCTATGTTAAAAAATATATTATTATTCATTGTATTATTAAACACGTTGTTACCAAAAAGAAACCACACTTGAGTATATGTATGTGTTTAATATTAATGCAGTTAATAGAGGAAAAAGACGATTACAATTTGTCAAGAAATACCTGCCAAATCATGATCAGATGATTATGTAAAAAGATGGAGAAACCACACAAAGAGTTCAACTGATAACAATCTATTCGTACTAATAATTTTGGTTTTCTCGATTAAGTTTGTAACCAAAATTCGATAAATAAAGATAAAAAAGGAACAAAACATGTCCCATTGAAACAATTTTTTTATTCCCTCGACGATAAATCATTGTAGATTATTACATTAATCCGACTGAACAAAAAATTTACAAATATTGTATTTCATGAATGTCATATATCAACTCGTCCATCTTACCATCAATTTTTAATCGGTCTTTAATCTGCATTTATTCTGAAAATATGAAAAGTAAATACTCCCTGAATTACCTACTTATTATCGCAAACAAGTACGAAGTCTAATTTACTTTTTATAGTATACATTAAGTATTCAACATATTATGTCATAGTTTTATGAAAAATATGATGCCAATTTGCAAATGTTTGATATTTTAAATAGGAAAAGTTAAACTATTCAATTGTTTACGATATTCTTATACATTCAGTCGTACTATTTTTTCTTATGCCTGATAATAATTATAGTTTGCTTTTCTGTACGTCATTTATTTTGAGTAAGTTTTTCTCTAATAATTTAACAATATATCAATACAATTAACATTGTATTACAGTGTAATCCTAATATTATAGGATTGTATTCCTATAATATCATGTATAAGTTATATTCTTATAATTTACGAAGGTATATAAAATTATTGTGTCTCAATGTACATATTTAATAGCCATACAAAAGTACACGTCCACTCATTGTTATGCAGCAGAAATGCAAGAAATAAGTTTTTGATGGCCAGTTTATCAACATCACACAAATACATACATTCCTTTTATTCAGATTTATCGTTTAGTATACATGTATTTGCGAACAATTATAACAGCAACTTCATTTACATAGACTATAATTTTCCATCAGACACTATCTAAACGCCCACACCTTCAGTGATGTATACAAATGAAATTATATGTATGCATTTGCATTGGCATAACAAAATTCATATCTCAAATACTGAGATATACGTAAATAATAAATAAAATAGATTAGCTGCAAGAGCTTTTATCGATTAATAGTTTGAAACTCTGTCTACGATGACGGAGCAATAAATGATTCTTACTAAAAAAAACCGTGCTACTGGAAAATTTCTGCAATTTCTCAATTGCAAAATTAGGTTCGTTCTGTTATCAGCTTGTTTTGATACACAAATATTGAAATTCTTGCGATAATAACGTAATACAAGTTTATTCTTTAAGCAAACTATCATAAAACTATTAACACAGTTTTTATGTATATTCAATACTATATTTATAAAACAAAACACATTTTTTATGCTTAAAGATGCCCAAGTAAGAAACACTATGGTAAATATGGTAAATATCCTGGTGATTTTTCCGACACGTATGTTCCTACCTCTACTGAAATTCAAACTCCGTACGTTTCATTTACTTTTAGATAATGAAGGTAACAAAGTACCCATTATTTTTAAAACAGAATTTACACAAGTTAAAATATCAATATAGTGACGTGTTTTAAATACTTTAACAGTCTGTATTTAAATTAATTTAATTCCTCGTATGTTTTCTTTGTTCATTAAAATTAGTAGTACATAATCCCAATGATTAGATAGCAGTAAGATTTCTAAATTTTTCATACAGCTTCAACAGTATAATACATTGCTGTTTAAACTGTATCTCCATTTCAAAATGATTATGAATATTATTTTTCCCACATGATGAATGTGTCACAATTGCAATTATGCATGATGACAACATGGAACTTATCAGTTTACTTCTTGTAAGTATATAGGCATGGGAAGTTCAGTGACCATAGATTTGCGCATGACCGCTGCTTCCTACACTTCAATTTCATTTTGATTATATTATAATCTATTAACTATTTACAACTTTAATATTATATAAGGCCCGCAGAGTGCAGTGAATAACTTTTACAGCAGTTCTCCTCTAAATTATAGCAAAGCTTTGATTTCAATGAATGTGTTCTAACTGAAAATATGTTTGAATTTTTAAATACTGGTATATTTATAAATTTGCTAAATGAAAAATTGATGTTTTTAAAAAATCTGTGCATCGCAATGCACAGCAAAGACAATTGACTAATTAATATTTTACTTAGCTTTACTAATTAGGCTGAAAAGGTATGCATAATCAATTCAGTGACTTTCAATTGTTGATTTAGTTTGATGTTCACATTCTACTGTTCTATCTTCTCCGATGTTACACTCAGAACATCATCATGTAAACACAATACTTATTGCTAACAATAGTATGAAATTCTCATTAGCACTAACATTTCCTTTTAGTATAAAAATCAAGGACATTTATCTGATAAATTTACTTTGGAAAGGCATCTATATTCTTTATCTGTATAAAAACAAATCGAAATGGTCAACTTATTTTGGTTTATTGCAAACATGCTTGGTGAAGACTGTTATATCATTTCGAACAGATCGAATTAATTTTCAATCTGAACTCTTAAAGATACAATATTATACTGTATATGATCAATATACTGCTATAAGTAAGTATTGTATGCAGTGCTACTGCATATGTGCGCGCGCGTGTGTGTGTGTGTGTGTGTGTGTGTGTGTGTGTGTGCGCGCGCGCGCGCGTGTGTGCGTGTGTGTTTCTGTGTGTGTGTGTGCGCGCGCGCGCGTGTTTCTGTGTGCGTGTGTGTTTCTGTGTGCGTGTGTGTTTCTGTGGGCGTGTGTGTGCGCGCGCGCGCGCGTGTCTGTCAATATATACAGTAATACAATACAGTAGCATCATACCATTAGCGATAGTATGCGTTCCTTTAATTATACTTACTGTTTAGAATTTTTCTACATTATTCTTGTATTTGTTCAATATGCTCCTTTATTTCTGACATAAGTTACTCTTTTATAAAGGCTTCCATCTATTTATAAAATTTGGTGTTATGAAAAATTCATTGTTTTCCATTTATTATTAAAAATTTGAAAATCTAAGCAAAGGTAGAACTTATTATTTTAATAATAATACGTGTCCAATTCGTAAACGGTCAATGGAATTTCCCAGTTGCTTGTTTATATATTCGCAGAACTGTGCAAATACAATTCGGTTAAACAACCCGTTTAATATAAAAACTTGTGAAAATTTACATAGCCTCAAAAAGTATTTATGTATCAATACGTAGCTTCTAACGTTTTCACAAATTATTACAACGTTTAGAGTATGTATATAGAATTTATATCGATATAGCACCAAGTAGAATTACTGTAACACGGAAATAAAGTATTTTTTGCACGATTCTTATTAGTTTACATTTGTTTCCTTTCCAATGAAAAAAGTCACAATACTGGCGATTCCGCCGAGATATCAATAATTAACATGTTTTCGTTATCACACATAATAAAACAGTAAGGTACAAAAAATCGCGAAGACATTTATCACGTCAAATGCTAGACATCATCGTTTTGTTATCATCTGAACACTATACAAAGTGCTTCGAAATTGTGAGATAAGCAGAAACATCTAAATTCCTTACAGCAAAGAGAATGAAGCACTCTTTTACCATTTTTTAATTTAAGGTTTCGTTTTGAAAATATAACCAATTCAAATTTAAGAATACATAAAGAGTGTAGTGAGCTAACTGAGAATTGGGATTCTTTTGATCAATGTCATTGGTGAAATGTATGATAGACCTTGTCCCAGTTACCCTTAACAAGAAAACTAATAAAAGAATCGTAAAAGTGAAAGACAACCATGTTTACTAATATGTAGAGCAAACCCTATGGCACAGTTACTCCGTTATGAATCTTACTCACAAATAAGCAAAACATTGTATAGTACCCGTCCTTGACCGTCCACGACTGTCTACCCTACAGTTTTTGTGTATTCTGAATTCGGCAATAAACCCCAATATCCTTGCCAAGCTTAACTTCGAGCAATCAGCATTCCGTCGGGGAATTCCCCCGAAGGATATTTCTCACGACGCGTAGTCGACGAGCAATGTGACCGTGAAAATTGTTTTCATTCAATGCTCCTTGAAACCAGTGATTGAATAAAAATTCGTTCAATTGAACGCGAAATTATGTAAAATAAAAAAGTTTTGTCTTGTATAGTTGTATAACACAAGTATCTAATGTCGCGCATATAAAATGAATGTGCTATTTTGTTGCGTGAGACGTTGTGAATATCAAGTGAAAATACATGGCATTCAAATAGCTCGCGTTGAAACTCGGATTTTTAATCTTGAACCGCCTCTATTTTCGAAAAGAAGTAACAAATTGCAAAATGGTAACAGACTTTAGAATTCCTTACAGCACAAGGGATGTGTATGTTTCAGCTTGTCCCATAATTTTCGAACATCCTGTATACGTAATAATCATCAGAAAAAAATACAATTACATTAATATGATAACGCGGTACGAACAAACCTAACGTGTCTTATATACAATATTATTAATACCCATGACACGGATGCAAAGATAATAACGTTAAATCAAAACAAACCCCTCCTACATCTCCAGGAACTTAGTTCTGTTCAGTTATTGATATTTTGATTATTCACAATAAAATTTTTACACCAACCTTCATAGTAATGTCAGACGAATGTGTATCCATAAATAGGATATTTTCAAGTGTTTTAGAAGATGCAAATATTACCTGATCATACTTAAAAAAGAAAAAAGATAGGTAAAATCAACCTTAAACTATGCAGTGGTAGCAAGCTCCTTATGTAGAAAAGTTTCAATGTCCACTCGGCATATAGGACAGCGTTTATTAGTGCACAGCCACTGATCGACACAGTCTATGTGAAATAAATGCATGCATGGAAGCCTCCTGTACAAAAAAAAAGAATGTAAAAAGTTATTTCTCTGAAAGAGTTACTAAACATAATCTTCCGTAAGTGAAAGTTTACGTTAGAGAAAGGAAAGGTCTTGACAAGAATATATAAAATAATTAGTACCTGACACTGTCGCAATCTTCAAATTCAGACAAACATATAGTACACTTTTCAATAGCATCTTCGCCATTTTCAACCTTCTTGACCTACAACAAACAAAACCGCATAAAATACAAATGCGAAATCGTCATGATAATGATAATATGGGGAGAAATCTGTATATGCTATTATTCGTTACCCGTTTGTACTTATGAGGGAATGTATGACTTTCAATTGACTCTTGCGTTGCTCCACAACTAATGTGAGCCATACGTCGTAAATCGACAAGGCGCATATAATCTTCGAAACGTGGAGGTGAAAGTGGCATCACAGGTCCTAGTGGCATCACATCGTGCGCACGAGACCCTTGCTATGTGTTGAAAAATATGTATTGTGTAAACTATTATGAAACAATTTATTTTAAAGTATCGTATTTAAGACTATACCAAACGAGGGTGAAAACTGATATGAACAACGCCATGCATATGTGGATCCAATGGTCTCTGATGATGGCCGTAATGATGAACCATATGATGATGCACATATCGATGAAGTGGCATCGAAGGCAACATTACTGGTGGCGGTTGATTCATTTCTACAACACCACTCAAAGAATTCACCTGCGCACAGAAAACCGTATATAAATTATCTCGGTAAAAGTCATATTCCTGAAAAAAAAAAGCTGAACATTGTTAATGGCGAATTGTTGTATATATTACTAGCTTTACTACTCGGCTTCGCCCGAAATTTAGATTCTGATTTTATAAAAAAAAAATTTATTTTTATTGTGAAAATAGTCACATTCATCCGGATTAGCGAGGCATAATGTGCTGGGAGAAATTTCGTGACCCCAGAGTTTACCGTTCGAACGTTGTTAGGCGACAAACAAACACTTTCTGCTTTATATATTTTGATAATCCTCGAATTGAGCAACAGAATTTTTCTCAAAATATCAAATTACCATCATAGGTTGTACAGGGCAATTGGGATTGAAATTTGGTGGCCCTCTGGCCTCTGGGTGACTATAAACAGTAGGTTGTTGCGGTGGTGGCAGAATTGGCGGAGGTAGATAATTCTCTGCAAATGTCATGTTTTCCGATCCGTTGCAGCGGTTATTCAAAGGACTGGTGGTGCCATTATTACACATGTGTTGAGATGCTTGATGCATATGTGGACCACAGGATGTTGTGCTACTAAATACATAGGTTATTACATGATACAGTAGTTCCCCGTTAGATTATCGGATTTCTGCCCTATCAGCTAGCCGTCGCTATTCCCGCCGGTTCTTGGAAACTAGCTTCGCGAGCTCGCGTGTCCCGACGCCTAAGCATGTTTTGTTTCAACAACCTACCGACTTAAGACGTCGCTCTCTCGTGCCAGGTATCGGCATCTCACTCGCACTGAATGTCTCTCAATCGCTCACTCGAATTCTTGGAACTCTACCTGCCCAGATCGATGGCCAGATATGGTCCCGAACCTCGGCCAGCTAACCAGGCACTACTGTATGTACAAATGCCGTCCGTTTATTATTATACTAACGTGTGATGTGACGAGGATCTTGCATAGAGACGTCTTCTGTGTAGTTCTTGTACTCGCTGTTGGATCACCCATAGTCTTTCTTGCATAGGATGCATACGTGTCCTCGACACTCCCGTAGGAGCATCTATAAAAAAAATGTTATACATTCAAATACTGATACAGTTACTGTGCAGGTCATTCCACGCTAAGTCGAACACTTTTCGGAGTAACATTTCGGATATTGGTGCAACTTGGATATGTTGTAGTCTTTAAGGATATATAAACATATCTCGAAGGATTTTTCAAAATGTACAAAATTGTGGATGTTACAGTTCTTTGAAATATAATGTTTACTTTTTTTCCAAAAATTGTAACTGTTGAACTAACAAAATGATAAAAATGACCTTTTGGGTGCTTACAGTGGAGATATAAGAGTAGCTAATAAAAATTATTTTACTTAATAAAAAGGAATATTTGACCATTTATTTAGCAATTGTTCTTAACAAATGCAATTTTATAATTGAAGGCCCCTTTATAAACATTTGGAAAAAAAGGGCGACCCAGCGTCGCATTCAATTAATTTTCATTTGGCCAATTTTAAAGTGTCCGCGTTTTTGAAAACGTATCCGTAAAGAGGACAAACAGAGCTATATCTTCCTATTTTTCCAAATGATTAAAAAGGGGGCTTCAATTATAAAATTGCATTTGTTAAGAACAATTGCTAAATAAATGGTCAAATATTCCTTTTTATTAAGTAAAATAATTTTTATTAGCTACTCTTATATCTCCACTGTAAGCACCCAAAAGGTCATTTTTATCAATTTGTTAGTTCAACAGTTACAATTTTTGGAAAAAAAAAGAAAACACTATATTTTAAAGAGCTGACATCCACAATTTTTGACATTTTTAAAAATCCTTCGAGATATGTATATATATCCCTAAAGACTACAACATATCCAAGTTGCACCAAAATCCGGAATGTTACTCCGAAAAGTGTCCGACTTCGCGTGGAATACGCCGTGCATAAGAACCACCAAAAATAATGTCCGTTCTTAAGGGGGTATAACCGTTTGAAAGTGTCAAAAATCGGATTTTTTCTTTTTACATATTTTCATAAATTGATGTGTTAGGAATATTATAAATCAAGTCCGATGTAAAAATTCGGAAGACTGACAAAGTTATAGGCATTTGAGTGGAACCACCCAGGTAGCAGGGGGCGGCGAGACGCGGCGACTCGACCGATCGCAGTGGAATTATATTTTTCATTACGGTGGGCCTAAAAACTCGCGCTACGTTGAACCAATTCACTTCCAACTTTGCATGCAGGATCGTAATAAGATTCCACATCGTCCAACGAGGGCTTTTTTTATTCCGATTCCCCGTTTATTATTTATAAAGAAAAAAGGTGGCCTTTTATCGTAGAAAAATGTAACTTCATCTTTGATCTCTCACTATTTCTTTATTTTTCAAAATTTTCAAAATCGACTCCGTTGGACGATAGCTATTGACATACTTTATAAGAAGATTTTATTGTTTTTGATTTCAGACACGACATACAGCTGTTTTCAGGCCCACCGTTTAGCCGTCTAAAATCGAGAGACTTTCGTATATGTATCCATAACTTCCGAAAAACAATAGTTTTTTAACTGAAACTTTTTTTTTAAGTAATTCACAATACTATGTAATGATAGTAAAAGAACGGAAAATCTGCATCAAACCGTTGACTTGTAAAAAAATCCACAAAATGTACACATTTTCCGAGGGTTCGAACGGGTATACCCCCTTAAACGTTACAGAGTATGCTTTTATAGTGTGAACAAACATTTTACCTGGTAGTTGGCCATATCCTACAGGTATAACTGGAATTGGAATTCTGTAATTATGATGCATGCATCGGCCATGATACATGTAGTCTGGTGAACCATGCATGCAGTAAGAGTTGTTCCCACTAAAATATAAAATAAACATATAAAATATACATTGGACAATATACAATGATATACGAGTATTTAAATAACCTGTTCTCCATACCTATGTACATAATCTGTTGTCCATGAATTTGTCACCGAAGTTGTAGGTGTAGACGGAGTATGTTCTTCATCTGATTCCACGGTTAAATCAACCACAGTCACTGGACGATTATTTTCTTCGTTATTCTGTACACAATTCTGTTAAATGAATGAATATACAGTTTAATCTTGCCGGTGGACTTTATCTGGATATAATTGAGCTATCTTACTTTATTATTGTGATTTACTGTTCCAAGAACTTCGACCGATCCATCTTCGTCGTCGCTGCTAGCGGCATCGTCGCTACTGGAGGACCAATCTAATTGTAGATCTGGTGCTGACGGGGTATCATCATTTCCTATTCATACGAACAAATACAGTCTATGAAAATGTTTTGTTATTTGTAAACCTAATTAATGTATCATCAACGTGTAACATGACAATTCGAACAATAGCTGTTACCGTGATTAAATATCTTATCTTCGACTTATTTAATATCGATGCTATAAAAGAATAATTAATACTTGTACGAGTAGAATGCTGTTGAGAGTTAATTGTATTTGGCAAAACTGGGTGATATAAAGTATTGGATTCGTTGGCACCATTATTTTCGATATTCTGCATAATTCTATTTAAAACATTCCCATTGGTTGACCTGGTTGTGCTGAAAAGGTAATAGCAGAAACAAATAGGTATAGGTATTAACGAATGAGAGCTAAGTTAAAGCACATACCTATGAGAAACGCCATCTGATAATCTTGATGGTCCAGCTATACTTAAACTATCGGATTGTTGATCATTCGATGATTTATGCTCTTCGTTCTTTTTACTTTTATGCTTAACTGGTGGATCTCGTTCGTGCAAGATTCTCTTACGGTAATTTTCACAAGCTCTTTCTTCGCATGCGTTTCCTAACTGCCGACTATGAGATTCCTGTTTTGTGCTTCTTTCTTGCCTGTTTTGACACATATTACAATTTAAACGATCAGATGGCCAATATTCATGAGAGTCTCCTGCTGTGTGAGGACCACTTAAATAACTTCCAAAAACAAAATTATTGTCTGAAGAAGAATGATGTGGTGGATTTACATAAGGATTAATAGGAGCTACTTCAGGTTCGTCTCTATCACTTTCCGCAAATAAGTGTTCATATTCCATTTCATTGGCTGCAAATGAAGAAACCAAAAGTTGAATTCATTGAGATTTCTTAATATATATATATATACATATATACATATACACACACACATATATATATGTGTATATGTATATGAAAGTTTTGTTAATAATAGATTACTTAATAATGTTGATTAAATAATTTTGTCGAAAGTAAGGAACAGTTAACTTATAAAAGAAGAAATATCGGTTACGTTAAATATGCATAATATGATAAAGATATGTTTGTGTCTCGTACTATTAATGGTTCATTTATACCTGAATTAAATCTTGATTGCGGAGAGGGATCAACTGTAGATGTAAATGCTGTATCAAATATATCTGCTAAAGAAGTAGAATTATCCTCCATAGACTGAGTTGTCGATTCTCCATGGTATAAACTATTTTGTTTTTCCGCTTTAGTCTTGCACCAAACCTTCTCGGAGCTTGTACTTTCTTCCATCCTATTTCACACGTTCAATTATTTGATATCCATGTAAAAAGTAAGTGATTTAAAAAGCATATACTCCAATAATGTAAACATATTGTTGAAAAGAGATTCTAATAGAATTTACAGTTCTTTGGGGATTATTATCATCGCGCCTTTTGTAATATAAATATTCTAAAACATACTCTCTCCTCTAACCACATAATGATTACAATATACAAAAGTATAAATACACACACACACACACATATATATATGTTTGATTGCCAAGCCAAATGAATGATGTAATAAACAAATCGAAATAAAACGTTGAAGAAGAACAGAAACACAATATTCAAATAAAAAAATATACATTTATTTTCTTTGTTTCTGAAATTTTTTTCCTATTTATAAATGTGTATATTTCGAACAGAAAAATATTAGCCATCAATATACAAACGGGCTGTTGCATGACACCGTCAAACGGACTGTTGCAGTGAAAATATTTGTATATCGTATCGTATGTCATATAATTAGAGGAGCATTTAGTTGTCAGAAGATTTGTTTTTCACGAGAGTATATTGGAAGCAAACGGCATTTCAAGTAGACCTTATTTCTGTCGTAAATGCTTGTAACAATATCGAGAAGGAACTTTAAGAGATGCACGAAAAGCATATGTACCTTGCAATTTCTTCGATGGTTTTATAAAACGATAAGGCTCTCTTCACCACGTCATTTTTATCAAGATATTTATTTTCTATACATCACTGTCATTTGTGTCGTGCTATCTATGGGCGTCAATATTAGTCTCGTAATCGGATCACTTGAAATTTCAATAAAATTTTCATCCGTGTAAAAAGTTCCGATATAATTAAATTCTTATGTCAGTAATAACAATAAAATCGAAAAAGGATATACGTAGACTTTCTTTCAGTAATCTAATATTTGGCAACTATGATACCATCAATCGTAATTTTCATTAACTACGCTCAATTTTAGGAAATCTCCGTTGATTATGCAGCATGCTACCTTTCCGTGGCATAGAACCACCATTATGTTCGTGTACAACAAACTGCAGCATGAATTTAATATCCATCAACACCGTGTGTACTTGCTTCTCGAAATTGCCTTCACTCCTCTTTCGGTCGTATTATTTTAATTTTCACATGATATATTTTTATTTAAAAGGTATGGATTTTACGAACGGGTTGCGATATATACACTGCCGTCCAAAATACTTGACGACCCCACTCCTGCCTCCTGAGACACGCTATGGAAAACGGCATTCCCATCTATGACACGAGGATCCGTGACGCGGAACACAGCGCCATTGAACAACACCGCGCGACCGTGGCCGTTCCGTCAGTACTCAGAAGACGACACCTTTAAATTTCTGACTTCTGTTCCCAGATAGCACAACCCCAGATAGCACACCTCGTCTTAGAGACGTCTAGTTTATGTCCATTTTAGGTCTGAACGTCTTGATTTGTAACAAGACGTCTTTAAGACGTCTTTAAGACGCCTTTTGGACGTCTTTAAGACTTTACCAGACGTTGTGCTATCTGGGACGTCTGGTAACGTCATAAAGACGTCCAAAAGGCGTCTTAGGACGGTATTCATAAACGTGTCTTAAGATTAAGCAAATGCTTAAGCATTCGGCATCCTTTACTAACCCTAGTAGCTAGTAAAGGATGCCGAATGCTTAAGCATTTGCTTAATCTTAAAACACGTTTATGAATACCGTCCTTAGAGACGTCTTAAAGACGTCTTGTTACAAATCAAGACGTTCAGACCTAAAATGGACATAAACTAGACGTCTCTAAGACGAGGTGTGCTATCTGGGTTCTAACTAAATTTCTTCGACTTTTACACTGATAATAATGTTAATGCATAAATAATACCAATTCGAATGTAATATTATGAACAATATTCGTATACTACAAGTAAAAGCGCAACAGAATGCTTTTTCAGCAAGTATTCGTTTCTTTATTGCGATAATGAATATAGATTTTCTACCCTGATAACCAGATCTGGCAGCAGAATCTGACATCAGAACCGTAGTCGTCTGTGTCCGCATTTGGCTGCGTTCTGAGGTGCAGATTCTGATGTCAGATGCCTGATGTCAGATCGGCAGCAGATCGACAGCAGATTCTGCCGTCTGCTATGGTTCTGACGTCAGACTCTGCGCTCTCATGCCAGCGCCAGACCCTGCTACCAATCTGATGTCAGACTGGAGACAGATGGTTATCAGGGTAAATATCAAACAGTTTGTTAATACACATTTGAACTTCGGAATGTAAATAACAGTAGAATAATTCTACGAAGTGATTTACTGGGTGCTACAAAAAACATTTTTATTATTGCAATAAATGCGTGCTGAAAACTGCATCCCCTAGCGCTATTTGTTTGCAGTATATGAATATTGTTCGTAATATCATTTTCGCATTAGTATTATTTTTGCATTAGCATTATTATCATAGTAAAAGTCGAAGAAGTTTTGTTAGATCAGAAGTCAGAAATTCAGAAATTGAGTCGATTCTGTACTGACAAAACTGGACAAAACAGCCACGGCTGCGTGGCGCCGTGGCTCGGGCCACGGACCTTCATGCAGTGTTCGGAGGAATTCGGCTGCAATGATGGAGGGGGAAACACCTACAGGAGCGGTGGTAATGTGTGCGTGAACTGCGCCTGCGTCATTCCTGCGTAACTCCTGTAGGTGTTTCCCCCTCCATCAGTGCAGCCGAATCCCTCCGAACCAGTGATGCCAGATCGGGGACGGGTTCCCTCGAGAATTTCCCCAACCTCGCATGCACACTATGCAGGAGTCGCGTATGTGATCTACACGCACGTGATTGGTGCATAGTGTGCATGCGAGGTGGGGGAAATTCTCGAGGGAACCCGTCCCCGATCTGGTATCACTGCTCCGAACACTGCCTTCATGTCATAGATGGGAAGCCCTTTTCCTTAACGTGTTTCGGGAGGCAGGAGTGGGGACCTGGGGACTGATAGCGAATTTGGCAGGCACGCACTGCCACTGCACTGGTGCCAAAAATTATCATACATGGCATTGATTGGTTGTTTGTGATAGATACGGAGATAGTTCTATAAGAATCAACCAATCAATTACCAGTGCAGTGCCAGTGCCGACGTGCCTGCCGAATTCGCTATGGGATCATGTGTTGACAAATTTTATAAATGAAACTGAATGAAACGTTGTTACATGAAATGTTATTATGAGCGGTTCAATCCAAAATGTTCGTCTCTCGAGCGGCTATGTTATGCCTCTTGTTGGATGTAAGATTGTTAGGGCATACAAAATATTGTTTTGTTTCTTGCTGTGTATTATTGTATACTGTATGTTACTGTAAAAGCCCGAATACGGTAGATCTTAAGAATTACCGGCGAAACCTAAGATTTACCAACCAACGTTGGTAAAAGCCCGAAATAATGTTCCCCTTCGATCGGTAATAGGTTAGGGTTTGATGTATTTGGCGGCCCCTCATTTGGGGGATTTTTTGAGAGATTTAAGTGGATTTAAGATAAAAATATATTTCAGAAACGTACTCTTCCGACAGAATAACAGCCCGACAAACAACATACTCCTTTGACAGCGATAAATACCCACATATCACAGACGTCATAAAGACGTACGTCCATTTTGGGTCTGAACGGTTTTAGAACGACTTTTAGCCGTCCTTAGACGTCTGTGTACTATCTGAGTAGGTAGGCAGCATACTAGCAACTTGCGGATGCGCAAGAGCCACGAGTTACCTACTGGTTCAAATCCCCATGACCATCCATATTTTAAATACATTTTTTTATCTTAAATCTCTGAAAACTTGGGGGGCCCCCTCACAGGGCACTGCCTAATAAATCTAACTCCAAGTCCCTACCAACTACCAATCAGGGGGGGACATTATTTTTGGTTTTTACGGGGTAGTCATGACCATACTTGTTCGACATTTCTACTCGTAAGCTTTGCAACCATTTCTAACGGTGTACCAAACTTCCCACTGGGAAACAGTTCAGACCTTTGCCAACGTTGGTTGGGGTAAATCTTAGATTTTACTGGTAATTCTTAAGCATTACCAATATTCAGGCTTCAACGGTGACATACACACTTCAATGTAACTTCAAATTATTTGTAATATTTATTATGCTCGTATTATGGTGTAAAACGAGGAAAATACTGAAATAATAATAAATAAAAAGATATCCAATACTTTCATTTATTTATTTTTTTTATATATTGTTTATTTTAATTGCTGAATTTTAACTGTATCTAATATAGGATATGTCGTTCATTATAAAATATTGAATCATTTTAATTTCAGTTGGGACATATAGGATTCAAGGGAGAGATACAATATATCAGGTTGTTGATGAAAGCTTAAAAGCGGGTTTTCGTTCCATTGGTATGTGTAGATCACATACAAGAGTGATTATTGGATTCTAAATATATCCTAAAAGTATTTTATATTTCTTTTGCTATATTATATATGTTCAGATACAGCTGCAGTTTATCGAAACGAAGAAGACATTGGTTACGCTTTAAAAAGCTTATTACCCAAATATAATCTAGAAAGGGACAATATTTTTATCACAACCAAGCTATGTATGTAGCCATGAATAATTAATACATTTACTATTGGACTAAAATAGCAAATCATTTTTTATATGCTAGACCATAGCAAAGTCTATAGTAAAGTTTATGATTAAGCTTATAGTACAATACTGATGTATAGTGTTGATACTGAAAGACTATTCTGTCAATTGCAGTATACATCCCAGATAGCACCCGAAATCTATAAGCCGTCTTTAAGACGTCTGTTTCAGACTTTCTAGACGTCTTATAAGACGTCTTTTAAACGCGTTTAAAATACATCTTGGCATAGACGTCTTACAGATGTCTTAACACAGTCGTTTAAAAAACGTCCTGGCCAAGAAGTCTTAAGGACGTATTAACAGTCATCTAAAAGACGTCTCCACACAGTCGTTTAAAGGACGTCCTGGCCCAGAAGTCTTAAGGACGTCTTAACCCAGTCATCTAAAAGACGTCCTGGCACAGACGCTTTAAAGATGTCTTAATATGGTCTAAGACGTTCAGACCAAAAACAGACGTAAAATGGGCGTCTCGAAGACGTCGTGTGCTATCTGGGCATAGTCCAGATAGTGAATATATTAACATTTAATGTTGTTAACAAAATATACTGAAATTGTATTTGATAACAGCGCCAAGTGAAAATGGGAATACAGAAAGAATAGAACAATCTGTACAAAGATCTCTTCAAGCGCTTAATACTACATATATTGATCTGTATTTGATCCATTGGCCAGGCGCATCTCGTATACCCGAAAATTCTATAAACAATCAAAGTTTACGAGCAAAGACTTGGAAGAAATTAGTGGATTTACAGAAACAAGGAATTCTCAGATCTATAGGTGTATCTAATTACACAGTAAATCATCTAGAACAATTACAGCGTGATTGCGAGGATGTGCCACCAGCTGTTAATCAAGTAACGTAACTCTAACAATATTTAGTCTATAGTGGTTATGATAGTATATTATATTTTTATATTACAGGTTGAATGTCACCCGCATTATCGTCAAGAACAATTAATTAAATATTGTAATGAAAATAATATTCATGTACAAGCATATTCTTCACTGGGAACCAGCAGTAATACCAGTCTTTTAAGAGACCCGATTATAACACGAATAGCTTCCGAACTTAACGTATTACCAGCACAATTACTATTAAAGTGGGCCTTACAACAGAGAATTGGTAGGTAATTTACTCTTTTAATTGATGTTACAAGCAAGTTTCATTTAACGATGTTATTGCAGGTGTCATTCCCAAAGCTGTAAAACGAGAACATATAAGAGATAACATACAACTGGATTTTACCATCAACAAGGAAAATATGAAACTGCTGTCTTCTCTGCCTCAACAGAAATATGCCTGGGACCCTTCAAATGTATACTGAAGAAATGAAAAAAATGAATCATATCAACTAATCCAAAAATATTGACTTAATGGATGTTACTTTTATATTAACTAAATAGCATGGAGGATTTTGCTGATCAGGTTGCAAAGCTTTGCACAGAAAAGTATAGAAAGCTAAATAAAACTGGTAAACCATCAGAGAAAGAGTGGACTGTTTTATCTGGTATATTGTTAAGAAAGCATGATGGTTTGTTGTCTCTGGCAGCTCTTGCTACAGGAACAAAGTGCTTGGGGGAGATAGATTTAATAAATATGGAATTGTACGAGCAAGGCTGTAGATTAAGTGATTCCCATGCCGAGGTTCTTTCCAGGCGCGCCTTTTTAAGATACTTGTATGAACAAATTGATCTACTACTCAGTGGCGGTAAAAGTGATGTCTTTATAATGGATGAGAACGCAAAAATTAAACTAAATGATCGAATATCATTCCATTTTTTCACGAGTCAAACACCCTGTGGAGATTGTTCTATATTTCCCAAAGAAGAATTCTATGGAGATAATGCACCTCCAATAAAACAGAGGAAAGACGATTATAATGATGAAGGAAAAGTAATCATGGAATCAAGTAATGATGATGGACAAATAATTAAAGATATATATAGAACAGGTGCGAAATGTGTTGAAACAGAAAACCATAAAGATCCTTACTTACCTGGAGTGAATTATCATATTGTTGGACCATTACGGACTAAACCGGGAAGGGGGAATCCTACTCTTAGTTTGTCGTGTTCGGATAAAATGGCAAAGTAAATATAAACCGCACAAAGTGGCAGTTACGATTACAGTTTTGGCTTCGATAATTTTCAGGCACCCTCTACAGAATATGGTAATTATCTTTTACATATCTTCTAGGTGGAATATTCTTGGATTACAAGGTTCACTTTTATCAATATTAATACCTCCAATAAAAATGGAAACTATTACAGTTGGAGGTGAATCTCCTTTTTCTATAGAATCAATGGAACGTGGATTGTACAAACGATTTAATAAGGGGACACATAAATTAAAAATCATGCAAGCTAACATTTCTTTCGAACAACGAAGAAGCCATGAAAGAAAGCATCCATGTCCGTCGAGTATTATATGGTGTGCTGTAAGAAATCGGTAATGTTTCGATGTTAAAAATTCTTTGGCATTAAAATATACCAACGCTCTCGTGTCCTTTGAGTCTTATATATGCATATGATTGAAATGAATCAGTATAGTGTAAATAACTATAATTAATAGTAAAAGTAATTATAATAAACATTTCATTCATAGCGATACAGAAGTTGCAGTGGAGGGTAGAAAACAAGGAGCTACTAAAAGGAAGAAAGGTAACAATTTACTTGTAACCAGGCGAGCTCTTTTTGAAATGTTTTTACGGATTTGCGACAAGTATCCAAATTTTGATTGCAATATAAGACATCCAAAAAAAGTTACTTATTTCGATTGCAAAAAGTGGTCTAAAAATTACCAAAGTTTATGGAACAGAATGAAATTAGAGTTGTTCCGTGCGTGGCCTGCCAAACCAACTCGCTTGCAAATGTTTGTTTTATAAACAATACATAAAAAGATACGGTTTAAAAAGGCAAAGACCAGTTTTGATAATTTATTAATTTCAATTATAAAAACTAATATGTATAATAAATATACGAGTACAATATAATCTTTTATAATGTCCGCCTACTTATATTTGTATATCCCACGCCTACGCAAGTTAAAACAACTTGCTCTAATATTTCATCTTCATCTTTTAGCGGTTCAATTTTAAAGACGACTCCGAAAAAATCACGCAAATCACGTAGAAACTGTATCCTGTAAGGATATTAATTTTTTATATATTATTGACCTTTTAAATTTATTAGAAATTACAGTAGACAGTTACTTACATTGCTGGTGTTAAAGGTCCGATTACAACTTTGGAAACGTCTTTCTTACTTAATGCCATGAACATTGCAGTCATACATTGGAAAGATGAATCCACACACCCGTTTCTAAAATTACAAAAACTTATGTTCTATTTTAACTATTTCATATTTCGTGTCACCTAAGATTGTCTACTCTACCTATAAATTTCGTCAACTAGTTTCATAGCTGCTTCTCTACCAAGGTCTTCTGGCACGCAAGGTAAAGAACCTGTTGTCATAAGAGGTGAAAATGCTTCCCCGCTAAAAACAACTTCGGTGGTTGTTATAGCTGATAAACTTACTCCAAAGCCTGGCACATTCGTATGTTAAGTATATAAATATATATTTAAAACAATTAATAAACATAAGAATAAAATATGGTAAAAAATATATAAAAAAAATTTTTATGTTAAACGATTTTATTAAAAATGCACTAAAAACTAAAAAATAATTATTTTCTTGTACTACAATTTCGATGATGTTTTTTCACTTCAAATAAAATAGTGGAGCAGAGTATCTCACAACAAATTCATTTCGACGCTTGATGCTGTATTAAATTGATTCATATTCTGTTATGAAAAATCTTGCTCCACGATTTTATTGAAAGTGAATAAACACCATCGAAATTGCAGTAGAAGAAAAGAATTATTTTTTAGTTTTTAGTGCATTTTTAATAAAATCGTTTAACATAACATTTTTTTTTATATATTTTTTTTCTAGTTTTTTAAATTTAATTTCAAATCGCGATGCGACTCGTAAAGAACGCGAGTGGCTGATTTCAAGTCGTTTGGATTCGTAGTTATGGGTTATATTTATTGATAACTGGGTAATTTAAAATTTTTTTTTTAAATACTGTATTGTCATCCAAACTATGCCCGCCTGCAAAGTTTCAAGACAATTGGATAGTTGGAAGTCGGTTAAATTTGAGTTGCCAGATTTGAACCATACAAACAAACAAATAGAGGATCGAAGCTGAATAAAATCGTTTAAAAATATCTATACCTGGCGATTTTCCGCTAGATGCACCTTTACAGTGATCTGTGTGAATATAAATATCTGGTAAAAACTTCAACAAAACACCTTTGGCAGATTCTACAATTCGATTAGCAATAGCAGGAGAAACACGTATACTGCATGCAGTACCTCTTATTCGTTTCACCATCCCACTATTCTGAAACTGCAAATAAACTTTCTTTAGAATAAAGTTACAAAATATAGTTATTAAAAGAAGACACTTTTGAATTAGAGAATAAAACCAACCTGAGTACTTTTCAGATAACGGCTGGCAGGGCAATTGAAATGAATTTCTCCTCCCCCCAGTGGTGCGGCTCCCCTTTTATTAATATTAAATACAACTTCATTGTCACCTGCTAAAAATCTTTTCAGTATGGGCAGAGCAGCTGCTTTAATTCTATCTACAGATGGATCTTAAAAATTAAACCACATGATTATAATAATTAATGGTAAGATTTTGGTAGATTGTATATTTAATAATAAAAATTCGACCTAAACTATTTACCTACCTATTGTATTATTAGTAATTCCTCTGAGCTTTACATCAACTGCTTTTTTACAAAATGGTGCTAATATGAGAATTGCTTCTAAGTAATAACCAATACCGCGTTGCAAGCTACAATCATGCTCCAACTCGCCACCATTTAATAAACCAGGATTATAATATAAATTAGTTCCGGTTTCATTTAATTCTATCCTTGATCCATTTGTAATTTTATCCAATAAACGTATGAAACTCACTTCGTACTCTAATACACAAAATATACAATGGATTACAAAGACTTGCTGAAAATGATAACCTGACTGAAGTGAACAGAATTTTGATTAGTGAATTAAAAAACACATAAATGACCAAATGGTATCAAATCGAACAAGCGTTGGTCTTCGGAACACCTTATTTTCGTCAAATTGGCATAAAAGAATTGGTTGATTCTTGGGAAAAATATGAAATATCGTGGAAACAGTTTAGAAACTGCTATGCAGATTAAATATACGAAGTTTAAAAGGATGTTAGGTTTTTGTCAAAGTTTGCTTCAAAACAATTATATTCCACATACACAAAGTTAATACATGAGTGTATAAATTTATGATTTTCATATACCTTAGAAAAGTAACTAACCTTTAAGTCCGGGATCATCATCTTTGATTCTGATATTTGTTATTCGCACAGGTTTGCCCGATAACGTAGACAGTAGCAAACGATATCGTAAATAATTACACCCTTCATACGTCAAAATCTTGGATTTCACTTCTATTGGCATGTTTGACTAAACTCGCGGTTATAAACAAAATAGCACGAAGGAAGCATAGGAATGAATCGATACAAGTAAATACGAGTACATACTCAATACTTTCGTTTCGATACTGTTGCGAGTTGCGATACTCGCTCTAGCGGCGTTTAACGTAAGTTTTTAAAGCGCGAAGTTTGAAACGAGTTAAGGATGAACTTTGCAACATTAGATATCTGTCTTCGCCTCCTCCCTAAACGCTCGAAAAGATAAAACATTTTTATTTATAAAAATGAGGAACGTACATACGAAGGAGCTTGTTTCTTCGCCTCGGATTCGACTACCGACGTTGTCAGAAATCAGTCGCATTACAAATAAATCCAGCTCTGATCAATTCCAAAAATATCTTCGTTGTGTTTCTTGTTCCTAATAGTTCCGAATCGTTTGATAATTTACTTCAGTTCAGTTTAATAAGTTTTATTCGGTTTTATTGTGTTCCAAGTTATTCGTTACAAAACATTTCGTTCGTTTAACTTCACGCGTTCGCGAGCAGAGTCCTTCAGGGCTTCACGGACACCGGACCTAACGGAAACTCCCTCAATTCACAAGAATTCCCAGCCAGCCCCGCAACAATACCAAGTAATTTTAGTATCGATACCTAGGGTTGCAATACCAAGTAGGTATCGAAAAAAAGTACTCGTATCGAATGGAGCGAGTATCGGCATTCTACATGAAAGATGAAAGTGTTGCGGGGCCGGCTGAGAATTCTGATGGCTTGAGGGAATTTTCGAGTGGTTCACTGCCCGTTGAGCCTTGAAGGGCTCTGCTCGCGAAACGCGTTAATTTAAATGAACTAATTTTCTTGTAACTGTTGTGTAACCGTCAGTTCATCATCAACCAAAGGAGCGCGAAATTTGAATCGAATGCTGTATTCCCGTTACCTTGCCATGACGTGAATATGGCTTTTCATTCGGAGGGAAATTTGAATTAAAGAAAGGGGGGAACTTCATGAAGTTGTTGGTTTTTCTTATTCTTTTATACTGAAATTATGCGATTAAACATACTCATGGCCAGGTAATTAAACGCTCGTTACCGTTATAATTTTTATTAATCATCACCGAAAATATGTAAACACTCGTTAGAAAACAAATGTTAATATGATAATTATTTACGTTAACAACCGAAATTGAAGATCATTCATTCTATTGCGAGAGTCGACTTTGTAAAGACGTATTTATCAAATCATGCTATAAATATATATTTGTTCAACTTGAATATAAAGTTTCCTTTAATCGTTCTAATTCTCGAGTTCAAAACTTAAACGCATCCTCTGAGCAGAGTGCGTCTGCATTCCACGGGCATCGGCCCCAATCCATAGAATTGGACGCTAGTCTCGAAGATCCACGCAACATAACAAATAACTCAACACCCAATAAACTTAATAAACTGAAACTAAACTAAATTGCCAAATGATTCAAAACTATTTAGGAACGAAACGAGGATGTTTTATTACAACTTGATTTATTATAACACGTTAGGATTGTAACAAGCTAACAAGGTCAACGACGAATTGCTAGGAGAAGAAACAAGCTTCTTCGTATTTTCCACTTTTTTATCAATACAATGTTTTCGAGAGTTTAAGAAGGAGGCAAAGACTAATATCAAATAGACAAATATCAAATTGAAACGTTCACCCTTAACTCTTTTCTAATAAATTTAATTTGCTTAGTTCAAACTTCGCGTCTCAGGAACTTACTCTAAATACCGTTAGGGCGAGGATCGCAACACCAGGGGTGGGCACCTGGTCTATGCATGGTCTATGCATGGTTGATGCAACAGTTCAACCAAGTGCAACGTCATACAACGTTCAACACGTGACGTTACTTGAAATGGCATTGTTAAAAAAGAAAGTATTTGTTACCGTTGGCACAACCAAATTTCATGAATTAATAGAGACTGTACTTAGCTCAGCAGTTTTAAAGGTAAGGAGAGTAAAAAATGTTAAGACCAATCTTCAGTCCATAGAATAATGTGTGATCTGAAGGAATGCCCTGATTGATATACAATATTGAAAAGTTCTCATCAAAAGTCATTTAACGATAGCTTTTTCAACCCAAAAATCTAGTAGAAACGCCTACGAAAATGGTTTGAAAATTCGTAATTTCGGGATTGTTAATAAACTATCATGAGAAAGCCTCAATAACAGCGTGAACAGCCAACCGAGGTGAATCATGTATATTCACCTTTGGTTGGCTCTTTCACTGTATGGGGGCGGTTGTTCGAATTCTTTGCACTTTGTGTACGCGGTGTATACACAAGGTCATCATTTAATCTTGCAACCCGCGCTCGCGCGAACAGGTAAGCGACAACAGCGCCTCACGGACGCATTCCACACAACCATGCACCGGCTCGGCGTTCGGACTGTTTGGAGTGGTGGCAACAATCGCTGGACAGCAGTGATGCTCGAGCTTCGAAAATTTTAGGATTGCCTTTTTCAAATTAATGTCGCAAAGAGCTACCTATTCAGAAATTCCCGGCTCAGATAAGCGAGCCGCGCGCTCCGCTTTTATGATCGGTTTATCACTCGCACCCGAGATTACTGTAATGAGGTTCGAAGAGAATGTTGACTGGTCTCATACCCGTCTCAATTTAAAAAATTTCAAGCTACGACAGTGTTGACCGCGGCGCTATACCCCTACGGTATAAGTACGGAGAGATTTTTCGCCACCTGCGTGTAAAAGCCACAATAATGGCGCATCGTTCCAAAAAATGACATTAAAGGAAGCCGGTATGGGCGTGGCGTCGAGTAGTTAAAAGGTTAAAACATTCAGACACAAAAATTCTACAGAAACAATTCAAACACCGTTACAATCAAAGACACGTCCCATTAGTTACCCCTTACGTCCGATCGATGCATGCACTGCATTAAGGATAAAATCATAAAAAAGAAAACCAGAACAATAGATTCTGAGGTCTGCAGATCTGACACATAATTAAATAAAAATTTAATTTCTCAATTTATGAACGTAATAATGCAGAAGCAACTAGCCTGTTTATCAACACCATGAATTTTAAAAAGAGCATTAAATTCAGTATCAAATAAACAGTTTGCAAAAGCTTTTCACAACAATTATGGTTAAAAAAATTGATAAAAGAAAAATGAAGTAAACATAAAATATGTTAAATTAAGAGGGAATAATTTTTCCTCATTTTTCGGCGCAAATTGCATTCCGATATCTTTTATAGTTCAATAGTTATACGAAAAAAACCCAAAATTCCTCAACCCGGGCGGAGAAATTTCGAATAGCTCTTTACGACGTTAATTTGAAAAATACCGTCCTAAAATTTTAGACGCTCGAGCATCACTACTGTCCAGCGGTCGCTGGCAGCTCTCCGACACCGAGGCATGGTTGTAGTGGAATGCGTCCGTGAAGCGCTATTGCTGCTTCTTTCCTGTTCGCGCGAGCGCGGGTTGCAAGATTAAATGATGACCGTGTAATTATACCCAGCGCGGGTTCCCTGACATTTCTTTGGTTCGTGAACTTGAAATTTTTGAACATTACATCCATTTTTGATGCTATTGGCATCTGATTTTAAGGATATGTAGGATTGATTATATAAGGACGATATTTTATTCCTCCTCACAAATACTTTTCAATGATGTATGATAATATAGATTGCTTATGATTTTTTATTTATAGTACTTGAGATTGTAATAAAATATCAGACATCATTAATTGGTAATATGTTTCACATATTTACTTTCTACGTTAGTAAAATTTTTTTAGGCATTATCATTAAGAGGTTACAATGAGCTAATTTTGCAAATTGGCAAAACTTCATTGGCACCAGATTGTACTCCGCGTTGTGGATTCGATACTATAGAATATTTTAGTATCAGTACAAACATACTTGAGTATGTCCGAAAGGTAGATCTTATTATAAGCCATGCAGGAGCAGGAAGTATCCTTGATGGATTGGAAAATAAGAAACATGTGATTGTAGTTACAAATCAGAGTTTGATGAATAATCATCAAATAGAATTAGCGGAACAACTTCATATGGATAAGTATTTATATTATTGTACCTGTGAAACTTTGCTTAATACTATCCAAACGATGGATTTTACTCAGCTGAAACCATTTGTTAATAAAAAGTATAAACGTATCGCAGAGTATATAAATGAAATAATGGGTTTTTCCACATAAATAGATGTTTAAAAGAATTTAGAAGCATTTAAATGTAATTATAAGGCATTGCATTTATAAGAAAACAGGCTGATCGATTGTTTTGATTATTTATTATAACAGATATAGCTTTGACACAATTTACAATAGTAGTAAGTATTGCTTAAATAATCATTTCTTAAAAATATGATGTAATGGTATAGAAAAATTTATAATTTTATGTTAAGAAAAACAGTGATAGCGCAATAACAGTTAAAGATTCCATAGATATTTTTTAAATTATCTTTGGATAGTTGTGACTGTTAAAATAAAAACTACATCAATATAAGTAGTTTCTATAACTGTACAATCTGAAATTAAATTCAGTTCTTTAAACAAATGTTCATGTTTACTTTTATAAGTATTCTCGTCAGGAATAATATAGCTGGACAATTTCGCACAACAATGTCATTGTATCGCAACTCTGAGAATTTGTATATTTTAATGTTATATTGTTTCGTTTTGTAAACGATTTCAGTATTATTTATACTTTCAATTTATTGTTTGAAGATACATGCACATGAGGCAAACTACATACACTTATAACGGCGTGAATTTTTTTTAATTACAAACCAAACCAAGACGAGTCATTTCTTTTAAAAGCTCATTTCCCATTTGCGCAGGACTCCTTGTCACAATTACACCAGCCTATAAAGAACGTTTTCTCACATTAGAATAGAAATTATGAGCACGATGTTCAGATTGTATAATAAGCGAGTCCTAATACCTTTTCGAGTGCACTGATTTTATCTTGCGCGCCGCCTCTTCCTCCTGAAATAATTGCGCCAGCGTGTCCCATTCTTCGTCCAGGTGGGGCAGTGATACCAGCGATAAACGATACCACAGGCTTGGCTTTATCACCCTAAAATTATGTTGCACGTGTAATATCTATACGCGTTGATGTTTAAATAATTTATAGTTACAAGAGTTGTGAAATGCTTTTGGATAATAAGGAACGTCGGGATTGCTGGAAAAAAGAGTTACAATGGTTGAATAGGATAGGATGGGATTTGGGTACCAATAATTCAGAAGTGCAACCAACAGTATTCTTCTCGATGAGATATTCAGCTGCCAATTCTTCTGCACTGCCACCGATTTCGCCAATCAGTATAATACCATCACAGCATGGATCGCGGAGGAAAACGTCCAAACAATCAATAAAGTCTGTTCCATTAAACGGATCGCCGCCAATTCCGATACAAAGTGATTGCCCCAGACCAGCCTTAAAGTGTAATGTAATTAACTCGCATTATTTACGACATATTTGAAAATAATATAAATTTTGTATTTCTATCGCAAAGAATGTTGTAAAAGAAAATGTTAAGGGAAATGGTGTCGTTCACTCACAAGGGTTGTTTGATTCACAGCCTCATATGTTAATGTTCCAGACCTTGATACGATACCAACTTTTCCTTTCTGATGTATATGTCCTGGCATAATACCTATTTTACACTGAAATAGTGACATGTTACAAAACAGTTAGCAAGGACAAGCTACTTTTATATCGCTTGTTGGATATGCAGTAATATATATACGAAAACTAACACAAAAGTAGTGATAAATTTAAAGTATCTGCACCTGCTCCGGAGCTATTATTCCAGGACAATTCGGCCCGACCAGACGAGATTTATTCTGCTCCAAAAGTCGCCTTTTAACTTTGACCATGTCGTGTTGTGGAATACCCTCTGTGATACATACAATTAATGGCATTTCTGCGTCGAGGGCCTCCATGATCGCTGATGCAGCACCTGCTGGAGGTACATAAATAGCAGTTGCAGTGGCGCCGGTGGCTTCTCTCGCCTGTATGGGAAAGAACATGCAAAATAATTTTAATATAACCCTTGCAGCGCGTACTAAGGTTTCTGCATTTAGCATATTTCATGTACAGAGATTATTCAGCAAATAATCATTGTTAATCATTTTCACTGAAAATCTACGGTGGCGTGCAAAAGTATTCCGGCCACCCTTTAAAATCGCATAACTTTTTTAAAATTACTCCAAACAACTTGAGTTTTTTGAGAAGCTAGAGGGATTAGTTTGCTGAATGATGTGATTCGTCGGTTTGAAAAAAATTTACTTGGTCGGAATAGCAAAAAAAATAGTAAAGGTCGTTTTCTAAACTTTTCTTGTGAGCCTGTAATGGAAATTCAAAAAACCCATTTGTAGATTTAAGTAAGTTATATACGTGTCTAAAATTTCATCAAAATCGGTTAACGTTGCTCTGAGCTATGAACGCTTAAAGATCGCTAAAGTTCGAAAATCGCGAAATTCTCGAAAAATCACCAATTTTGATGAAATTTTAAGCATGTATATGACTTAAATCTACAAACGGGTTTTTTGAATTTTCATTAAGGGCTCACAGAAAAAAGTTTAAAAAACGACCTTTACTATTTTTTTTGCTATTCCGACCAACTGCATTTTTTTCAAACCGACGAATCACATCATTTAGCAAACTAATCCCTCTAGTTACACAAACAAACTCGAGTCGTTTGGATTAATTTTAAAAAAGTTATGAGATTTTAAAGGGTGACCGAATACTTTTGTACGCCACTGTATAGGTATTCTTCGTGTGGCACGCACTCCACTAATTAATAGAGCGCTTATAAATATCTGTACTATCAAAACGATTAACATATACAATCGCATACTAAAAGTGGACAATAATATTTGTAAATGAACTTTATTTACCAACCTCTTTCACAGTTTTGAAGACTGGTTTACCGAGGTGTTCTGTGCCAGCCTTGCTGGGGCTAACACCACCTACTATCTTAGTACCATAATCGATAGCTTGTTGGCTATGAAATGTACCTTGCTTTCCAGTGAAACCTTGACATATAACTTTGGTATTGGAATCAATCTTTAGATTTTTTCTAGTTTCTGTATAATTGAATCTTACTTGAGAACGTAATAAATTCCCACAATTTCTGACTGAAACACAAAAGGAATAATATATGGCGATAGTATACATACAATAATTTATTAGTTACGGTACATCTTAATACCAGATATTAATGAAAAATATGTTAACCATAATTTCTTTGTAATATTTCTTTCAAGATCAGTCTCAACAGCTTTACAAATATAGAGGACATATTAATTCATAATAGAGATGCACTATAAATCATTATTGTATTAAGCCAGATGTTATTTATAGCGACAATATCAAATTTCTTAACTTTTAGGTCAAGGTTCATTGACTGAATATCATTCATTATGTTTGATCGATTGGTATGACATATATTATGTCGAAACAAAAGAATTAATTATGTTATTCAAATGAATAGAAAGTACAAGAGCTTTAAGAGTTTCATGAAATAATACTAACAAGTAATATGATTATTGTAAAATATAGATGAAATAGAAAAACGTATTAGAAGGCTCATACTGCAGCACATGTAGGCAAAAAGGACAGGTATTTAATAAGGAATTATATAATACTTTGCTGTTAGTTACTAGTAAACGAAATTATATTAAAAGCTTAATTAAGTAAAGCATATTTCCCTATAAAGGGCGAGTTACGAATAATTATACGCTTCCTTATATAATGAAGTGTTAACGTGAACGCGGGATGTCAGATGTATTTTTAGTTTCTGAAACAGCGCCTTTCACTGAACATCTCGGGAAAGGAGTAAGGAATCTCGTCGTGTTTCGCGAAAGTGTTAAAAATGTCAAGGTATGTAACCCTTTTATCTGAAGACTGAAAGATCCATAATGATCGTTCGAATCTTACCTGTGAATTTTGAAAATGTTCTCACTACCACAGCCATTTTTCAATTGATATATCTGATAAAAAAGTTAATAAATAAAATTCAACAATTCGAGAATCACCATCAAAACTTCTGTGGTCTAATGAGAAGGCAGCGTCCGAAAGAAAATATACGGACAAAATGCAGTTATCTCATGTATCCGATACCACGAAGACGAACTTGTCAAGTGACAGGAACGTCGAGCATGGAACCGATTGGTTGAGCACTTCACAGAGCTCTTCCTGCAGCCTGGTTTTCACTGCACACATTTTCGTATAGAAAATAGAAAGTGCAATTGATGCTATTGGTGCAGTTTCATAATTGTTTACAAATATATAGTATGCTTCCTTATTTTTAGTGTTTCCGTGATTTTGTATTGAGCTTTTCTTAAATTTAACATTTGTACTAAAGATGGTTACTAAAGTTGAAAGGGAGGTAAAACATAGCGTGGTATGGGCGGTATTCACCTATTCACAGTCGCTTGAAGTCATGACATTTACAACGTGAATCAAATGTTACATCATCGTGACATCTATAACCATGGCGATGTTGTAACATTTCATTCACGCTGTAATACAATCCCAGATAGCACAAAGACGTTTTAAAAACGTTTTTAAAACGTCCAGGTCGGACGTTCGGGACGTTTTAAGAACGTCTAGAAAAGGTCCTAAAAACGTCCATTTTCACAAACCAGAACGTTTTCTGGACGTTTTTAAAACGTTTTCAGGACGTTTTCTGGACGTTTTTAAAACGTTTTCAGGACGTTTTCTGGACGTTTTCAGGACGTTTTTAAAACGTTTTCAGGACGTTTTCTGGACGTTTTTAAAACGTTTTTAAAACGTTTTCAGGACGTTTTTGGGACGTTCGACGGTACTGGTTGGATTTAATAAAAATTTAAGGAAGTAAATGGTTTTCAAAATAAGATCAAACTCGGTAACAATTTATTTCATTTATTGAATTTAGCAATAATAAGGCATTCCTTGGATCCTTCGTGGGGAATTTGGCGAGAAACGATGCCCGTGGAGTGCTAAGGCACTCTGCTCCTTGGACGCGGATTTTTATAGATGTTTATAATAATAAGAAAGGGAATAAAACAATAAAACGATTGAAACACAAATAACTGGCAGCTTTAATAAACTTAGTGAAACGATTCGAACACAAAGAATGAATTTTTAGAGTTTTAGGAATACGTCTGTTCGCTTTGGATGTCGGGGTTTGAGTGAGTTACAAGGGCAAACGCTTTTACAACTTTTGTTATTTATCAGGATGTCCTTAAGATCTAAAGCCAATCAAATATTTATTAACTAAATTCCTATTGGTCAATCTATTTCTCCCCAGTTATTGATTTTTAGAATCAAGCGTTTAACAACATTGCCCTGGAATTACTTCTAGGAGAAAGGTTCAAAGTGCAGTTCATTTATTCAAACACCCGTTGCCAAGTGGATATCGATTAGTTTATAATCCTGAAGTCCTCTCATTAAAAGATCTCTAACTATTTTCAAACCCCTCGGGCTTGTGCGAACTTCACTTTGTCTCCCTTTCCTATTACATTCGTATGAATCGATTCGAACTTCGCGCTTCTGGAGTTTATACTACGCGCCGCTAGACGGGAGTCGCAACAGTGCTATAGGGTGCGTTCCACTTACGCCTAAATCGCCCGCAACACCCGTGATTTCCTTTACACATCGCGACCGTGCGGGCGATTTGGGCGTAAGTGGAACGCACCCCTAGTTACGCTATCGCTTGAACGTGGCTGGGGAATTGTATGTAATCGATATGGTAAAGTATGGCTGTGTTCCAATTCACGCATACTGCGCATGAAATTGGTGGCACTGTATTGGTGGCATCGTACGATTCCGTAGAATTTCTCTCACTTACCACCAATACGATGCCACTTCCGGTGCAGCGAGCGGTGCAGTGACTGCTTCTCCCTTAGAGCATATAAACATGGAGGAAGCATGCAATAGGAGAAAATGTAGACGGCGATAGAAAGAGAAAGATATACAGGAGGGACACCCCCTCTCTCTCCAGCGCCAGGGGCGGCAGCGCTTTTTATTGAAGGTCCATAATGCAAACTGCAAACGTAAGAATATTTATTTTTTAACGTTAAATTAAAATTAGTTTTAAATATTTTCTCCCAGTTCTCTTTTGATATTTTGTTTGCAGGAATTCTACAATAATTTAAAAAAATAAAGCATTAAAGTACGACAGTTAACCTTTAAACGTTTAAACCTTTTTTGTACTTACTTATGAAAACTTATATTACGAGTTGTAAAATGTTCGCTTCGCAATCTACAATCGGGAACGCAACAAATTTTTGGCATATTCTCGGATACTCACACTTTGCGCGTCAAATAGCTAGAGTTAAATAGTATTTTGGTGGTAACCTCTTGGTTACTTAGGGTTGTATTTACTTTGAGTTAACTTTTGTTAGGGCTCCATTATGGACCTTTAATAAAAAGCGCTGCCGCCCCTGGCGCTAGAGAGAGAGGGGGTGTCCCTCCTGTATATCTTTCTCTTTCTATCGCCGTCCACATTTTCTCCTATTGCATGCTTCCTCCATGTTTATATGCTCTAAGGCTTCTCCTTTGAATTTCTGCGATTGCTGCACCGCTCGCTGCACCGGAAGTGGCATCGTATTGGTGGCAAGTGAGAGAAATTCTAGGGAATCGTACGATGCCACCAATACGGTGCCACCAATTTCATGCGCAGTATGCGTGAATTGGAACACAGCCTATGTAAGAGAGAGATTTGAAAGCGGGCATTTGCATATGCTTGAAAGTATGTATGATTTAATCAATTTATTTTATGTATGATTGTCAAGGGTACATACATACGCGATGCGGGTGGCATGCGTGGAAAAGATCTTGGGTAAAGCTCGAAAGCAGGAAGAGGACACCAACTAGCAGACCCCAGATAGCACAACATCTGGTAAAGTCTTAAAAACGTCCAAAAGGCGTCTTAAAGACGTCTGAAAGACGTCTTGTTACAAATCAAGACGTTCAGACCTAAAATGGACATAAACTAGACGTCTCTAAGACGAGGTGTGCTATCTGGGACCCTGAGACGAATTGCGAGGCCTAGTTTAAGTCACGAACGTCTCGAGATTTCCCAGGCTTTTGTTAGCTGTTACAAGTGCCAGATCACTCCAAACGAACGGGCTATGTCGAGAAAGTCATATCTTGAAGAAATAATTTCCTTCAAGGGTTGTTTTCCCGATCCTCAGAGCAGAGCCGACTTTCTTTCCGAAGAAAAGACCGAAGTTTCACCACCATCCGAGGACGAAGGAAAAGATGGACGTTGATTCCCGGGGGCGGAGGAACGCACGAAGGACAACCTACCGCTTGGATCGAATGCAGCCTCCGTCCTGATTGGACTACAATGATCTCTGGGCGGACTAGGAAGATCTTGCCGGAAGACGAGCTCGGAGCGGATTTTGTAATGCTAGAGGCATTCTCTCACTGACTGCTTTCCGGAACAGATTAAACTGATATTGAGAATAAATTCCAAAGTTTAATTTGCAAATAGTCTCTTATATTCTGTTTTATTTGAAACACCCGCACTCCGACGAGTAGAGCGGTCAGCAATCCACGGGCACCAACCCGTGTCTGCATCCCAAAATCCCCGCTAAAATACGTAACAATGCGTTAGTAGTGGGAGAATTCTAGGGAATCCTATGCGCCAGCAACGCCACCAATGCACACAGTAACGGTAAGTACTTCGGAGTAAAGTTGGTAAAATGCTTTTGTTTGGCTTTCATTGACAGTTGACCTCAGTTGACGTTTAAGGCCTGGTATCATTTGAAATTTATAACAATTCCCAAGTTCATATAAATTAATTTAGATAAGTTTTATGGGAAGAAACCAGTAGCTAAATGTAGAATGGCCGAAAAGAATGAAACCTCAGCGAAACCAAAATCCAAAACTATGGGAGAGGTTATAAAAGATAAGGAAGCTGATATCAGTCGTTATTTCGAGAATACGTCGCACACAATTTTCGACGAGATTGTTCCGCCTAAAAAAGGCGATTTTTTCAACATGCAAAGAGGTTCGAGTAGCAGGATTCCAGATTTTGAGTTATTGGATCGTTCCAATGAATTTTTAAAAAATAGTGTGTTGCTCGGTAATGAGCGATTCGACCACAATGCATCAAACGATATACACAGAGATGTCTGGATACCATCAGAACAGACAAGGAAAGTTTTGAGAAGTATCGCCACATCGACTAATGGAACTAATTCTCTTGATAGAGATAACTTAACAATGCCTGGACTTGCAATACAGGGAGACATGCCTGATTTAATAAAGACTACTGCTATCCACTTCTTAGGCGAAGATGAAAATATTCACAGGAATGTACTTACTGCTTCCGATGTAACACAAGATGAACGTGGTTTGAGAAACTTAATACAAGCTGGCTGCTACAAAGCAGCAATAAACTTATCAGGAAGACTTTTGGCTGTGTATGCTCAGGGATATGGCAAAATCAATCAACCTAGCAAACACACACCACATTCTTTACAATTATGGTACACTAGGCTTGCTCTACTTACTAAACTTAGACAAATAGATGTTTTAGAGAAAGAATCGAAACCATTTGGTAATTTAGACAAGCCCGATATGTATTTCACATTTTATCCTGAACTGTATGGTACGAAACCAGGTTCCATGGCTTCCTTTTCCTTTAGATTACTTTTAGCTGAAATTCCACTGTATTGTGGAAAACCGAAGCATGCATTAGATAATTTGTACAAGATTTTAGCCACGGTCAATCAAATAATAGCAAATTTTAATAATGGACACGGTGGAGATGGAGCACGAATTAAAATCAATGCTACAGAGCAAGAGGATGCAATACGATTATGGAAAGGCAGAAGGTCCAGGCTCCTTATATCTATTACTAATTCTGCAGTCACAATGAAGAATTATGTACTGGCTATAGATATTTTAGAAAAATTATGTGATTCTCCAGATTGGAGTACTGAACAATCAGATGCACTAAAATCTAGCATAGGAAGGCTACATCTGTTTTTGGGAGATGTTTCAGCTGCAGAAAAATTGCTTATAAGTCGTCATAAACAAGACAGTGGACAAACTGTTAGAGAGCTAATGGACAGAGGATTAATGGCAGTAGCTCAAAATTCATTTCAGGAAGCATACAAATGTTTTCAAACTGCAGCAACAATAGATCCTTCAAATATTGCGTTAACTAATAATATGGCTGTTTGCCTTTTATATACAGGACAGTTAAAAGCAGCAGTGCACTTATATGAAAGTGCAATTACAAAGAACCCTGTAAAAAGTTTACAAGAACCTATACTCCTAAATATATGCAGTGCATATGAATTACATACGACTCACTGTGAACAACCAAAACTACATCTCTTAAGTCAATTGAATAGGTACAAAGGAGATGCTGTAGACATACAGTGTTTAAAACTTGCTTTGTAAAGTTAATGTTAATTTTAAACAAAAACTACTTTATTCGTCCATGTATAGGTGTAATAAGCTAAAAGAGAAATTTTAAATCTGTTATTTAATTACAAAGCTGATTGCATTAAGCACCATGTAAAGTTTATCAATAAATACCAATATCGATTCAGTTTTTAAACAATTTTAGTATTTCCTTATATGAAGTTTTTTCTTTTACATCTGACAATATTTGGGTATTTATTATTTGAAACTCTAATTTATTAACAACAATTTCTTAGTATACACAACAGAGTGTCATTCCACACCTTTGTGAGGGGTCCTGTCAATATTGTTTTAAAACATCATTGAAGTAATTGGGCCGCGAATGCTACGATCAGCTGACCGTAATCGCGGAGCACGCGGCTCGCTTACCTGAAACTAGGCGCACCGCTGTCTCAAACAGCTTTTTGCGACGTTGAATATGCAAATTACCAATAAGAGATACGTTTATTTTATTGAAAACACTTCAGCGAATATGGTAGTATTTTTTTCGGATTTTTACAATGGCGACCTCAAGCCGAAATTTGAAAAATAAAAATTTGTTTATAATTTTCATTATTGTAAAAATGAATTTTCAACCTGATAAAAATTATTCAGTAAGGCTGAGCCGTTTAGATCAAAATGAAGAAGGAATCATCTAAATCCGGCAAATAGTTTTCGAGATAAAAATTCATAAGTACAATCCATTTTTACGAAAATAGGCAAAAATCGTAAAATTCAAAGCCCTGTATTTTCTAAACAAAGTCGGAATCGGCAAAATGGTGAATTAACCCCCCACCCCCCATTTTTCACGAGGACTACAAACTACAATATATTCAAGTTTGAGTTCGATTTGTTTGAAAAAATGATCGATTTAGCGTGGAATGACTCAAAACCGAGCCGGCGCGCGGCCGTGAATCATGTGTATGTACTTATAATCGACGAATTTCATCGATGCCAGATGGCAAAGTCAAGGCGGAAACAGATTCAAGCAAACGGTTATCACGTCGTGTGAGCTCACGTGCTACCACGTTGACAAATTTAAACCGCGATATCATACGGTTTACTTACTCATTAAAAACGACATACAAAAACAGAATACTCACCTTCGAAGAGCTGTCGGTACCGAAGATAGATTAACTGTTTGTGTGAGGTAAGTAATAAATATTCAAATACTTGTAAATATTTAAGACAGGGTTTATTTGGTGCCGACGATGGAGATGAAGAAAATGATTGTTGTTGTATGGGATTTCCATGAAAGGAGTGTTGTGGATAGCGAGTTGTAGGAAGTGATTGTCCATTACACTTTACTTCTGCTGATAGCACCGAATTGCTCAATGCAAGTTTAATTTGTGATTGTTCAACTTTTGGCAACTGCTTTGTCATTTTTGACATGCTTAGAAAGAACATGTCCGTGTCATCTAGAGTTTCTAAAAGAGTAGTTGTTTTAGATGCTTTTGGACGCATACTCCCTTCTTCATATGAACGTTTTCTTAAAGCTGAAGTTTCCTTTAGAATTGGAACCATTTGCTGTGCCGGAGTATCAATTTGTTTTTGCTTTTTGCTGCGTAAAAGTTTCATGGTTTCATAAGGTTTTTCAATAGTTTCAGCATCGTTCAAAGCTGCTTTGTCATCTGCAGCTTGGTTGTACTGAGTTCCTAGTTCACTTTCTGTATCTAAATCAATGTATCTAATTTCTGCTTCAAACTCTTCTGACACATCTTTTGGTTTAGTCGCCAATTTGACAGGAATATGAGACCTGTCTAACTTGCTGTGCACCCTTTAATAGAAAAGTATATGATAAAATCGAAACACTAGAACAAAAATAATTTAATGCTCTTATACTCACTTTCTGCTGTCTAAAAAAGGTATAATAAACGACATTTGCTGCTCGTATTTCCAACAGGATTTCTTTTTGGAAGCCGTACCACTTTTTCTGTCATCACGGTGCCTATTTTTTGCATTGCAGAAACATCTTCTTAGTTTGTCCCAAGAATCTTTGGCTTTATTCCCTGAATAAGAAATATTAAACATTGGAAACTATTTACAGTGTTCCTCTTGTTTCAGATTTTTGGCGACAGCCAATTCTTTTAGATGTATTGGCTTCAACGATAGATTTAGTGCTGTTCAAGACATTGTAAAAGAAGTTTGTGATGCGATATGGAAAAAGCTCCGGCCAATTGCAATGCCACCACCTACAGAAGGAAGGTGGAAAATTGTTGCAGCAAGATGCAAACAGACGTGGCAGTTTTCAAAGTGCATTGGTGCTATTGACGGCAAGATCCATGTATTATAACTATAAAAGAAGCCATTCTATTGCACTTTGAGCATTAGTTGATGTTGATTATAAGTTTATTGCAATTGACATCAGCTCATATGGCAGAAACAGTGACAATGGAATTTTTTCTAAGTCAGCAATTTGTAAAATGTTCCACAATAAAATATTCAATGTGCCTCCAATAGAAAATGAAGAACCACAGCCATATGTCGTTGTTAGAGACAAAGCATTTCCACTAAAAATTTAAGTACTTCGCTCATATAGCAGAAGTCATTTAAGAGACAACGAGCCCGATAAAATATTTCACTACAAATTGTCACAGGCAAGACATGTACTAGAAAATGCGTTGTACTTAGAAGTACAACCAGAATATGTAGACAAAATCGTACCTGCATCTAATTAATGTGCTGTCTAATTAACACATTGTGAGCAGACTATGCGTTTGAACTAGATGTTGAATCACTTCAACTTCCTGAAGCAGTGATATTGAATTTAGATCTCTAAGAACAACTAGCACTTATGAAGCATTTCACGATCGAGAGAAATTTAAAGAATATTTTAATTCTGATGATCACTGTTTAGTTTGGCACGTTAATATTGTTCGTAAGGAAAGAATTCGGACATAAATAATACATACACTAAAAACAATATAAATTGTGTGCATTTTTAAATAGCTTGATTAATTTTAGATTTTTAATATAGTTTAATATTGTAATTACCTGGTATTTGTAGCTCCCTTCCAATTTCGTCCCAAGCTGCTTGGCGAATATATTGATCGCGATAATCAGGCGATCTATGATTGTATAGTACTTCATGTCCCCTGACTTTTTCGATTAACAACTTTTCCATTTTCAAATAAACAGAACAACAAACTGCAAAAATGAGGATACGTGAAGTTACGTGCTCAAAATGTGTGAATTTATAGAAAATAACAACATATTTTGGTATTGTCACGCATGAAAATGGTGATGTGACGTGATACGCATGAGGTGACGTCAGCGCGGTTCTGATATATTAAAGGCGGAAACATACGGTTATCACGTCACGTGAATTCATGTGCTATCACGTAAACTCGCGTCACGGGCAAAAAAGGACTGCACCAGGGGGTGAAAACTCCAGCAAAACTTTTGGGTCCGTATTTGCAGGCCCTCTAAGCTATGAAAGATTCTGTTTGAACTAAAATTGAATATGTCGGCTCATGTCGGCAAAATTAGATACGTTCAGAATCTGCGTACTGTAATATGTAGAATAAGAAATATATTTGTTGACACAGTAAAAAGATTTGGATATGAAATGCAGGTGTTAGAGAAAAATATTTAATTAAATATTTCACATTCACCTAAAGTTTCTTATCTAAACCTTCCCCATCTTTATAGTTATTATTGGCATAATGGGACATTATTTTGCAAACAATAATTGATAATGCCAACAAATGTATCTCTTACCCTAGATTTTGTATAAGATACGTAATTGTAAAAATACAAGTAGAGGTGAGGATTAAGGAGTGGCTCAAATTTTTCATCGAATAAAAAATTTTTTTAAAAAATTAAAACCGACTTAAAAAAATAAAAATGCACTAAGTGAAAAAATTTTTTTTTCCCTCATTTAATGTACCTAATACTCTCACCTTTTTTAAGTCGGCGCCAGATTTCCACATTGCAAATGATAAGGCGCCGTTTTTAAAAAGATGAAAGTAGTAGATTATATGAGGAAAAAATTATTTTTCACTTTTTAGAGCATTTTTATTTTTTGAAGTCGGTTATAATTTTTTTAAAATTTTTTTTATTTTTGGCTTTTTACATTATATTCTGGATGAAAACGACTGCTTTTATCCGTGTTATGGTATGTTTTTTATAGCGAATTCGGGAGACTCGCACTGGCCGCACTGAGTGCGACTTTTAGCCAATTGAAAGCGAGAAAATTCGCACTCAGTGCAGCCAGTGCGGGTCTCCCGAATTCGCTATTAGTGTTGTAAAAAGTACAACATGCTGCTGAATTGGAGCATCGGTCACGTGATTGATTTTGACGCTGAAAACTAGCGTCGACGATGAAAACGAGCGTCGACGCTGAAAATCAAGTGAACCGATCACGTGACTGGATTTGACGCTGAAAACGAGCGTCCAGCGTCAGCATGAAATCGCACCTTAACAGTTTGCTTAAACGCTATAGTGCTAAGTAATTATATTAATTACTTATATCACATTGTTCATGTATGTACATATATATTCCTTCTTACGCAACCTCCATATACATGGTGTTCCTCTACTTATGGTAAATACTTGGGGGGGGGGGGGGGGGGTGATTCCACAGGTAAATATAAGTCGAAAATCCAGAGTGACGAATTTGTGGTAGAGGTTTCGTTTTCGAGAAAATTGACTTTGAATTTCGCTTAAATATGCGTGCATAGTAAGGTGCTTGAGAGGCACGTGGAGGTCAGGGGAACGTCCTACGGGCAGTATACTGTCGACCGATACATTGTAGCGGGATTTCGCCCCAAGCCAGGAACCGACGAGTTCTATACACAACATAAAGGATATTTTATTTATTATTATCGTAATTGTCATAATTATTACTACTATTACATCATGCATACCTGCGACGCACGTATCAGCCTGGCGCACTTTGTCTGAACCGTACTCGGCGCCCTTACGTATGCAAGTAATTTGCAACGTAGATCCTCTTATGCATCTTTTCTTCTATTTTGCCTGTCTGCTCTTGTGAACTTAACGGCTGAATTAAATTTATTATTTCCTTCGTCACTTTCTTAGGAAAGTTACGGCGGTGTCGATCTCCTCACGTGATCGTATGATCCGCAAAGGAAAAGTGCCATTGCTGACACTTGTGACCACTGACACAGTCAGTGGTCCTACACTTTACAGTGCGGTTCACGCCGGATCAATACAATAGTTTTACGATCTGATTGATGAATCTACTTCTTTCTACATTTCTTGGTGTACTGAATACGAGCTTGCTTTGCTAAGTGTGTTTGAGCTCTAGCACCAGAGTCTTTATCTTTTAATAATCTGTTAATATTTCTGTTAATATTTCGAGTCAGCATTTTTAAAAAACGTAATTGTGCCTTGGACAGGTTCTTCAGTTTCTTCATATCCACCGTTGCCATGTACTTTTCAGTACTCTGTAAACGTTCCTTTAGTGTTCCCAGCTTATATACATACTTAGAGTGCTTCTTCAATAAATCAGACGCTATTCCATGTAAACGTTTAGCCACTAGCGTCAACATGTTTTTCCTTGTTACTGACCCAAGAAGTGTTCGTCTTTTAGAAGATTTTGGAGTTGACATGGCAATGGCTTCCTTCGAGACAGAATCATCTTTTGAAGATGAGGGCTCTACATTCTGCACACTAGATGATGATTTAGATGAGATATGCATATCACAGTGTCGAGTAGTATTTTCAATTGCATTCTTCTTTAAAATTGATAAATTCTTGCTATTGTTACCCAGTGCTTCAGAAGGACTGCAACTTTCTTGCATGTATATATCGTCCCAACTCGGTAAAACTTTGAAATCCATAAACTCGTTCAGTGGATTTTTCAGTGTACAATTCTCGTGCATCTTCTCATCTTCTGCTACTTCGATATTCCATACAATTCTGTCATTTCTTATACTTGCAGAGGATGCAGCAGATGACCCAAAATTCAACATTAATTGCGGTACGGCATCATCTTGTAATATTTGGCGAACGGCTGTAATTTTGTAGGCACTTTCAGGAAAGTGTAGTTGACAAATTCTGTAGTTGCGCAATTCATCAGATGTAAGACCATTCAGGTTCGGATTGTTAATTGCCTGCAACCATTGTTCACTTCTAACCACGTTCTTAGGGAAGCTGTGTCTCTTTATATTACTATTCGATTTACAACCTGGCACTACGCATCGCCAATGTACTGTTGGTCCTCTACCTGCAGGTAATAAAATTCATTTTTGTGTATTTTAATAGCATTTAACGAGTGCATTCCAAAAATACAAGTTCCAAGTTTAAGAAATCAGTTTTAATATTTTTTACAGTAAATTGAAAGTTCCTGATAATAGAGTTTATAACCTAAAAAAATTATAAAAAAAACACGAATGTTCAAATAAACAAGTGTCTCAAATCTAACTCAAACCGTACAAAAAACTTTCCTACCTGTCACCCTTTTTGTAGATGCCCCATTCTTCTGCACATTCATTTCAAATTATTAAGCAGTAAACACTAGCGTTTCACTCACGTTAGCTCACGCTTCACCAGCATTGACCAGTGTCCACGGGAAAGGGCCCCGTAGCTATCAGCTACACTCCGTTACGCATGCGCGAGAATGCGCGATGACGTCAAACCAATCAACGTCAAGGTGGTAAACGAACGGCGCCACCGTCAAGTCATACCAAGCGACGTGATTGGCTTAGCTAGCTTGGCTTGACTTAACGGTGGCTCCGTTTCGTTTACCACCTTGACGTTGATTGGTTTGACGTCATCGCGCATTGTCGCGCATGCGTAACGGAGCGTACCGATAGCTACGGGGCCCTTTCCCGTGGACACTGCGCTTCACCCGCTTCACTTTGACCCAGGGGGTGGAAACTCCAGCAAAACTTTTGGATCAGTATTTGCGCGCCCTCTAAGCTATGAAAGATTCTGTTTGAACTAAAATTCAATATGGCGGCTCATGCAGGAAAAATCAAATACACTCAGAATCTGCGTACTGTAATATGTAGAATAAGAAATACATTTGTTGACACGTTAAGAAGATTTGGATATAAAATTACCCTAATTGGACATTATTTTGCCAAGAATTGTTGGGTATTAATGTAGAAGTTTGGCGAGCGAAGTTAGCTATGCAGTGAATGTTATCATACATGTAATTGATGCTCTTACGGCCGATTTCTTCATCTCCAGTAATCTTCCAGTTAGTGTTAAGTTCCACATAACTGCCACATGCCTGTTTCTTCACCTCTGGTTAAGAGTGATCTGCTAGTTAATCTCAAAGTTAATTTTACCGGAGGTTCGGGCACCGATTAACTGCCAGAAGTGGCAGTTAATGCATGTTTGTAGTAGTGGGGGAAATAGGAAATGTGAAACAGAGGACAGAATTATACTTGTGGACTGTTCTGAACGCCATTGTATACGTATATATAGTGACACAAAGCGATTTTACTTTTATGGAAGAAGGCGCTTATAGGAAAAATGAATAGGAATAATAGGATTGTGAATATTAATATTTTCGAGAGAATGTTTGGTAGAATTAGACGGCCATATATTCTCAGAGTGAGGAAAGACCATTTGGATGACTGGGATGATTTAGGGTGCGTTCCACTTACGCCCAAATCGCCATTTCTGTCTCTTTCTATCAGTATTTCTGCCTCTTTCTTTTTTTACAGTTTCTTTCTCTGTCTACTTCCGCTTTTGCTCCAAATCGTAGCAACCAATCAGCGACGATATACGTTGTCCCGATCACTCTCTAGAGGATCACTATGTCAGAGGGGCAGCAGGATCTGCCGCGGATCTGCCGGCAGAACCGTAGTCGAATGTGGACGTAGGCTGCACCGTAGCTGCCGGCAGATCCTGCCGCCCGATTTGGTTATCAGGGCGGTTATCAAACTGATACATGTACACATTTACTGGAAAATGTACACATATATCAACCTATCAAATTGGTAAATGTGCATTTACCGATTTGTTCTTCTACCGTAACATATAAACTCAAACAATAAGGGATTCATTTCGTATTTAAAAGGAAGAGGACATAGACGGGTCCACGCGCATTAGCCAGCTGTACACGGACAGTTTTTCTCATAGTTTTGGAGCGTACATTCCAGGCGTGCGCTGCAAAACTGTACGTGTAAAGTCTCCGACGTGATAAAGGACGATCGCGCGTTCGCGGCGCGTGCGTCTGGAGTGCAGGTCTGAACTTGCATTTATTTCGACACGTTCCAACGTGACAGATCAACGTGCCACACGCCAGTTCATGCACACCCTGCATACCTGGTAGTCGAAATGTGGTCCAAAGGCAATTTAAAAAAATTCATTGAAATTTATAGAAGATTCTCCTGCTTGTGGAAAATAAAATCAATTTACAAGAACAAAAATTTAAGAAATCGTGCGTGTTACGAACTTATTGAATTTCGCAAACGTGAAATATTTTCCCACGAAAATAAAGACTTTGTGCAGAAATGAATTAAAAATAATTAATGAAACAATAAGGAGTAGCGTGTCCTACTTCCAAAATAAAATCTTGCAAATTTGGAGCGGACGCACCAAACCGGCGGATCTGGCGCGTGCACTTGGAATGTTGCGCTTTGTATATCACGCTCCAGGAGCGCATTCCAGTGCGGCACGCCGGAGCGACGCGCCAAGCCCAACGGTTTGGAGCAACCGTGTAAAGCCGGCTTTTGACTACTTATCACGTAAGGCTGAATCTGGGGTCAAATGATAGACCAAGAAACATATGTATTATCTTAAAGCACAATTTTCTTTTTTATATCTATAAAAGGTAATTGTAGGCTAGGCCAAATGTAAAAAATGTTACTTTTGTCCCCGCTCTCCCCTACCTTTTTTTAACAAAATTGAAATGAGCAGTGAAGCCTAATAATTGGTGAGATATTTGCAAAAACGTTGTTTATAGTCTCACTACTTACTTTAGTTATATACAGTAGGTCAGTGATTTCCATTCGGTGGGTCGAGAACCCTAAGTGGGTCCTGATGTGTCTTCTGGCGGGTCGCTAGTTTTTTTTTTTTTAATATTTTAAGTTAGAATTATATTCTGAAATACCTATTTTTAATGTGTTTTCTTTACTTTACCTTACATGCGGGGGGGGGGGGGATCGGATTGTCGCAGGTTATTTGAATATTATAAAAGGGGGTCGCGACCCCGAAAAAGGTTGGGAAACACTGCAGTAGGTGCTCGAAGTGATGCCCGTTGACTTTCACACATCTGTGCAATCTGTTAATTAACGATAACACTACAGATTTAATTGTCTCTGTAGTAAATGTTGCACAGGTTTCAACAATTCGGTTGTTTATGTCGAATTTTTAATTGCGTATATCTCGAATACAAAGCCTCAGACTGCGATACGGTTAAAGACTTTTCGATACGTATACGATTGAGCTCAATATAGGTGCTACCTACAACTTTTTTCACGATAAAGAAATCTTTCATAAATACAAATTGGACAAAAACAGATCGCGGTGATTGTTAATATACAGAGCAAAGTCTAGTACCTACAGTTACATAATCACGAAATAAAAGGGAAACTCCAATTTCTGTAGATCTTCCATAACAACCAAAATACCAGATTAAACAAAATTTATATTTCTACGTAAATACAATATAATATCGATCATACAAAGTTAAATAAAAATTAAATCCGTGCCAAAGGTTAACATATCGGTGACCGCAGTCGTGCCATTTGTTATTGCACAGAAACATAAAAGACAATACAGACTCGCAGTTTTCTTCTCATCTCGAATTCCGAGGAGTCAACGTGCAAAGCAAGTAATTCAACATCGATGTCAAAGTAAAATAGCCTTTATTACATCGTGAAACGAGGACAATTTAATGAACGTTCAACAATTGCTAGAATTTTCTCTTTCTCTCTTCCTTCCATTCACTCTTTCGCTCATGCACACATCCTTTTATCTTTTCTACCCCTCTCTCTCTCTTTCACGCACACATATTTCCTTTCTTTTCATTCTCCCCTTCATTCATGTCACTCAGCTGATTTCTTTACATTTCACCGCGCACATCTTTTATTCCTGCTGTTTCATTGCCTCTGCTACTTGTTACTTTCATTATCTAAAAGAATCGGGGTGTTCGCAATATTCTTTAAGAATATGCATTACACGACGGACTCTTGGTTATTTTTTCATCAAAATTAACCTTCCCGATCTATCCAGGTTAATTAATTATCATCCTTTCCTTCTGCCCGTCCATTTCCCGTCACTACTTATTGAAATTACTCAACTTCATTCTATCTTCTTTCTGTCTTTCCCTCGGATCTCCACCCTATTAATAGACGGGTACATCATAGCATGCATTCAGATCGATTCCAAAGCTGCTCTCTCTCTCCCCCCTCTCTATCTCTTCGCTCTCTCCCTTTCTCTCTCTCTCTTTCTCTCTCTTTCTCTCTCTCTCTCTCCCTCCCTGCTGAAAAAGGCACGAACTGGCGGAAAAGTCGGCCTAACTGTATAATATTTTCATTTATTTATTATGGATGGAACTTCGTCACAATACATTGTTTTAATTTCTTTCCCTTTCTTCTGCTTCTTTCCGCAGTGTAACAGGCTCGGCTCGATACCATTTAAACCAAATCCAAATGATTCGTGCCGCGAAATTTAGCCGCGCCGTGCATGCAGTGTTGACTCGTCCTTTACACCATACTTTTAATTTCTTTCGTTTTCCTTGTTTCTACATCGAATGCCCATTATCAACGATCGAACCTTCAAAAGGATCGTTATTTACTAGAATAATACGTTTTTATAACATTAATTAGTTATCCCATTACAAAAAGACGCTCCCCCCCCCCCAAAAGTGATTGGTAGCTTCAAATATGTTATATATTAACGAAACCACTTTCACAAACATTGCAAGTACCAAAAGAATTAACACTATGAATTCTCGCGCGTTATTAATAAAGAGACAAGTAGTAGAAATTGTATTCGTTGAGGGATAAATAATCGTCCAGTTGTAAACAGAATTATAAAGAAATCAGCAGTATCCTTTTTTAAATCGCGAATTATAAAATGCCTGCAATCGTAATGTTATCCAGTAATTTATTTCTCGCAATGTTTGCAACTGCTCGCATCAACCATGGGATCACTTCACTCGGAGGAGGCACTGCATCCACTGCGCGGCTGGTAATTAACTTCCGCTTTTCATTTTTGTTCCTCAGTTCTTCCAAACATCTACCGCATATTACGCTTCGCCGTTACAATAACATCCGCATCGCTATTCCTGGTGACTAAATGTAACCTTACAAGAGTATTTTACCTATTTACATACATGCTGTGCCGTATATACACACGCGCACACGTGTGCACTGTGCAGGCTGTGCATTTAGCAAATTTATTCCTTCACACTTATGACGTATATATACTGTATAATGCTTACGATTCTATAACTTCTAAATGAAACGGTATTATTTATTGTCCTGCCGTATTTCTCCGAGTATTTCCCTTGTGCACATACACGCATACACGCATACGTTTCTTTTTTTACACGCACACACGCACGAGTCTGGTGATCATGCAACGTATAGTCATGGAAAGCTCAATGGCATAACCACCAGTGTTCGTCGAGTACAGTTTAAAGCGAACATAATTACTTCCGCGTGCTTCCCTCTGGATAAAATCACAATTCTGTCGCCCTTGTGGAATTGGTACTTTCGCAACACTACACACGGTATATTAAATTCTGTACCATTTCAGAGACTCTCTATTAGTTTATGGGGCAGCGTTTTGCTCGTGCTATTATGTGTACTACGTAATACAGGAAGCAAATGTTCATTACACGTATGAGAGAAGCAGCGCGGAGTAAGAATTTACTTTCGACGAGGCTTCACATCGAGATCGAATCGTCAAACTTGTATTTTTTCTTTTATCTCGGTAACTAGGCAAGCTCGGTCGTTCACGGAAGGCATCGTACGGTGCTCATTTTTAAATCGTTGCATTAACAATCATTAACAATTTTTTTCTTCCCTTTTCTTCTTTCGTATTTCTCTCCTCGCTTTCTCGTGTTTTACGAGTATTTATCTATTTATTTATTTATGTATTTATTTATTCCCTTTAGCTTTCGTGTAATAGTTTAGGAAGTAACGGAGGCATAACCGATGCCGATTCGCGAAAGCTGGCAAAATTACGCTGTAGTTTGGGTTATTTAATAATACGTACATACATACATCGAGGCGAGCAGGTTGCAAATACTCCCGAATCAGAGCAAATATTTCTTTCTATCATTATATATATCTATATTTATATTTATTTATTTATATATATATTCTTTTATTCTTTATTTAGTCACTTATACGTATGTAATATTGTCTTCGTAAGTTTCCTGCTTTTCCTTCCTGATGTCCTAAACCCGTTGGTCGTCAAAGTATTCGAGAGTACAGAATCGAGGCTTTTCGAGAACGAAAGCAAGGACCATCAAATTATTGAAAGCTAACGCGAGAAGGTTCTGATTGTAACGTTGTTGAGAAAAACAGAAAAATAAATAAATTTCAAAACTACCCACGAATTAAACGATTTAAAACACGTGTGTAAACAAAACAATAACGTTAAAAAGAATGGAAAAATGACGAGAACACAGTGTGGAGAAATAACGGAGGAAAATAACAAAACGATTGCACAGGAACGTTGTTGCGATAGAGTTTCGAAACTAGAAAACAAAAATAGAAGATTCTCGCATGTCTGTACCAGCCGAGGAACAGATTCATCGCGGGTTCGCGGATCCGCGGCAATCGATTAGTACTATATCGTCTTGTAATATTATAATAATATAAAAATATATTTCTTAACTATTAACACTATAATAAATGAGTATTATAAGCATCATATCTGGATTTCCCTTTTTCGTAGTACGAACACGATGCCTGTCGCGGATAACCGGAGCTTTAAGGGCGGTACTCTCAGTCGTTGCTTATTCTTAAGATCGTATTAAGCATGCGGCATCCTCTACTAGTCTACGAGGTTAATAGAGGATGCCGCATGCTTAAGACGATCTTAAGAATAAGAAACGACTGAGAATACCGCCCTAAGACGCGGAGGAAATGCAACGGTGTCGCCCCGCTCGGTCGAATACGACACTACTTTTGGCGCGACTTTTTAAACATACACTTTTGCCGTGTATCCCCGTATAAGTTGTCGTTTCTTTTCCTCGATCTTTATCAATAACAATATATATAATATAATATAATATAATATATATGTATATCACTTGTCACTCGTGGTACGTGTAAATAAAAAGAGGCATAAACCGTTATAAAATACATTCTCGAGTATTATCGATCTGTAGATTATATATATATATATATATATATATATATATATATAATGTATATATATAATATTATATATATACTGCTTACCTACGCGTCCGAACAAATAAAATCATAAAAATGTCGTAATAATAATTTTTAATAGTACATTATTGGAAGCATTTAATATTATACTTAGAATTTACGAGCGGAGCCTGGATCTCGGTGAAGGGATTTCTTTTCTTTCTTTTTTTTTTCTTATTGCGAGGTTCTCGATGCCATTTTCTTTCGCACGTCGGAAAATTGACGAGCTCGCCGTTTCCGTCGACTTTCAGCGATACGAAGGATCCGACGAGCTTGACGGAAAGTACGAGAGGCCGTGGTGACTCTTCGCGAGTTACGAATAAATAAAAAAAGGGGCACGGATACCGTCGATGCGAATCGATTCTCACGGAATGTCTAAGGCATACTTTTTTTTTTAAGACGAGTCACTTTCTCATCCAATCTCTCTTTCTCTCTTAATCTTTCTTGCTCTCTTACTCTCTCCCTTTCTCTCTCACTCTCTCTCTCCCTCTCTCCCCCTCTCTCTCCTCTCTCTCTCTCTCGTCGAAACGATGATCCGTGGAGATTCAATTGCAACATAAAACTTATATACGACTTCTTTTATATGAAAAAGAATTAATGTAATAAATTCATTTTAAAATTGATAATAAATTATATAGCACATTTACCTTATTATTATCTTAAAAGTTTTGGTACGAATATTGCAGAAAAAAAGATACGGGAAGAGATTTTATTCTCAATATATACCAGATCTTTTTTATCCGATCTATTTTCGAAATCGCGAAACCTTAAATATTATTATGTCATGTGTCGACGAATTCATTACGTTCATAATATATTGAGACACGGTAGCTGTCCATTGAAAAAAATGGAGAATATATTGTAAATGTTGAGAATTGATTTAAGCACTTATAAAATTAAGTATTATAAAAAATAGAGAAACTTTTTCCATTTCAACTTCTTCCTGATATCATTTGCTTGCAAGAAACGTGAGTTGTTAACACGAACATCTTTTACACTGCTCGAAACGAGTGGAGAGATCGCGTTCTCAATAATTTAAAACAATCAACTGTTCTGGGAGATAAAGAATCGTTTTTTCAGATATTGCAAGATCGGAATTGGAACCCAATTTTTTCGTTTGCAAGATGGTTGCTCTACTAATTGAGCTTATTTATATAGACCCCCAACAGATTTATGTTCTTTAACCTTGATATTAAAAAATGTCTACTGCTCACAGTGCGTCCAGTCCAGAGAGGGGCAAAATTTGTATTTAAATAAAATTTCAAATAACTAATAAAAGTTTAAAAAAACGTCGCCATTCGTTCGTTAATCCGAGTTAACTTTATTCGACACATGACGAATAATGTTTTTCAACTTTTATTCGTAATTCGAAATTTTATTTAAATAAAAATTTTGCCCATCTCTTTGTCCAGCCCCACAAATGCGAACTGGTCAAACATGTATAAAACCCAACATTGGAAATAATAAGCGAATTCAATATAATGTCAGGAATGAAATTTACAGCGACTCTCTTTATATTATTCTAAAAAATTGCAGAGGAAAGTAGGATATCTGATTTCAGTTGTGTTATCCACCGATTCTTTCTTCCCCTTTCTTAATATAAAAAAACTCACAAGTGTTATTTATATTTTCCATTTATATAACAATGTTTTTACTGTATATCAAAATTGTATACCACGTTAGAATAACACACTTTATCGAGTGATAAGGGTTTAATGCTCCACTTATTTTGAGTAGTGCAAACGGTTATAACAAAGAACCTTTTGAACTCTAGTTATGCAAGTATTACAATTTAGATTGTGTCACTATTACGAGGTTTTCAGTGGCAAGAAAAATTCTAACTCAAATTTGAATCTCTCACGTACAACGTGCCACACTGCGGGCATGCCGACGTTGCGTCGGCACGGAATTCAAAGTAAGTACACAATGATCGAAAGATAGTTGTATGGCATCGATCACCGACACGTAAGGCCCAGAACATACCTTGGCGCTATGTATAATCGTAACTCGGCCGGTTCCCGTTGCGAGTTAAAAACGACTCAACCACGAGATCACCCGACAACTAGAGGCTCTAGTTCCCGTTCTCAGCGGTTTATCGGAATTTGCATTTAAGCTCTCAGTTAGCGATTTAAATTCAGATACATTTCTCTGAATCTCTCGGTCTTGATCTTATCCAATCTTCATCGTGGTATTTGTTTTTATTTAATTGCACACGCGCTCTATCCTTTCTTTTTTTTCCTTTTTCTTTTTTTTTTTAAATTTTTCTTTGATTACAATTAGTAGTGTGTCACGATTCTGTATTCATAAGTAACGAAATTCAGAACACTAATACGTAATTAATCGAAAATTTCAATTCAAAGTTCTTAGACGAACGAAAAGTTACTTTTAATCGCCGTTTAAAAGTTGTTTCCCTTCTTCTTGGAAACTGGTTATTTCATTGAGACCAAAGATGTTAAAAATATTTCAGAAGTTTCGTTATCTCGTAACACGAGTTTTCCTGTGTATATATATTCGTAATTTTGCTTCGTTTTTTTTTTTATCGAATATCCGATTGCACGCCTCACCTCTTCAAATGAACTCCATTATCGCGTTACATCCCCGTCGCCTGCTGCGCGTTGCGACTGAATTATCGCGTGCCCCGTGCGAACGAGGCTAACAAATTTGTACGTTAATTAGTTTCCTTATTATTGTCATGGTATATATAATTCTTGTTAATAAAAATACTAAAATATTATGTATATTATATATAATATATAATAGATTATTGCATTATGCATTTTTGGTACCGTTGCGTATTGTTTGGTTTATACTCGTCGACCCGACGTCGCCGCTGATTCCTTCCTTCGTTCTTTTCCTTCTCTCTTCAGCGCGAGAACGAACTCGGGACGAAACTTGCGAGACGCTTGGATGACGCTTGCGTTCGACAGCTTCGTATTGTCGAGCCCTTCTGTTTGCGATCTTTAAATCGATCCTGAACGTGTTTCCTGCCCATCAATTTCTTCGCGTTTCAAGTAGTACCGTCTACCCGTTCGCGTTTCCGTTTCCGCGGCTTTGTCCATCCAGCTAAACGCTACATTAGACATTAAACTTTTCGCTAAGTTTCACGCAGCGCCATCTACGATCCGAACACGCGATAGGACTTGCCCTTCTGCTTGTTCGTGATCATTGCCAGATTTTTGCCCCCCCCCCCCCCCCCCCCCCGCCCCCGTAGTGTTCCCGCGCGAGACCGCAAGGCATACATTATATATATAGATATATATATATATATATATATTTCTTCGAACTTAAATGCCGGGTCCTGTATGGAAGTGAAAACGACCGTGCGTACTTAACTAAGCCCACGAGTCTTCGTTTCAACTAGCGGAATACTTCTATTCTCTATATGGCTTGCAGTAAGAGGAACGGTGATTCATGTGCTGGCTGTAGGAGCCGGAGTGAGAGAAGCGCTTGAGGCACTTGGAGCACTGGAAGGGCTTTTCGCCGCTGTGTAGTCGCTTGTGTTCGGTCAGATGATGCTTGTGCTTGAACGCCCTTGCACACTCTCCGCACTTGTGCGGCCTTTGCCCTGCGAGAATTCATACAATTTTTGTAATTTTTGCACAAGCTGCTTACTACCAACATGTTCGATCAAATTGGCCCAACTACCGCGCTTACAAAAAAAATTGAACATTATGATATTCTCAAAAGGGAAGTTCGGAGACTCGAGAAATAAATAAAATCTGATACTTTTCAGAAGGATTCCCTGACACATCAATTTTTGTCTTAGCAATAAAAGGGGCCTAGATTAGGGCTGGCAATATTTGTCGAATTTTTCGGTAGTCGAATATTCGAATACGTCAGTTGCTCAATTATTTGGCGAATATAATTCGAATATCCAAGTATTCAAACACAATTCGAACATTTAAGTATTCGAATACTGATGTAAGAAATACTGGGAGATAATATTGTATTGTCATCGGAACTACGTATGTGTGCAAAGTTTCAAGCCGATCGGATATGTTGATGTAGGTTAAAATTACACTAACGATCTGCCCTGACGAACTAACGAACTCGCAATTGAAACTAAATAAAAGCTTGTAAAAAATTAACTTAAAGAACTTGATTTATAATTCACACCATACAATTCGAATAAATCAGTATTCGAATACTGAAATATTCGAATAGTATTCGAATACTGAAATATGCGAATAGTATTCAAATACTTAAATAATCGAATAATAACATTCGAATACTCAAATATTCGAAGTTTATTCGTAGCATTTGAATACTTGTAAAATATTCGAATATTAAATTATTCGAATAGTCCCAGCCCTAGCCTAGATGTAGAAACACAAGAAAACATGCTCAATTTTCATATTGTAAAAAAATGTTAGATACATAATCTTCTGCTTCTGAATGACCTACGACGTGGTAGTATAGAATTTGTGAAAAACAAATGAATTTCTTCAGAATTCACACCATCATAAATCTCTTCACAAAGCTTTTACCACCATGTTGTAGGTATAATTCAGAATTATTGCTGAAACAAAAAATAAGTATATCACTGGGATCACCTGAACCGTTTTCCTGTGAAGTATCAGATCATTTTTCAGTATCAAGTTTCGTGTTATCAAACTGCCTTATCGATAACTACATACATAGATACGGTAATATTTACAATAATTAAAAAAAAATTATAAGCATTGATAATAAAGACAATTGGTTTCTTAAGGTTTGAGATGTGGAGAATAAATGTCTGGATCGTGTTCAGAATCCTTCGGAAGAGAAAACATGTGTATGCAACTTTGGAACTTTTGTGTACTCTGTAGTCCAATGAAGAAAAAAAAAATACAAAAAATTACTTGATACAGTGACATTCTTTTTACTTCCAAATCTACTTTAAAATTGATCCATCCCTAATAGATTAAGATATGAGATATACTGTTCAATCGTATCTGATGTATCTTTAAACGAACAATTGAAAGACCTCAAAAAACATAAACATTTTGGGAATGAATATTGTCGTTAACTAGAACTATCCATTTTCAAATTATGCTGTAACAATCTGTAGTAAATTTAAATATTTGACCGTCAAAATATCATGGATAATGCACTAAAATGTGATGTATGTTATGTTCAAACTAAGTTACACTAGGATTATCCTTTAGTGCTGAGAAGCCTGAGCTTCTTTTCATCTCACGAAAATGAATAAAAATACATAACAAGTATTTATAAAATAAAATTCACAAAAGCATGCGTGAAAATAGAAAACTGTATATATATATATACATATGTGTATAATCCTTTGTACTCCAAATATGCTTCCCAGACACACATAGGTTTAAATTAATGTTACACAATGATTTCGTTACACTTTTCCACAATAGAAGAATTTATGATTTGTAGTATTCAGGGAAGCCTCCGGTCAAAACGTTCGAAAAATAGGTGATATTTATGATTTTTTTACAAGAAGAGGTTACAACATATCCTAAAAAATATTTTAGGCATTTATTGATATATTCGTTAGGGTGCAAAAAAAAATGTTGTTTCATGTTTTCGGTCTTGATGAATTTTCTAGGTTGTACTTTATGTTTTAGGGGACCGAAAAATTAGATATATGTGCTTTTTTATAGCGACCCGTTTTCATATTTAGGGAGTGAAACTAACCCCCAAAGTGATAAGATTTTCAGGTGTTCATCTCCGATTGCTTTGAATTTTGGATATGTTTTAGAGGACCGAAAAGTAAAAAATACGTGTCTTTTTATTTTGGGCTTGCTTGAATGTTTAGGTGTGAAACCACCCCCAAAGTTCATAAGAATAGTTGGTGCCCGCCTCCGATTGCTTTGGTTTTTGGATATTTTTTAAAGGACCGAAAAATAAGAAATACATGTTTTTTTATAGCGGCCCGTTTTCATATTTAGGGGTGAAAGAAACCACCCCCCAAAATTCATCCGGGGTACAAAATTGTGTAGAGTAAAGCTTGATATAAATTTTATTTGTGTCGTAACTTGCTGTATGGACGATAGTCTTGTCGCCAGTCACCGTTATTAGGGGGTAACTATAAGGGGTGGTTTTACCCCTTGAAAATGCAAATGGGCCAAAATAGAAAAACACGTATTTCTTATATTTCGGTCCTCTAAAACATATACAAAAACCAAAGCAAACGGAGATGAACACCTGAAAATCTTATAACTTTGGGGGGTGGTTTTACCCCCTAAACATGCAAACGGGCCAAAATAAAAACACTCCAATATAAAACGGTCCAATATAAAAAATTCAAACAATTTCTTAAAATTAATTTCAATGACTATCGCAGCATCCCTTGCTGGGGCAAAATGTACTAAGGCTACGATGTTGGTGTACATTTGAACGCAGTAGTGCAAAAAAGCGGGTAATTTTCCGCACAAATACATATGTGGATAAAAAAATCGTGCTTCGAAAAATAAAATTATGTTATAGAGTGCTGCGATATAGAGTCCAACTACGAATCAAATGCCTCAAGGATTTTTGAATCGGTTCAATAGATCTTCTGAATTCGTGGTTACCGTTCCGAAATATCGTGTTTTGAGAAAACGTGTTAAAATTGTTTTGATTGTTTGAAAAATAACGAAATAGCTACGCTTTGAAGCAAAAAGCTCATATTCATGTGTAACAAAAAGGACTTTATTTACGAATAAGCCAGGTAAAAATTAAAATATCGAAAAAATTGACGGTCCGACGATAGACAACTTGGTTTTATTTAATATTCTAGTGTTAAAATTTTGTTTCAGAAACCTGTTCACCAGAAATAGCGTATACCTACCGTCCAACCATATATGTCATGCTGTACTCTCAACCGTCATATTTCTTTTTAAACACTTGAAAAAAATTATATATATTACTCAAAGATGTCTCTATCTTTTTTGAAAAATTTTGACCGAAAAAAGTGTTTTTGTTACTTAGAAATAAATTTCGAAAGATGCGGTATTTCTTGAACTGGTCAAAGTGGTCTAACCCTTTAAATGGCGTACTGGTCTTGTATTTACTCCGTTATATTATTCTTTATTTCAGCGTTCAAAGTGCAACATTAAACGAGAATATGTATCTCTGGTCAATCAATGAGCATATTAATTTGGAGCGCAAAAGGATAAAGAAGAAGAAGTAATTATCGACTGCTACCAATATGCACCAGTAAAATAAATAATCAGCAATTAGATTTGTACATACCGGAATGTTCGTATGTGTGTCTTGCTAGGGAGCTGTGCTTGTTGAATGTTTTGTCACACAGATCACAGAAGTAAACACCTTGCTCGATTTCTCCTGCTGACGGAGCCTCTGATTGATTCGCGTTTTCGTTCTCGTTTTTCCCATTAGCTGGAGGTCGATTCTGCAAAACCGCAACATCGTACTTGTCATTAAAACGCGCTAAATAAAGACGAAAAGGGTATAAAAGTTCTCCAAAAAATGTCTGCATTTCGCCGCATTCCTGCATTGTACCTTTGGAACAGTTTCTCCCAGTGTAGGAGGTGTGCGTTTCGTTTCCACGGAATCGGTGGTTTCTTCGTCTATAACGAGGGGCGAATCCTCCAGGTCATCCGTGTCAGGATTATGTACCGACGAGGTGTCAGTACTCTTCTGGTCAGCGGGGGGCGAAGAGACGATTTTCATCGAAGTGGTGTCGTTGTCCTTGCAGACCGATTGCGTGAGCGCTTCCTTTTTCGATAAGTCGAGCGGTTGTTCGATCGCGGTCTGACTGATCGGATTGTTCAACGGTAGTAACGCCGGTATCTTCGACTCCCGTCGATCTCTCGCCCGCGAATTTTGGAACCAGACCTAACGTGAGTCGATTTCTCTTAGTACAATTACCTACTCTTAACTTCCTACGAGCTACGGGACGATCAACAACAACCGGCAATGACGTACCTGTACAACACGAGTGGGAAAGTTGATGTAATTGGCGATCATGATGATCTCCTCTTTCTTGGGCCGAGGATTTATGGCATAGTACCCTTTTAGAACAGCCAATTGTTCGTCGTCTATCAATGACCTGGCTCTCACTCTTCTTCCGTTATCATTGTGAGTCTGGGTGCCATCCTCCTCGTCCTCGGAGTCCGGTTCAGAGCTGTCATCGGCTTTCCTCTTGCAGCCTGATTTCACGGAGGGTTGATTTACGTCCTCGAGCTTCGCCGCTAAACCTTCACTCTGGGAATCGTACTGATCTGTCGTCGACCAGTCAGGATAGTGTGCCATCTCGCTAGACATTTCGCTGTCTTGATCCTGCACGATTTTAATACACTTACGTTAAATAGGACGCCTACCATAGTGTTCTCCTTTCACGAACGAAACGGATCAGATCGACTGCAAGTTAAACCGAATGGTATCTTACTTGACAATCCTCTTCGAGCTCTTGTTTCATCGTGGCCGGTGAAGTGGATAGTTTCCGTACGTTCGCCTCCAGTAGCTGTTTCGTGACCGAGGTATTGACAGTTTCTAAAATTCGTCGAACCGCGTCCAGACCCTGAGATTCGGTTGGGGCAGGTGACTCCTTGCCCTCTGTGCCCTCCGTGCCCTCGGAGTCGGCTGTGGATGGACTCATTAGCTCCCGATGAGACTCGAATTGCTCGGCTACTTCGTCCAATCTCTTGGAATGTAGCTGGTTTAGGATTTTGCCCAGGGACGTTTGGAGGAAATAGCTACCAAAACCCATCATTTGGGGCAAAAGAGTCGGCATATCATAAATACCTGGAACAGGATGATAATCTTTGATATCGCGGGTTTGTCTGATTCGTGCCACAACTGGCTCAGAATCAGACTATGGCGTTAGCCTGCTACTTTTTAATCGAACTTTAAAAGTACATAACAGTAAAGAAAATTCTGTTGAAGATCCGTCAATTTTTTGTTGAGCAACAAACTGATACTGTTCGGTGCATAAAGACATATGCACAAAAACGAATGGGTAAATAACAATTGGTTTTTAATTGATTTTCCAAAAACTCGTGAAAGGAAGCCGTTGCGGACGCTCTCACCTGCTCCTTCTCGTTGTATCTCTTGATAATCCGAGGGTGAAAGCTTCGGCAGAATAGGGAGGAAAGTGTTATTATTCGCCGTGAGCAGATCGACCTCCCGTCGTCCCGGCGGCAGGGCTTGCTGCGCCTTTTTCGGCCCGCGATCGACGTTGTTGACGCTTGTGTGCCTGGATTTCTTTAAGTTCACTATCAAGCACTTCTTGGACGTCATGTGACTCGAGTACGAGCCCGAGTGGGAGAAACGTTTGCCGCAGTTGTTGCATTGGAATGGCTTTTCACCGCTGTGTATGCGGAGGTGCTCCTGCACAAACCGGGAAAAAAGAGGCTGAGATTAAAAGATGGACGAAATGTATCTGTCTGGTGCACGATGGTGTCTACGAATTAAAACAAAACAGATATCAGTTTCTAGGAATAATCCATTCGATGCAAGTAGGGGTACATACATGTATATAGGATTTAGGTATATCGATCGATGCATTCTACGTGAGTATGTTCGTTTCTTAACTGAAGAATAGAGAGAGAAAAATAAAAAGAAAAACACTAATCTTATTCGAGGCAAGTCGAACGGCCAAGGGACAAACTACATACAGTACTGGAAATATATATTGCATCGCCCTTCGAAACGTTAATAAAATGATTCGTATCCACCGTAGTTTGGCCAAGATAGGCAGTGAGCTATATCTTTTGCAATTTTTGCAATAATGCTTCTCTACCTACTAAGTAATAATAATGAGACAGTGATGCAATGTATATTTCCGGTACCTACTCTATATCGAGTCAGGCAGTGCTGTGCGAGAGACCGTAAAACGGAAAAGAAGAAACCGAAATAACGATGTACAAATGAGAAATGAAAAATAAGGGTGCACTCGTAGTACCTTGAGGTGATGCTTAAACTTGAAGGCTTTCTCGCAATGGGGACACTTAAACTTACGAAGCACGGCACTCTCATCATGGCTGATCATGTGCCTCTGGAGTCGGTAGACGTTAGCAAAAGTCTTGCTGCACACCTTGCAGGACTGCAAAAATCGATTGTTAATCAGTGTGGAGTTTGCCCATTGTTATTGGCTGATCTTAACCCTTTAACCGCGTAGCTATTTCTAAGGGCAAACGTGCTGTGCTCGGTGCTCTGTTAATACACAAAAAGTCAGCATTATCACTTTAATATTCGACTAAAAAACAAAATGGTTAGAACACATTTATCAAGAATGCAAATTTTCTACTATAAGTACTAACTGTCGGCGTATTAATTATTTATTGCTGCTCGGTTAAAGGATTAAATTTTGTCAAGAAGTGAACTATGGGGATTTTTTACTTAATTGATACACTTATATAAGGCTTGTATCTACATTTGACAATCAGAATAATAAGAATACTTAGATATTTTCTTTTACGCACATCCATATAATACGTGGATATGGAATTGTAATTATGAATAATTTTGCGTTGATTTTTCGATGATCTTGGTCCATTTATGGCAATTAAAAAATGTGCAAAGTGTCATTGTTCTCGAGGCGTGTTGTCCAAAAAAGGCACACTTTACACGAGGGAACAGCAAGTAGAGCCTACTTTGTTCAAGGTATACACAGCCGCGTCTTTTTCTTTCAGTGTAGCCGTGAACTACATAAAGTAACAAAAGAGAGCTGGTATTTCAAAGTAAAACTGAAGAACAATCGTGTGCTTTAAAACGAGAACGAAATGTTTCATACTTTGCAACTGTGCACGCGTAACGATTACGTAAGTAAATCAGTTTTATAATACATACGGTATTTCATAAAATTTTGAGTAATTTATAAAAGTCCATTTCAACAATTTTATGCAACCAACGTTGAGAATAAATAGGAATACTTATAATTCACAAAATATATAATTTATCTTTCTTCTATTACAATTCCATTACTTCCATTACTTTTCTTACATACGATTTCCAATAGACTTGTTAACCTTTTTCGAATAATGCAATTAGAGAATTTAAAAATGTGTTCAATACGCTACATCACAAAACTTAATGTTGGACCAATCTCAAAATCCAAGTAACCAAAATCCATAATCGCATTTGGAAACTTAGAAGCATAATATCTTCCCTGATTTTGTTAGGTATCCTCGATAGAGACCATGTGTCTGGAATAGGGCTGGGACTATTTGCCGAATTTTTCGGTATTCGAATATTCGAATACTTCAGTTATTCGAATACTAATTCGAATATCCAAGTACCCAAATACTATTCAAATATTTAAGTATTCGAATCCTATTCGAATATTTAAGTATTCGAATACTGATGTAAGAAATACTGGGAGAAAATATTGTATTGCTTACAAGATTTCACCCTGACGAACTAACGAACTCACAACTGAAATGAAATAAAAGCTTGTAACAATAAGAACTTAAAGAACTTGATTTATAATTCACACCATACTATTCAAATAAATCAGTATTCGAATATTGAAATGTTCGAATAGTATTCGAATATTGAAATATTCGAATAGTAAATTCGAATACTGAAATATTCGAATAATAAATTCGAATACTGAAATATTCGAATAGTAAATTCGAATACTGAAATATTCGAATAGTATTCGAATAGTATTTGAATAATAACATTCGAATACTCAAATATTCGAATAATAACATTCGAATACTCAAATATTCGAATAATAACATTCGAATACTCAAATATTCGAATAATAACATTTGAATACTCAAATATTCGAAGTTTATTCGTAGCATTCGAATACTTGTAAAATATTCGAATATTAAATTATACGGATAGTCCCAGCCCTAGTCTGGAATCGATTTCAACAGAATGAGAAACGAGATGGCAACTGTATTCGTCAGTTAAACAAGACTGCACGCAATGCATTTGTAAATGAAAGTGAGCATGAAGATTACATACTTTAAGAAAACTTTTTTAGAAGTAGATATCCGGAGCAATTCCAAAATGAAACACTAAACTTTCTAAACCATCTCCCAACCGATCTGATAGCCTATGTACGGATATTATCGTCGATCATACCCCGAAAACCATAAGTATAGTTTCAAGTTCAAGTGTTGGAGATACGCGGACCCCGATCGAGGACACAATATCCAAAATCAATTTGAAAACAGTTGAGGAATATGAAGGACGAGAAAAAGGGAGAGAGAGAGAGAGAGAGAGAGAGAGAGAGAGAGAGAGAGAGAGAGAGAGAGAGAGAGAGAGAGAGAGAGATGTGGGAGGGGTGAACAAACAGAAGGGTGGGGGAGGGGGAAGAGGGAGTCCGCAGGTCGACCGCGCATGATCAATAATACAGAAGGAACAATGGAGTCCTCTCATCCTTGACGTTAGTTTCACTCACCACTTGGGGGAATTGAGCGTTGAGATCGTTCTTGTCGATGGGGTAGGTGGTCTTGTGCGTGTCCTCGAGATGGAGCTGAAGGACGTGAACGTCCCGACAGAGGATACCACACTGGGGACACCTCTCGCCACCCTGTTTTGTCGATCCGCCCTCACCGCCGCCACCCTGGCCGCCACTACCTCCTGTTTCTGCTCCTCCACCCCCACCCTCGCCCCCACCACTACCGCCGATTTCGCTACCTGGCCCGCTACCACCACCTCCAGCAGAACTTCCTGTGGTTGGCGCCCCGGCCGCGCAACCTCCGCCCACCTCAGCGTTCACGACACCTGCTGCCTCGTCCTCGCTGCAACCTGAAACACCAACCACACATGCACCGTTATTTCCGCGCTTCTGTCTCTTTTCTTCCCGCTCTGCTCGGCATCAGTTGTTCGCCAAGCGATAACAGCCCACGGCCCGTGTCCACGCGTACCTACACATGTATTGTCGCGGGACAGTTGCGTTTTAGCGCTTTCGCGTGCAACGGACGAAGAGGCAGGACAAGGGGGGGGGCCAGGTCTGGCAAGGGGCTGCCGCCGTCGTCGCAACCGCCCGCCGCGACCTAGACAAACGAAGCCACGGACGACACCCAAGTCGAGGGTATATATATATATATATATATATATATATAGATAATAATGGTTATAAAAGGATCCGTGAATATTAGGGTTTTTTTTAATTGATTCAATAGAAAATAACTTCATGTTCACCGCTTTCACGTATGTAGGTACATAAGCGTTTACGATTTCAGTCTATTGTCGCGAATCAATTTAGACATTCAATCTGGTTTTATAGTTATCGCCGATAAATATATGCAAGGCAATTGGAACATATAAATGTTATTTAAAACAAGCAGCTGTAAATGTTTTTTAGAACCAACGAGTACCTAGCTTAGAAGTTTCAAAGAAATAGCGTTGTCGTGTCAAAGCTGTTAGATTGATTTCATATTTCCATTAAATTGTAGGTGTTAGCAGAAGGGGTGAAATACTTCCATGCATCGTCGATCTAATTGTAAGATAATTAATTTCTATCTCCACAATCTTACCGAAATTCAAATATTTTTCGACAATAACAGGCACTGAAGATAACACAGTCCAACAAAATGAAACTTTTTTTCTGTTGCGCAATATCCACTGGGTGATTCTTGTAGAGTATATCGCCCTGAACACGAATCCGCAAACTGTTTGTCGCCATCACCCTCAGTTTTTGAGAAACTCGATTTTGAAAAAACTGCAAATTTTCAACTTTGAACATCTTTTGTGTCGAAACGATAATACTTATTTGGTTGCTCCTTGCGTCAAATTATTCTTTGAACCTTTCCAAATACAACAATATAAATTATTATTGCATTATGAAGATTTTAATATGTTTAAACAACGTTCAAAGGGAAAAGTATACCCAAAATGCACCCATTTTTGAAGATATCTTTCAATTTATTTCCAAAACTAAGGATCTAGGATAAAATCTGAACATTCCACGCGGTGCAGCTGACGTTTTTTCTTCGGAAAGCATCAACAAAAGTGGTAAGTCACGTTTTGTTTTCAATACAAAAGCGAAATAGTTTGGCAAAACGCGTGATTCCAACAGTGGTAGTCAAGCGCGTTAAGCGATTGTGTCACGCTGAGCGGCAGTGGATCGCGCGCCGCCGTTGACTACCACTGTCGACGCCGCGCGTTTTGCCAAACTATTTCGCTTCTGTATTGAAAACAAAACGTGATTTACCACTTTTGTTGATGATTTCCGAAGGAAAAATGTCTGTTGCATCGCGTGGAATGGCCAGATTTTCTCCTAGACCCTTAGTTTTGGAAATAAATTGAAAAATATCTTCAAAAATGGGTGCATTTCGGGTGTCATTTTCCATTTGATTGTTGTTTAAACATATTTAACTGATTATAATGCAATAATAACTTACATCGTTGTATTCGGGAGGGTTCATAGAATAATTTGACGCAACGAGCAACCGAATAACTATTACCATTTCGACACAAAAGATGTTCAAAGTTAAAAATTTGCATCTTTTTTCAAAATCGATTTTCTCAAAAATTGAGGGTGATAGAGCAATGCGGATTCGTGTTCAGGGCGAAAAACTATACAAGAATCACCCAGCGGATATTGCGGACCAAAAATCGTGATGGACAGTGTAATTGTCATTCCTTTTTTTTTTTAATTTCGTGCCACACCGTGTTTCACAATAAAGCAGATTTCATGTCTACCAATAAAACATTTCGATATGCAAAATAAATTGATAGAGCATAACCTGCATAATGTTAGTTGACCGTTTAGTTACACTTACCATATATACACAATCTAGAATATCAACCGGCTTTTTCGTTTTTAACTGACTTCGAAAGGAGAAGGTTACTCAATTTGTCAGGTATATTTCATTATCTATGTAGGTATGTTCACGCATAACTTCCGCATAGGTGCACCGCATTTCGATGATTCTTTTTTTATTTGAAAGTGTATGAAGGGCCGGTGGTACCAGGTTAATTTTTTTTTATTATTATCTAGATACTGTAGAATTATCTAGAATTGCAGTTTTAATGTATGTTCGCGCATAACTTTGTAACGCGTCGACGGATTTGCATGATTATTTCGTTGTTACGTGGAGTATGTTCCCCAATTGAAACCATAATAAAGGTTTCTTAACCGACTTCAAACGAACGTAACTAAAAATTAAAAAATAATAAACATTTTAAAAAAAGTAAATAACCGACTTCAAAGGTGCGACTGAGTCGGTGCCAAAATAGAAACAAAATTAAATCAATTTCTAAACCTTCATCAATTATAGTCCATTAGCACATTAACGCTCGGGAATTAGAGCGCACAAAAATCTATCGGGACGTCACGGCGTCTAGCTGATTTAATTTTGATTCTATTTTGACACCGCCTTAAAAAAAATTAATTTATTCTTTTTAGCACACCCTTGAAGTCGGATTTTTATTTTCTTTAAAAAGTTTATTTATATTGTTTTTTTGCATCCCATCGCAATAATTAACGCGAATTGTCGCCATTTTTTTATTTGGGAGCACACCGTAGCTATGGGGTTAAAATATTTACGTTCACTTAGGGCATGAACTCATTGCGATAGATAAAATTAGGTATTACAGCGGGTATTCAAATTATTAGAGCCACAGTATGAAAAATATGTTGTCCGTGCTGCCAAATATGTTGCCTACAGTGTTGCCAAGTGTATACTTGCAATTTGCAAACATCAATACTTCAGAAAAAAAATAATAAGAATTCAGTGTAACTAAGCTTTCATTTAAAAATTAATTGTTTTAATGTAAAATTGTTGAATCATACTGGTGGCTCTAATAATTTCATCCCACGGTGTATGCTTACTATATATGCAGTATACACAGTGGGCCGTAAATGGGCTGGTAATTATTTACTTTAGGTTTTCATCAATGATTTCGATGACTTTGAAATATGTTGTTGGGGACAAGATTCCGAATAACTTTTTCCTATACATGTTGCCGCCGCTCGACTTTACTTTCCGAGATATTAATAAAAATATTTTGGTATTTATTTGGAATCAGGCACACCTGTGTTGATAAATTGATTTTTAAAATCATTTTCATGGAAAAGGATACAATGTTGTTCTATCATTACCTCCTCTCACTTGTGCCACGATTTGCGGCACACGGTGTATATAATACATAATAATAAAGTTTCGTACATAATACAAATCCCGTAAATATCCTGCAAAGAAATTCCCCCAGATGCTGCTGTTCTAAAGCTACGAGACGGCAATTACTTCCATAAGAATTTTCGTGGACATAATGCTCCTTCGGCATAATTAAACGCTCGAGTACTTGTTGCAGTTACTCATATGTATATAATTGTAACTAATAGAAAGTGACTAATAATTATACTGTACGATTCATATAAAGCCACCTACGAGATTAGTTTCGAAACTTGCCGTTACATGCAAAAATTATTCCGCTGAAGAATATTCGGTTACAAAAAATAAAACGTCCTATAGTAGACGTGATTATTTCTTAGATGCAGTCCTAAGGAAGCCTCAGGATGAATTCACCTATTTGTTTTTAGACCTCATACTTTCTTTTTTAACAGAACCAGAAGGTTGTGTGCTATTGAATTTTATTATACCCTTCTTATGTATTCTGTTAGAACTCTGGATATTTTGAACAGCTTCAGGTACATTTTCCCAGAAAAATTTCCTAGCTTCTTCTTGGAGGGAAATCTGTATTGTCACACATGTGTTGGCCAGAAGGAAGCGAGGTTAAGCGACGAGGCCTTGGGGCTTACCCGTCGTAAAATCATTTCGTTTCACCCTCTGGAAGGTCAGCATTCGACTGCAAAATTTCACTTTTATACCGATATCCTCTCATTCGAAAAGGAAAGAGCAAGATACCAGATACGACCAAGGACTCCATAACAGCACACGGGGGAAAAATACCTACTTGTTTCACTCACAGGAAAATACAGATCCACTTGGGCGACGCCGACGTAGCAATGAGTTTGGAAGCAAAATGTTTGGAAACGATGTGTATAAACAAATCCTAGAATCTAAATTAGCCACCAACTATATTTACAAGTTTACAAAATCATATATGGTGTAAGTTTATACAGTTTCGAGTTTTTCTTCTTTCCGGGTGGAATGCATAGAATATCGTTTACATTATAGAATTTCAGAAAGTGTCAATTTTGATGTAGGTGTATGTACCACGCATATCGAATTATTCTCATAAAAAACTGTTTAATTCAATGTTTTCATTCTGATATTAAATTGAAAGTTACGAATGGGGAAAAAGCAAGAACCACTTCGATGCAGGATTTGAAGCCTAGCTCTCCTGCTCGTAACTTGAGAAAGTTGCACTTGGACACCTGCGGTTGGTAATTAAAAACTACCTCTTTAGTAGATGAAGTTGCGATGTCATACTGCGATAAGAAAACAGTGTTTTTTTTATTAAATTATTGGTTCTACAGCAGTGAGACATAAGACTTTTGTATTGCTATCACCAAGATCTATATCTACAACATAAAAGAAAAACGAAATTGATGCGGCGGCATGAAAACATTAATTTTTAAAATCATTTTTTGTAATAATGGTTGAGCCTTGGTGGCTAATACTTTAAGATTTGTTTCTACACACGGTGCTCAACATTTTTATGTTGGTTTTAGTTTTAGGAATTACCTAAGTAATGATTAAGAGGTCCTTTTGCATATATCTTATTCTATTCGCAATATACAGGGTGTCCCATTTGAAGTTTCGCATGCAATTATCTCCTAAACTATTCGATATTGAAAGAAATGTTGAATACCGAAGATAAGGAATAATATGTGGATGTTCAACGAAGGTAAGTTTTGAACGGTAATAACTGACCGTGGAACACCAACATTTTATAAGTCGATGAATTCGTCACGGGACGGGCTACACGTTCTTCTGAATAAAAACATATAGTTCGGTTTAAGCAGACGAAGGTTACCTTGAAATCTCGAAGGCACGTCCACCTAGCATTATCCCGTTCGACGCAAAGTACCTAACAAGGGAACATCCCGAACCCGGAAATTCAAAAAATTTAGAAACTTTGTGAATATGTAGGGAATTTCCTCGTGATTACAACGCAATTTTTGTTTGCCGCCCAAATTCACTTTAAGGGGGTATAAATGACCCCTGAAAATCCGGTTATTTTCTGATGTTCTGTTATTACTCGTGAACTGTAAAATAATGTTTCTACCAAATAATAGATCTAATTAAAAGAAGTAACTTTTGTCTTGAAACTTTTTTTCTATCTCTCACAGTTCGCGAGATATAACACAAAATCGGAATATAGCCGAATTCTCAGGGGTTAATTTCACCCCCTTCGAGTGAATTTGGGCAGCAAACAAAAATTGCGTTGCAATCCGGAGGAAATTCCTTGCATATTCACAAAGTTTCGGAATTTTTTGAATTTTCGGGTTCGGGATCTTCCCTTATCTAGAGACGCGGTAGCGTCTCGACGCCAAGTACATGTTTCGACACCCAGTATATGTCGACTGTCGCAGCCGCGTATTTTTTACTCGTAATCCGGCTAATCCAACCATGCCTGAAACTTATTTCATTAATTTCGAATAAGACCAAATTCAATAAAATTTGTCCACGTATGACAGAGATATAGTAATATGTTGTCATGTATCATACGAAAATGGTAAGATTTTCTTCTTCTTCAAGCCAAATTTTCGTCAGTATAATACGTATACGCGGTACACGCACACCTGCAGCCAAAAGAAACTAACACATGTTTCGTTCATCAATCGCTATTTTCACTATGCAATCTACTCCAAATTTTGACAGCTTACCATCAAGTTATAACCTGGCGAGTGTGAAATTAGATAAGTTGTCAAAATTTTAGATGCCACGTGTTTTTACAAAATTGTATGGTTGTACCATTGAATTGCAACCAAAATGCAGTCTCAAACACAAGTGTTTGTATATCATTTAATCATCAAACTGTTTTTTATTTGTAACTAAACTGGGGATTTTATGTATATGTAGATAATCGAAGCGTAAAATGATGCTGTGACCTACGCCAGGCTATGTATTTACGCATAATTTTACAGGAAGGATTTCGTATACATACTTATTCAGTTATTTTGATACATAGACAGTGGACACCTTCGATAAAGCATGAATTTAATCAGTGTTTCTTGTACTACACACAAAATACTATACATATAATCCCCATAAAAACTTCAAAAAAGTAACAAAATTACGCCAAGTACATGAAAAAGTCGAGGACGCAAAACAGTATTATCAAATACTACCTTTCTATAAATTCTTACAATTATTCAAGCACATACATGCCCAAGAAAATTAAAAATCAATTTTCTCGAAAACTACGCCTCGGATGAAAAAATGTCATTCTATACCTGTGTTTAATATTTTTTTTGCGTAAGGAATCACATCCTAGCCTGCTTGTGCCATTATTTCAGCCGCACCCTGTATGTAGTGTATACAATAAGAAATATTTCAACAAACTATACTATATTCGCAGATTAATCACTATTCGTTGAAAAAATTAAAAAAAAAAAACAGTAGGATAGGGTGGGGCTAAAAGTCCGGCGGGTAAAAAGTCCCGAATGCAAAATCTCTATTCCTAAACAATGTATTAAGTTTCGCAGTATACTAAGTAAAAGTCGAGAAGAAACGGAGATGACAACAGAGTCGCCAGTCACTCCTGGACGTCCGTGTGAATTACACGACGCTTTCGTTATTTTATGTACCGAAAACTAAAAGAAATACGTCGTCTTTGTTGTTTTACACGAAGTACACCACAGTTTAAAAGCGTATCAGCCAAGTACGTAAAGATTGTATGTTCCTTTAGTAATATGTGCATGATATTGTTTATTGCTGAATGATGATATTTTCTAACGTATATATATCGCAGAAACTATAGAGGTACCATCGGGGCAAAAAGTCCCTCAGACTGAAAATATATATTTTATTATTTGTTTTCATAATAAGATGGCCAAACTATAAAGAAATGATGCCAAAGTCTTTAAATAGTGTTTTTTTTTTTAGTTTATTAGTTTTTAGTTCAAAGTGAACCTCTGACTTATATTTTTATTTTTTGGTAAAGAAGTCACGCTTTCCTTTCAATATTTCACACCAAACAGAATATTTGTTGATTTGAAAAGAGTTTTTTACTTATTTAGTTTAATATTACACGAAAAGACATTAAGGACTGTCTATCCTATGCAATGGACTTTTTGCCCCGTGCGTGGGGCAAGAAGTCCATTTTGCATTGACAAACATTTTGTGGTATAACTCAACAGAAAATAACAGTATCAACAAACGAACTTCGTGTACGCAAAGCAGAATAGTTATAGTTTATACAAAATAACACCAGATATCTCTAGATTGTTACTAGTAAATTTTACATAGGTTTATACGAAAAACGGGACTTTTAGCCCCACCCTACCCTACAAAAGTCCTTCATTAATAGGTACAAAATCATTAAGTCCGAAAAGTTATTGAAATTGTTTAAAATTTTGTACACCTACGTACTCATTGTCAGCAAATGTTATGACAACATAGATGGGCATGCTCAGCAAGTTTTTAATTTTTACAGGTGTACGCATGTGACCTAGACGTCCTATCGAGCTATCAACCTATCGATGACGAATTGTTCTTGGAATTAAGTACTTATATCTAATATTCCTCCAACGACAAACCAATTCGAATTGATAAAAAATAAAGTAAGAAAAATCCCACACGTACGTTTCTCTGAGCGGCATATAAGAGGCATAGATGACAAGTTTAGTCAAATTCAGAGGATATCGAACGACGTTGCTTGCACCAGATTTTAAGATACAGTAGAATCACCAGACAGACAGTCTACGTCGTTCAGCCAACGTTCATAAATATACAATTGTGAGAAGCACGGGAACTCGTTGGAACAGCAAATAAAAAGTTCATCAAAAATAAAAAAAAAAGCAGAAATAAAATTACCCCCCCCCCCTTCGTTGTTAAGAAATCAAATAATGTAAAAGAGGTGACTCTACTCCGAAATAAATATTATATATATTATATTCCATTTAAACTAAATAACAATTGTGCGAGGTAGCCAGATGACTTTCCTTTATTAAAATTAGCAACAATGATATGGTCACCTACGGAGAGAAACGTCCGTGGGACTACCAATAAATACATAATGCGAAATATGCTGAACTCACTTCGCTTTTTCACCATTGTGAAACGTTGAAAATTCAATTTAATTTCTATGCAAGTTGTGACTAACAATAAAACATTATGGCCACGGTAATGCCACTAGCGTCACGCTAATGCGCAATCGATGCAATAGATTTGCCTATTGCGCATAGGTAGCTCCTTATCTCAGATTTTCGAGATAAATTCTTTAAAAAAAAAGATAAAAAAAATAGTTTTCATACAAGAAATCGATAAAATCGTATTTTTCAACATAAAGAATTGTATTTTTAAAAAAATTTTCTTAGAAAATCTGGTCCCGACACATGGTAGGGAATGGTTTTCTGCATCTCTCATTAAATTTTCATCCAAATCGTTGGAGCGGTTTTCGAGATTTTATGTGCACCATCAAACGGTGCACCGCGTTCACGCCTTTACGTTTTTACGCACAACTTTTATGTACATAGAGATATTTAGACTTTTCTTTTTTTGTGTTAAAGCTCGTAGAATAACGATTAAAACTAGAGAAAAAAGTTCTCTCTACTGTTATTTATCACTTTACAATTTGCGTCTGAAAAAAGGCCTGTTTTAGGGCTATCGAGGGTAACCTACCCCCTTAAGATATAGAATTTTCCGTGCAAATGACGCCGTCCAATCAAGTAGAGCAACAGTCATGGTAAATTAAACGACGGAAGCAACATTCGACATGGGAGAAAACAGCTATGAAAACGACGATTGGGCGCTTGGCAAATCGCCTGCCTGCCAAGATAACATGAGTCATGCTGGCCTAAGATTTTTGCCACGCTGTGCACGGAGATCGTTCGATCACGTTCCTGCATTCCTGGCCACCGGTGGCCAGCGAACGATCTGAATGTTTGTTTCTACTGGTCCCTGACAATTAATACATACGGTGTTTTTCAACACATACATATACGAAAACGTTGACAGATTGGTTGGGAGGTTCTGTGTATTAGATATCCTAGTCCCAAAACTTGCGTAGTTACAACAGTTTAACATGTAGCTGCTGTCATAGTAAAATCACAAGCTTGATACGAAGCGACTTTTAAGAATTTAAAACAAAAGAATACGAAATGTCAGTTGTTTATAGTTCTGTCTTATTATAATAAATGCTCGAAACAAAAGCAAAACTTTTGTTTTGCTTTAGACAGCGCCATCTGTCAGGAATAAAGTGCTTTAATTCGATTGCAAAGAATGCACATAAAACATGGAATTACAGTGGTGTTCGATTAAATTTGACTGAAATCTATTCGGTTAAATTGGAACGAACCATCTTCACCCGCCATTTTTGTGCGACAGTCTTCACCCTCACCCTAATCACCTCGAGCTGAGCATGTCATGACAAATGGATGAGGAACGTAAAGAGATATTATAAAAATTTCACTCTCCATTCTTTTCAGCCTATCTTTATGAAAATAGTACGAATTGATTGTTGAAGTTCTCTCGATAAAAATGAGTGCAAATACGACATAAATCGGACCATGTTTATGATTATTCATAGTTAAAAAGGAACGTACTCTACGATCAGTCGTACACACTATTAAAATATACGTACATAGGTTTTCAGATCGGTTGGGACAAGGTTTAGAAAGTTTAATGTTTCATCTTGGAATTGCTCCAGATATCTGCTTCTATAAAAGTTTTCTTAAATTATGTAATCTTCATGCTCACTTTCATTTGCAAATGCATAGCGTGCAGTCTTGTTTAACTGACGAATACAGCTGCCATCTCGTTTCTCATTCGGTTGAGATCGATTCCAGGCTAGGGCTGGGACTATTCGAATAATTTAATATTCGAATATTTTACAAGTATTCGAATGCTATGAATAACCTTCGAATATTTGAGTATTCGAATGTTATTATTCGAATATTTAAGTATTCGAATGTTATTATTCGAATATTTGACTATTCGAATATTTCAGTATTCGAATTTACTATTCGAATATTTCAGTATTCGAATTTACTATTCGAATATTTCAGTATTCGAATTTACTATTCGAATATTTCAGTATTCGAATTTACTATTCGAATATTTCAGTATTCGAATTTACTATTCGAATATTTCAGTATTCGAATTTACTATTCGAATATTTCAGTATTCGAATTTACTATTCGAATATTTCAGTATTCGAATTTACTATTCGAATATTTCAGTATTCGAATTTACTATTCGAATATTTCAGTATTCGAATTTACTATTCGAATATTTCAGTATTCGAATTTACTATTCGAATATTTCAGTATTCGAATTTACTATTCGAATATTTCAGTATTCGAATTTACTATTCGAATATTTCAGTATTCGAATTTACTATTCGAATATTTCAGTATTCGAATTTACTATTCGAATATTTCAGTATTCGAATTTACTATTCGAATATTTCAGTATTCGAATTTACTATTCGAATATTTCAGTATTCGAATTTACTATTCGAATATTTCAGTATTCGAATTTACTATTCGAATATTTCAGTATTCGAATTTACTATTCGAATATTTCAGTATTCGAATTTACTATTCGAATATTTCAGTATTCGAATTTACTATTCGAATATTTCAGTATTCGAATTTACTATTCGAATATTTCAGTATTCGAATTTACTATTCGAATATTTCAGTATTCGAATTTACTATTCGAATATTTCAGTATTCGAATTTACTATTCGAATATTTCAGTATTCGAATTTACTATTCGAATATTTCAGTATTCGAATTTACTATTCGAATATTTCAGTATTCGAATTTACTATTCGAATATTTCAGTATTCGAATTTACTATTCGAATATTTCAGTATTCGAATTTACTATTCGAATATTTCAGTATTCGAATTTACTATTCGAATATTTCAGTATTCGAATTTACTATTCGAATATTTCAGTATTCGAATTTACTATTCGAATATTTCAGTATTCGAATTTACTATTCGAATATTTCAGTATTCGAATTTACTATTCGAATATTTCAGTATTCGAATTTACTATTCGAATATTTCAGTATTCGAATTTACTATTCGAATATTTCAGTATTCGAATTTACTATTCGAATATTTCAGTATTCGAATTTACTATTCGAATATTTCAGTATTCGAATTTACTATTCGAATATTTCAGTATTCGAATTTACTATTCGAATATTTCAGTATTCGAATTTACTATTCGAATATTTCAGTATTCGAATACTGATTTATTCGAATAGTATGGTGTGAATTATAAATCAAGTTCTTTAAGTTCATTTTTTTATAAGCTTTTATTTAAATTCAGTTGTGAGTTCGTTTGTTCATCAGGGTGAATTCTTATAAGCTAATTTTGACCCACTTCAACATATCCGATCGGCTTGAAACTTTGCACACATACGTAGTTCCGATGACAATACAATATTTTCTCCCAGTATTTACATCACTATTCGAATATTTAAATATTCGAATAATATTTGGGTACTTGGATATTCGAATTATATTCGCCAAATAATTGAGCAACTGAAGTATTCGAATATTTGAATACCGAAAAATTCGACAAATAGTCCCGGCCCTAATAGCGACACCGAATCGTACAGTGAAATTCTTCGACAATTGAAGAAAGCATTGATGGTGCAGCAGAGAAAACGAGCTTAGTTGGCATAAGATCTTGGGATCGGTAGGAAAAGACAACGAAAGAGAACGGAAGTTACGTATACATATAGGTACGTAATCTTCTCCGCCATAGCTAGGATCGCTCGTGTATGTAGGTACAGGCGAGTCGAACTTTGTCCGCGTGGTAGGCCGATAAAACGTCGAAATGGGTCAAAGCCCTGACCTTTCTTGCCTTGCTCTGCGTACTCCACGAGGATGTACATAGCAACTATGCCGCAGACTTATGTTGGTTTCGCGTTTAAACATTTTAAACAGGCACCTATCGAATCCTGTCAACTATCGCGACGATAATAACACGTACGATCTCGTGACGTTAATTATTACGAAACCCCAGATCGATTGTTATCGGGTAGCTCGCTCATCGAACAGAAAATGCGTTTTATCCGTGTGGTTAACATACTTTTAATCATTCACCGTGGCTATCAGAGCCTCATTCTGTCTCTTTGTCCCGAATTGCGTCGTACGAGTGCGAAGCCTTTAATGACCATCGATGTTCTCCTCCTCCCCCTCATTCTCGTCTAACTGGAGAAAATTCTGACTCGTAATTAATGCCCCCTTCGCTTCAGACTGTTCCCTGGAAGCTCTGGAACCTAGATCACACGCCAGAATCAGAAGAAGGAACATAATAGCAATCCAAAACTATCCCAATTGTTACTTTCCTCTTGGTAACTCAGTTCTGTGAAATGAAAGCAAGGGAGATCATGGTAGAAGGCAAAGACCGTCTCAACAGACAAGTGCAAAGCAATATTAAACCATTGCCATACTTTTCCTTCGTGTCTCCTTCAAATGGGAGGAATTTCTAGCTCGCCAGTAACCCTTTCGCTGTACACCATTCACTGGAAATCTTTAATCTAGGCTGTGCATCTCGATTAGAAGACGGTATGCACCATTAACAGGAAACCATTATAATAGTTACTTTTGTTCTTTTCCCTTTCTGCACTCAAATTATCCAACTGTTTAAGACTTCGGGCCTGAAATAAGCCTGAATTAGATGGGGGGTAGTAAACCACATTTGCATAACGTCAGGGTACAATTATCTCACTATTAAACCACGAGTAATGCAACGATAAACTCTGGGAAGAAGAGGAAACTTCTTCGACATTTTTACTTTTGCTTGGCAAGAAAGCAACGACACCTTATTAGACCTCCCTAGGATAGCGTTTCAAACTTTGATATACCTAATCTACTATGGTTGGAAACTCTCCCCTTTTCCCTAGCTCTTCGAGTATCCCCCGCAAAAGAAAATATGTACATACGTAAGTATTTATTAATTTCAGCTCTACAGCCATAAAATGGACTTGTTTTACAAATTCATGTTTTTTTTGTCATTCTCTCGATTACACACTTTCATTCCATCCCACTCTCATTCATCCCTAAAGTAACTTACATTAAACTCTACATATTCCCCTACAATACTCGTACTTTCCGCTCCTTTTTCATACTTTTCGCTAGCCACTCTCTCCCATTCACTGTCTTTCACCCAGTGGCGGATTTAACAGGGCGGCCGATGAGCAGTTGCCACCTATGTCCCTACCCAGAAGGATTCCCCAGACCCCCATCCGTAAAAAAAATTATGACTTTATCCAAACTATATTTTTTTCTGTATTATTACACTGAGCCGGTTTTCAGTAAACTACCTCTTTATTTTCCCGAAAAATGGGTCCCTGCTCAGTTTCCCTGCTCATGAGGGAAACGACCTATTGATTCCGATTCGGTAGTTGTGTGAAGTATGTAAGAGGCGAAGGAAACGTCTGAATACAGAAAGTACGTGTACTTAGCTGAGGTAAGAAAGATCGACTTTACCAACAATGCTTTCATTTGAAAGTATACAGAATATTCCGAAGTTTATAGAATATTTGTACAAGGTTTCACGTTAAAACTCCACAAAACGTCGAAGTTATAGCGAATTAAGTGTAGCTGCGCAGACTCGGTTGATGTGCAGGTCACAATTAGTGTACTGTACTTCCTGAAAATGTTCTAATCTCAATTGAACCGATTTATGATGATCTAACAACTTACTGAAATGCTCTGAAAAAATGAATATCTATATGTACATGAACTAAAGTATGTGTAAGCCTTCAAATGCGTTTTGAAGGTCTAGCCCGTACAAGCGTTCACAAAATCGGTACCGGGGACACTTCAAAAACCATTGGACCGGTTTGGTTGAAATTTTACACAGTTATTCCGAATAAAATTGACCGGTTTTCATTTTTTACATGAAAACATGAGCAATTTCTGTGGTGAAAATTGCAAATTGCGTTGCGCGTAAACTTGGCGCGAGACACTACCTGCCTCTTGCCATGTGCAGACTGTGCACCCTTTTCAAGGCTAAAAGTCCACTTTCAATGACGTCGATGTATTTTCACGCCAAGGGATTTCCAACTTGTGTACGACTCTGGTGTGTTTTCAGGTTTTCGCAACAATATGACCCAACCATCATAATGACCTCATCGCGCGATGCTTGTAACTGCAGTCTCATTTTTAGTATTCCCAAACTCACATCGGTTCACCTAGCCCCAACCAATACTAATGCCGTCGGCTGTGAAAGTGTGAAATAGTCGAAACAGTAGACGGCGACAAGAAGATGATTGTGTTAGTAATAGGCAGATTTCAATGTATTATGCTGAAAGTTTTTATTAATATCTCAGAAACTAACAAATACCCGAAGCTAAAATTTTATATTAGATGTTCTCTTCCCCTCCCGCCCAACCCCACCAAATTTCGGTTCATTACGGTGGTTGGGTCATACCGTAGTATTGTGCGACAGTTCCCCAATGTTTACTTGGAAAATAATGCGAGCTCGGAGATAGCTTTGTGCGGGAATGTGCCTCACCGCCTCAGCGATCATTCGGTTGCTTGGCAGTCGCGCATACGATGAGTCATCCACTGACGGGAACTTCAATTTCTGTATTTTCTATTAGACCTTCACGATTGTATCACCAATATATTGGCAAGATTCTTCTGATGAAAATGAGGCCGCTCAACCTTCACAAGTACCTACCTACTGTTTTCAATCGTGCATCGTGTAATCAAGGGTGTAAACAAAATTCTATACCTCTGAATCGCTGGAGAATTGTGTTAGCAAAATTGATCTTGACCTCGAAATTCAATATCTATTTTTTTTTTTTTAAAGTGTTCTACTCACTTGAAATATTCTTTCGGACAAAGTCACTTGACAAAGTGATATACGAATTTCACCCGTACAATTAATTAATTAATTAACGAACTAACGCCTAGATAAGGGTCGTACTAGACATTTCACAAAGTCTTTCAGAAATTGGGAAAATGCGTATACTTACCAGTATAATCCATGGTTCTCTCTTTCCAAATTTCAGGGAAAAAAATTGGTTTCGACCCAAATATTTATTAAAGAACACATCAATATAAGCCGCGATGGCGCCACCTTGATTTTTTCGAGATTCTATTCACGCCATAGTTTTCTTGATATGAAACTAAGAAACTTTTGTATTTAAGATTTTTTTTATAGTTCCACTGTTTTTCTTTTTTAACTACGTAACTGAATACATAAGTTTGAAGGGTGGGTTCACCCTCTTAACATGAATATAGGCCTCTAATCTGTATTCCAATTAAGAGTAGAGTCGTTCCACGCAGGGATCTATGTACTGTTGATTGGTAGGAAACGTAGTAGGTCTACTCTTGGTTGGAATGCTATAAGTATACAAACAAATACCTGTCACAAACATATTTTCACATGCTTGACATGCCTTACCTTTATGCCCAAGGTGCATGAAAATCGGCGTGTCACAATTGGGTGATGATTGTTACAATTAGTAGTCTTTCGTCGCGAACTTTCGTTCGTGTTCACGTATTTAGCCCCTGTACCTAAATCCTGCGCAACACGTTCGTCGTAGGTAATATCCTTATCACGAACACCCTGACAAGAGGAAAATAGCGAAACAGAGGCAGTACGAACAAATCTTTTAATCCGTCCCGACATAACAGGCCCACCTAAAGCGTGGAGCGTTCGTTGTCTAGGATGAATGTTCCCTCGAGTAAACGTCAACGTTGAAGTAATCGAGGCTGCGTGCAGATTCGTATCTTCTGAGCGGCTATTCTCGATGGAAGGGGATGCGCCACCGGTGACGTCAGTGGAATGCAGAAACGACCATAGCAAAGTGTAACTAATATCTCGGAATCTCGGATTCATTTGTGACTCTACCGATAAGTTTTGATCGTGCATACATCTTGCTGCTCATGATGAAAATAAAAGATGCTTTTACTATCGACCCGATTGTGTCACTTTCTACTCGCTGTGGAACGTGTTATAGATTAGGGCTGTTTGTCGAATTTTTCGGTATTCGAATATTCGGATACTTCAGTTGCTCAATTATTTGGCGAATATATTTCGAATATACAAGTACCCAAATACTATTAAAATATTTAAGCATTCGAATACTATTCGAATATTTAAGTATTCGAATACTGATGTAAGAAATACTGGGATAAAATATTGTATTGTCATTGGAACTACGTATGTGTGCAAAGTTTCAAGCCGATCGGATATGCTGATGTGGGTCAAAATTAGCTTACAAGATTTCACCCTGACAAACTAACGAACTCACAACTGAAACTAAATAAAAGCTTGTAAAAAACTTAACTTAAAAAACTTGATTTATAATGCACACCATACTATTCGAATATTGAAATATTCGAATAGTATTCAAATACTGAAATATTCGAATAGTATTCAAATACTGAAATATTCGAATAGTATTCAAATACTGAAATATTCGAATAATAACATTCGAATACTCAAAGATTCGAAGTTTATTCGTAGCATTCGAATACTTGTAAAATATTCGAATAGTCCCAGCTCTATTATAGATCATTCTATACAGAATTCCTTCTCCCCCCTACGTATACATAATTAACGAAGTGTTTGTTAAGAACTCATTATATATAATTTTATATATAATTTGTCTTCTCTAAGCGCTCCTTACCTCCTTTACAAAGTTGTTTACACTTCTCGCGTCATATCACATCCTCATCTCCTTTCCAACTGAACACTTTTCTAAGACTTCAGAAATCTGATAAAGCAATGCCTTCCCAGATAACGCGGATCAGTCATAATTTCCTAATTGAAGCCTATTTAGGTTTTTTTTTGCAACGTTTTCTGCGCTGCCTGACGAATGCACCGGTTCTTTTTAATGCGGACTTTTGGAATGTTTTAATCGCTCATGGTAGAACCTTTTAGTTATTATTTATTTGTGAGGCAAGTATTTGTAATAGATTAACTACTCTTCTAATATCATTTTCTTCAGAGAAATGTTAGTGTAGATATTTTTCAGCTCACAATGAGGAGTTGAGCACCAAATTTTTCTCAAAAGTTTTACTATTTACAATCCCGCATTGTGCATGTTTTTGATATTTCGAAGCAACTTAACCAGTTTAAGAATTAGAATTTTTTGTTTCACACTCAAGTACTAACAAGTACTTGTTGGACACAGATGCAATACAAAATACATATGCATGTCAAATTCCATTTGACGACATATATCATCGCAGTTTGGTAAAGTGTTTAGCGAAAAACAATTCAAATTCGTTCAAACAATAAAATATAACAGAACTGGCTATTCATTCCACGTGGGTTAATAAAACAATATTTACTCCACTGAAATGCTTAAATATTTTAAGTTTTATGTACCTATTCCCTGTTTACATACATATTTGTTAAACCAAAATGCATATTCTCCTGGAAAATACCTAAAAATTTTCTATATCAAATCATGTTTTGCATTTTATTCCTGCGCAAGGAGTTCACGGTGTTTCGCCCATCTGTTCTCCAAAGTGTATCCACTCGTATTTATTCACCACTACTTCGTATGAATAGAGGAAATGTCTGTTTATCGGTGCCGTATCTGCGTGGAAAATTCAAATAGGAATTGATCATGCGCAGGTGAGCAGCTTCAACGACGCGACGGTAGATATTATACTGAGAGACAACGAAACCAAATTATTTTCCATGATGTAGCTTTTTCACAACGCAACGTGCAAATCTGCGATTCCGACGTGGCGACCCGCGGAGAATTTTATTTTTATTCGCGTACTCCTCTGGTCATTGTGAAAAGCGGAACGCGTCGATGAAAGGTGGAAAACGTTTGCTGTTAAATGCCAAGAACGTCAGCGCAGAGAATCGATAGCTTATACTTTTTTTATTTGCCATTCAGAAGTGCGTCGTGATCTTTGTGTTTCTTACCGCGTGGAATTATTTTCGTTCGGTCAGTCAATTGTCGATGGGGATAGCGGATACGGTGCGATACCTCGATAAGTTTTAGTCGAATAAAGACCCTGACATGCACGAAATTTTTCGGCTACTCTTCGGCTACTACATATGTCTTTCTTTCGTTTACCGCTGCACAAAAGACATCTGCTTTGCCTGATTTTTTTTTTTTCATTTTTCGAATGTTTAACCGTTTAAGAATATGTGTTTAAAATGATTTTTCGAAATTCGTAAAATTCTTGAAGTTGTAGGCATTTGAGTAGCGACAAATTCATGGGTAACACCCGTCCATTCGGAGCTCGCGTAAAACTTCAAACGCGTTTTTCACGAAACAAGTGTTCTTAAAATCGGTAGAATCTATATCTCGAAAAGTTATTATCCGATTCGAATGAAACTTTTTTATTTTAATGAATCTTGCTAGTGACTTTAAAAAAAAAATGAAAGTTTGTAATTGTTAAAGGCGTTGAAAGGACGAAAATTATGGGGAAAAAGTGATTTCAAACTTCAAGTGTCGTTATATTCTGAAAACATGTAATTTTTTCTAATTTCTACTGCTAAGTCCACGAGCGAGTTTGATGCCCTTTAATTAACCGTTTTGGATGAATTTTTTGTCGCTTCAATTTTAACTACTCTCAAAAACAAAATTATAGTTTAAGACATCCTTATATAATGCAAAAAGCCCCATTAAATTATTTGTAGTAGTTTTCGTTTAATTAATTCCTAAAGATCACCTATTTTTAAACGATTTTATTCAGCTTCGATCCTCTGTTTGTTTGTTTGTTTGTATGGTTCAAATCTAGCAACTCAAATTCAACCCATTTCCAACTATCCAATTGTCTTGAAACTTTGCAGGCGTGCGTAGTTTGGATGACAATACAATATTTTTAAAAAAAAACTAACTCCAAATGAGTGAAAAAATTACCCAGTCATCAATAAATACCTATAACCCATAACCACAAATTCAAACGACTTAAAATCAGCCACTCGCGTTCTTTACGAAAACGACAAAAAGCGGCTGCATTCGGGTCGCTAGTCGCATCGCGATTTGAAATTAAATAAAAGATTTTTCTAAAGAAGTCTGAGCTGCGAAATGTAAATCTATAAATACTAAAAACCAGAAAATAAAAAATATATAAAAAAAATTTGTTATGTTAAACGATTTTATTAAAAATGCACTAAAAACTAAAAAATAATTCTTTTCTTGTACTGCAATTTCGATGGTGTTTTTCACTTTAAATAAAATCGTGGAGCAGGGGATCTCACAACAAATTCATTTCGACGCTTGATGCTGTATTCAATTGATTCATATTCTTTATGCAAAATTCTGCTCCACGATTTTATTTAAACTGAAAAAACACCATCTAAATTGTAGTACAAGCAAATAATTATTTTTAGTTTTTAGTGCATTTTTAATAAAATCCATGAACATGAAATTTTTTTTTTATATATTTTTTACTTTCCAGTTTTTAGTGTTTGTGGATTTACATTTCGTTTTGTCGTTTTCGTAACGAACGCGAGTGGCTGATTTCAAGTCGTTTGGATTTGTGGTTATGGGTTATATTTATTGATGACTGAGTAATTTTGTCACCCGCTCGGAGTTAGTTTTTTTTTTTTTTAATATTGTATTGTCATCCAAACTTCGCACGCCTGCAAAGTTTCAAGACAATTGGATAGTTGGAAGTGGGTTAAATTTGAGTTGCCAGATTTGAACCATACAAACAAACAAACAAACAGAGGATCGAAGCTGAATAAAATCGTTTAAAAAATGTTAGGATGAACATTTAATGGTTCCTTATGCTCTATAAAACTATGCAATCAAATTGTTTAAAATTTGTAGTAACCACTACGCAAACAACACACATTTACGTTTAAGGGGTGTTTTCACCCTGAAGAACCAAAGAGTAGCAGGAAAAGAAAATTGCCTGGTACTTTTACTTGGGGTCCCCCACAAACCTGTCAAGTTTAAAAAAAAATTGGAAATTTTCGGGTTACCGAAGTTCCCTTGTTAGAAAATAATAAGATCTGTTCCAATAACACAGTTTAAATACATAACACAAGGTACACGTTAAATGCGACTCAAGCATTATGTATTCCGTGTGAAGGACATGTACCTATCTGTATGAAATTGATACTCTACCACGCATCTACACTTCAGCTCATTCCTAACGTTATAATTCTGAAACGAAAAATCTCCCCATGGTCAGATGTATACCATTTGAGGGGGAATAAAATAAACCCCCGATGCGGCGTTTTTAGGCAAGATCGACCGATGCATTTGGGGGGGGAATTGCAATTTTTCTCAATTTCATGAATTTAAGAAAAGTTGCGTAAAAGTTACATTAAAAACCACAAAATCCACTAAACAAAATGCACTGGCAGAAATGTTGATTTTTTGGTTCAAGTCGCGTGTCGGTATTTTATTTAATCAAAAGTTATAGCCTTATATAGATTTCGCAATATACGAACATTGGCACCCTCCCTCTCTTGCCTCTGCAGACCTAGAGAGAACGTAAAACCCCAAATCGATCACTGGTTTGTGGGACTATAGTAATGTATTTACAAAGTTTGACCTGAATCCGTTTCAAATAATTTCATAAGGATTTTTAATAGAGCTCTTTGAATCGTAACCATTCCTACCACCTGCCCACTTTATTTAGCTCATGACTGTATGTGGGGATCGGTAGCTGAGTAAGAACTTACAAGAGCAGCGTCAGTTAAGGAGGTACATATATGTATTTAGCGCTGTTGCATATTTGTGAAAACTGATATTTGTATAGGACTGCGAAGCAGTAATACGTATTAGCTACTACAGGCAACATTGTATATTCGTAATAAAGACGTTACAACAACAAAAACAATAATAACAACAACAACAAGGGTCTTTGCTGTACATGATTTAAAATATCAGGTTTAATTTCAAGACGCCACCGTCTATCAGAACCAGTTCAGCAAGAGACATTTCCTGAGATTATCATATGCAATAGTGTAACGTGCCGATTGCCTGCGGAAAGTGGGCAGCTTCTGTCCACGAGACTTGGTCAATTGTCACGAAAGCTTCTAAGAAATCCAAGAAATCTCGGTCGTCCTCTATGTGACGGTTTGTCACGTATGTACCTACTGACTTCTGCAAAATTCATTTCATTTGAGAACTTCTGGTCCACTTTAGTGGCATACCCAAAAAATTTTAATAATTCTAAGGGCCGGAGAATTAAGCAATCTTTATGAATTTTTTACTCAGTGAATAACAAATATAATGGTGCAAAACATTTTACATGTAATATTCATTTACTTGAAGAATATGCAAAATATGTAAATTCTTTTATAATTTTTTAATTGCTTTTCTAGTGCAAAAATTGGGCTCCAATATGACGCCTGGCAAAAGAGACACCTTGGTGGCGGGTCAGGTTTAGGGTCATAGACTTATCTAAAACTATAATGCGACTACAATGTGTGAAGCAAATTTGAAATTTTCATTAAACAACTCAATTCTGTTCCCTGCAATAACCAATGGTTTGTAGAGCAACCTCAAAAAGTTGCAGACCGATTGTTCGGGTAGTTTCTTTTATTTCTGGCCCGCCAGTCGAAAAATAGTTATAGCTTATACTGTCTTGTGATCATGTTTTGAACTTCTGACTGTTTCTAGACATCAAGAGAATATTAATGTTTCATTGTGCCTCTTGCACCAAAGTGTCCAAACTCCGCCTATACGTTTAATACATTATTATACGTAAGTACATGCAATCCACTAACTAGGTATTGATAAATTTGAACTAGGTATTGAAAAAAATTTCTTTGTCAGAAAAGCGAGACAGAAAACGCGATTTCAAACAAAATGTTGTTTGATCAATATAAAAGTTTTTATAGAACTATTGCTCCTTACTTTTACTACTTACTTTGGAAAAGACTAGAAAAGATAAAAAATGGAATTCTGAAGATGAATTAACTAACAGAATTGCGTTATCTACCATCTAATCGTAGATAAAAAAAACATTAAAAATGGTGTTGTAAAACGCAGGCTTTGTACCGAACAGTTACGCGCGATCATGAATGTTTCCAACGAATAAACGACCCTTCCTTTCGATCTCAGTGTCAGTTGATTATTTTCAATAAATCCTACATTCGATTTCCTCGCCGTTCTTATTATTCAAACAATTTTGTCTGGAGAATCTCCGTTCGAACGCCCATAGGTACGTACATACTACACATATCGAAAAATGCGTACTAAAATAGTTATTCAATTGTTTAAGTTATACAAAATGGCTAATTGAAATCAAACAGGACTGAGACAAATAATTAACTGTCTATTGAATAACCATTAGTAAATAATGCGACTACATATAATACTCTTGGAAAAATGTGTATAGTAGCTCTCTATCCTGGCCAAAATCAGCATATTGCTACGAATATTGTGCGCACTACGTAAATGAGAATGATGCAATAAATATTTCCAGCACTGTATTAGAAACAAGAATATAGTATGAGAAAAGAAAATTTTCTTGTGGGCGCAATGCTGAAAACAAGAAAAATGGACGAACATTGATCTTACTCGATGTACCTACTTTAGAAAAAATGATTTTACTGTTGTTTTAAAAATTCGATGTAATTACATAACGGGGCGAGAATTAAAATGCACCAACTGTTTCATCGGAACCGATGCTTTGTTTCTACGGAAATGCACGTCCTATTACGAATTATTATGAACCTTCAACGCCCTTAAAAACAATATTCTAGCCTTATGTTTTGTGTCAGGTAATCATATAAACAATTTCCAAACGCAAATCAAGTGATTTTTACTGTCTATTCTCGATTACTTTTCCCCGAAATTTCATTGAGAAAATGGGAAAATTTTGTTTCGATAATTTATTTTTAACATTCAGCATCAATGATTATTTAAGATTGTACATTTTCAATATTTTATCTCGAAGATTACTGGACCAAGTTACGAGTTCTTTAGCACTGCGGAGTTACGTGAATCACACATACATACGTATCCTGCAGGGTTTCCCAAGCAAGTATCGCCATGTAATTTCAAGACTTTCCTGGAATTTCGCAAAAAATTGTTTTAGACAAACGTTGAATTACATTTAAGTGTGTATAACCTCCGTAAATCAGAGTTTGTTTGTCTGTATTAAGTGTAACTTTAAATATTTTTATTAGAACCGCATTGTAACAAGTCCTACGACTATACATATATATATAAGTTATAAAAAAAAACCAAATAACGTATGAAAAGGAAACCGTAGTTGTGTAAGGTCCGCGGTACTTTCTTTTCATGCGATGCGGATTCGTTCCTTTAAGGTGGCAAACCACTGTAAAAAATCGGAAAAATAATTTTTTTTGTTAATCACATTTTCTGAAAGACGTACGTTTCAAGATTGCTCTCTCCAAAATTTATGAAGAAATTCGTAAAATTGACGGAGATATAATATTTTCCGTGAAGCGGTGTCAAGCGCGCGACTGAACCGAGCAGAACTTTGAACGCGTTTCGCTCAGAATGACATTTTTAACCGCGTTGATAGTCTACAGAGAAAACTATACGTCCAATTGACATGAGCAAAGGCATTTATTGTACGAAAAGCCCGTCTCTATTACCTGACGGTCAGTTTGTTTTAATTAACGACCTCCTTCTATTTTTGTTATCAATATTTCCCCAATTTTCTACCCCCAACACATGATTTTTTTTCAGTGGTCCGCCATTTTATAATTTTTGCAGTTTTGATTTTTTTTTGATCGTCATGAAAAAAACGTAGGTTCCTAGTTACTAAATATTTTTGTCCTTTTGAATTCCGATTAACCATATCGCCTGGGCACTGTCAACTCGACAAGCACGGATTTATAAAAACGGATTTATGAATTCGATTGAAAAAAATTTTTTTTGCCCTTCAATATGTATATATTAATTATACTAAGCAATACGTTGATTTACTTGCGTTGTTTGGTTGAAATAAATTCCCGAAAACACCCTTACTTTTCGGACCATTACAGTGGTCTGAAAAATTGATTTTTTTATTATTATTAATTCTCAAACCGCGACAGCTTTGTGAACATTTACAACGATGTATCGTGAGGAAATTCGAATAATTACAGAAATTATAGGGCTGAACGTAATTGAGTGCACCGTCGAGTAACTTTGAAGCCGTTCATCTCGAAACTACATTTTCAAACACCGTGTACATCATAACTCTTGAACGAATGAATATTTTCACTTAAAATTTTCACTGGATCTGTAAAATTCCTTTCTCTATCGTGTGGAATTTCCGCATCAACATTGGATGTTTGTAAAACATTTTATAACTGATTAAAGACGATTTTTTTCCATACAAATGTGGAGAAAAATTGATTCGTGTGTAACTTTTACAATTTTTGTTTAAATTCGCCAGCAAAGTTCCACGCGATAAGCATTAGTGTAGAAACTAATCATCCCAAAGCATTTTGCTTTTAGATGATTGGTTCACCTGGGACTATGTACACCAATTACAGCTGCGCGCTACGCGGGACCATCTTTAGCGTCAAATAATTTGAATAACTTTCAACATTCTGACAATTTTTTTATTTTAAATTACTTGTAAAAGCGAACATAAAAAAACTGTGAAATGTACCGGTATGGTGATTATTTGGTATCTAAGCAATCCAACCGGCAAGAAACCGTCGATTTCAGTCGATCAATAGTCCTAGATCCCCTTAAATCTTCTAAATGTTTTGAATTGGAGTGATTATAAATTTGAACGTGAATCTTTTGTTTTCCTACTGCCATATCAAACGAAAATTTACATTGTTTATGAAGCGAACGCCTTAATATATGTACCTACCTGTCACAACGTTGCCCAACTTCAGTTGACTTTTTATGTTATTTGCATTCTTTTTTCTTTGTAATTTATACATAGTCGCTGGATTTGTCATAATTCGTTCTAATAAAAAATATTGAAAATCCTATAATTTCATTTAGAAAACAAAAGGAAACATCCATATCTCCCCAAAAAATGCAGATAGAAAACCCTGTTTTACGGAAGTTATGCACACTTAAATGTAGTTCAACTTTTGTCTAAAACAATTTTTTGTAAAGTTTAAGCAACAACGTGATTTCTGATAGATAAAATAAAAATAAAATTATGTGTACATAGATACATATATCAACCATGCATACTTGATGGTCCCAAGATAAAAGAGTGTCCAGAGTGTCTTAATACATATCGCGTTTGTATTGTACAATACTTCTTTCACATTCTGTTTATTTTTTAATATTTTTACTAAATGGAACTTTTTACTATTACTGGTAAATTGCTTTCACTTTAATTTAGGCCTACTGGACTACAATTTTAAAAATGATTAAGGACTGCAACGGGTTAATATCTACTTTATACTTTTAAAAATCATTTCCCAAATCGTTACTGTATGGATATGAAGAACAACGGGCATGGCCAACAGTCGAAAGTCATGCTTGGAACGTACGAAGGGTTAACAAGAAACAATCAAAGCAAGGAGAAAACAACGGTGGCCCATCACTCTCGATTGATCCACCCGAATCACCGAGCTGAATTTCAAGGGGCCAATTCAACCGAGCCAGAAAGCATTCCGGCGACTCAAGAAAGAAAACCTCTTGTGGGCGGTTCAACGAGTATGCGTGAAGGCAACGGCGAAAGCGAAAGAGTTATGACTGATAGTGGCATCAAGTATGGGCAATATCTATTCACGAGTATACTCATCAATTTAGTGGCAACGTATCAGTTTGTTAAGATTGAATAGTACTCGTAGCAATAAATGTCCCGTTTAGTGCATTCGCAAATTATGTAGTTGGCATTATAGAACTGCAATCGAAACCTGCAGTGATTTTTTGTTGGAGACCATCATCATAACAGGCGCCCTTCTATTTTATAATTGGGACTAGCTAAGGCAGATTTGCTCCAATTACTTATTTCATGCATTTTAAAACCGATTCTCTTCTATCAGGCATACTGGCCTAAGCAAAACCTGGAGCCAGGCTCATTTTAAATAATAAATTACTGCAGTTAACATATTAGTTTCTTCATCTGCGATAACTAATTTAAAGTACCTACTTCTTTGAAAGCAACATGTTATTTTGTAAAAACTTTATTTGATTTCTAATGCTGCTAAACACGTATGTGACTTAGATTTTTCAAAGTGCCCGGGTACCTGCCTAATTAGTCACCCGAATGGCATTTTAAAAAACTAAGATCAAGCCCGTGTTTAGCAAAATTAAAAACTCGCCTAAAACCAATTTCCCCAGTGAAATACTTTTCTACACTGCATTCCACTTTAGAACGGACTCGTTCCGCGCAGGGATATACTGTTGATTGGTAGGAAATAGGGCTGGGACTATTCGAATAATTTAATATTCGAATATTTTACAAGTATTCGAATGCTACGAATAAACTTCGAATATTTGAATATTCGAATGTTATTATGGTGTTATTTAGTATGGTGTGAAGTGGGTCAAAATTAGTTTACAAGATTTCACCCTGACAAATGAACCTAAAGAACTTGATTTATAATTCACACCATACTATTCGAATACATCAGTATTCGAATACTTTAATATTCGAATAGTATTCGAATACTTTAATATTCGAATAGTATTCGAATACTTTAATATTCGAATAGTATTCGAATACTTTAATATTCGAATAGTATTCGAATACTTTAATATTCGAATACTTTAATATTCGAATAGTATTCGAATACTTTAATATTCGAATAGTATTCGAATACTTTAATATTCGAATACTTTAATATTCGAATACTTTAATATTCGAATACTTTAATATTCGAATAGTATTCGAATACTTTAATATTCGAATAGTATTCGAATACTTTAATATTCGAATAGTAATCGAATATTAATAGTATTCGAATACTTTAATATTCGAATAGTATTCGAATACTTTAATATTCGAATAGTATTCGAATACTTTAATATTCGAATAGTATTATATGGTCCGCTCTTATATGGAATGGAGCGTTGTAGCTGTCTCGTCTTGGATCATGCCATATTATTTGAGAAGCAAGGAGAAAAAACTTACCAAAACTTAGTGTTTAGTAGTGCTTAAAACCCTTAGGGCGGTATACTATAAGAAAAATCCAAGATTTCTTTTATCCTGCCATGCACAGAGAGCGAAAAACATTATAAACATACAACATTTCAACGTATGGCGCCATCTGCGCATGGCAGGGTAAACAAATTTCGGATTTTTCTTTTAGCATACCGCCCTTTGATTTCGCTTTATGTAAATAGTGAAATCGAACTTTGTATCCATAAGATAAACATAATACCTGTTTTAGGCAACCGGGTACTACCCATTTTCATATGTTCCAGGTTTTGGAATTCTTACGGCATCTTTAAGTGTCCAGGAAACTTCGTGCAAAATTTAAACCTTTTAGGGCTTAGGTCATCGGGAAGTGCGGAAAAATCCTCTGCACAGATTTTGCTAACAAACTAACAGACACCTTAAGCGTCTTATTATATGTATTTACAGGAAGGATTAGAGAACTTAGTTACCTATAGGGTAGTTAGAGTATTAGTGTTTGAAATTATATAACGAATAAATTGCTTTGTCACTGACTTGGGAGAAATTCGGTGGTTATTAAATTTGAAGTAGGTACATTCCTATACATTTTCGAATCACTCAATCCATGTTCTGTGTGAATTTCGATGCCGGCTTGTAAGTGATAGGTACCAAATACTTCACACATGCATTAAATGAAGCATATTTTCATAACTTTATTCTAAAATTTTATTCTAAGTCGATTACCGCCCTGCGTAGGTTGTACATATGTCAAAACATTTACCAAGTAAAAAACAAACACAACTATTTAATCTGTAAAATTTATTATTTCAATATAGAATTCTCCCCTGTGCTTAAGCATTCTTCCATGCGACCAAACCATGTCTCAAAATCATTACTCTAGGAAAACGAGATCTAATAGCCGCTCGTGACTACAGGATAATTCCCTAAGTACATTTTTTTATAAACCCTCGTGTTCGCGAGTGCACTGTCAATTTAAATTCAACCACTATTGAAACTGTAGATTGGTATGTAGGTACATAGATACCTTGAATCTTCACTGAAAAATACGAGTGAACAACGCCGATGATGAGAGCATAAAGGCGCATTCGCACGGCGTGGCGCGGCGCCGAAGATGCGTCGCGATGATCCCGGTGACGGGGACACCACCGTCGCGCGCGAAGTAATACCATTTGTCGGCGGGGTCATTGAGCTTGATAGGGCGCGATCACTATTTTTCGTACACTCATTACAGGAACAATAGTGGCTTCATTCTGTGTTGACCTCAAAGTGCTTCTAACCTGACGCAAATTTTATAACATAACCGGTCTCGGTAAATATAAATTGCAAAATTTAAGTCCACTTTTCAAGGAACTCTCTGTCATTAATACGATAGAAATGGGGAGGTTCGATTCCTGCTGGCAGGAGCTTTTCAACAACATAATAATTTCCGATGTGAATTAGGCGATGTTGGTGTGCTGTCTTCAAGAATCTCTCACGGATATAATTGGAAACTTTTATAATCAAAACAAACTGTACAACATGGAATTCTTTGTAAGATAACGTATATCAAGGCAAATTATATTACGGTAAATTAAACTCGCGTTAAATCAGTTCCTCACTCAAACATTTGTAGGTGCGTACGTTCCACATAGGTAATAATAATTTCTTTTAAGCGTTATAACGTGAAAAATACAACGGACAGTTACAAAGCGGGTGTGGGAATGCACTCACAATCAGAGACAAGCATTACAAACTACGTAAGCATGTCATTTGAATGTTAAGAAAAACATACAAATCTGTTTGAAAATGTATTGATGATTTTAAAAATACGGAAAGAATAGCTTTGGGAAAAATCATTTTTCCGGTACCCCTCCAAATTTGACAATGTTTATTCATGACGCATGTTATATATTTCTCAAGCTTTTCGGACCACCGCCCCCTCAGTTCTATCAAATTATTCCAACCGCCCCTGCCATATACAGGGTGACCCATTTTAATATTTCCACGCAGTTATCTCATAACGTTTAGGACCGTTACCTACGACTATTCCGAGAATTCTAAGGTTGCAGTCCGACGCATATTATTGATATAATTTATATAAAATATATTCTATTGATATAAGAAAATCTGCGTACAGCATCGAAAGTATTGTCCGAGAGTCCTTGAATGTTTACTTGCAAAGCAATGCGACCCAGGAGGAGATCGCTTTGGTACTACGTCGCCACAACGATACTTCACTTGCGCGGCAGTCGCGTCGCGCCACAGATGAGTGATCTATTTAGTAATGAAAATTTGTAATTCTCGTATTCTCTATTACATCTTCGTGAAAGTATCGCCGATGAATTGTTGAGATTCTCCGGATGAAAATAAGTCTAAACACGATCTCATTCGAACTATTTTTAGTCATAGATGATGTATACAGGGTGCCCCACTTATAATGAACATCTAAATTATTTCCACTGCTATTGGAACTTTGAGAGTAAGAAAAAATGAGTACATATTTGTATTTGGACTCATTTTCCTTGGGTAATCCTCGTCTATCCATTCGTATTACTCGCATGAAGATTTAGCCTCGTGTTACGTGTTACGCACGGGAGGTGTTTCGATGCCCAGAAATTTATTTTGCAAATTGAATGTCGAAAGGCAATTTGGGACTTGTCATATAATGAATACTCCAATCGTGACATTAAAAAAAACAATAAGAAAAAATGGTGCATTCATTTGGGAATGAGAAAGCCAGTAAACATTCCTTTCTTACGGCGTTCTTACAATAAAGAATTCACCGAATGTTGCCTCTTCTTTTTTTATTTTTTTTTTCAATGCACTTCACAATTAGAACAATCTCCTCGACATCCATTATGTTTGGCAGTCCCTACGAAGGTGATAGGTTTCGGGTCGCCCGGTTTAGTCGCTTCGTTTGGTTGCCTAATTTCTGTTCTCTCGGCGATCAAAGTGCCGGCGACTGGTCGCACGTGCGTAACGGACCTAACAGGCATTACAGGACTTTAAATTCTCATTAATGTCGGCATCAGTGTTGCCAGATTTTTGACAACAGTCTCGCAAACCGAGTTGTCTAAAGTCGCCCAAAGTTGCAACAGTGCTGACAATCCCATTGAGAAAATATTGAAGTTGTTTTTAACACGGGAACTTTAAAACTAAGTCCTTTTGCCAGTATAATGCATTTAATACGTACACATATTTAATGAACATAATGTATTTTATATTTTTTTAAAATGAAAGAGGTAGTAAATCATTAAAAGAAGAAAGGATTTTATGCTTTTGTAAAAATTACTTATTCTTTACTTCCATTATCCGAGAGTAGGTATATTGGCAAGGAGAATTTCCCAGGTGTTCGTCTCCGATTGAAATATAAGAAACAGGTGTCTTTTTATTTTGGCCTGTTTGTATGTTTAGGGGGTGAAACCACCCTTAAATGTTCATAAAGAGCACAAAATTGTGTTGAGTAAAACTTCATATGGAAAAGCATACCCAAAAACCAAAGCAATGGGAGGCGGGCACAACTTATTCTTATCAAATTAGAGGGGTGCTTTCACCCCCTAAACATGCAAACAGGCTAAAATATAAAGACACCTGTTTCTTATATTTCGGCTCTCTAAAACACATAAAAAACCGTAGCATTCGTAGACGAACACCTGGAAATCTTATAACTTTAAGGGGTGGCTTCACCCCCTCAATATGAAAACGGGCTGCTGTAAAAAAACTCGTGCATCTTATTTTTCGGTCCTCTAACATATGTATATCCAAAAATCAAAGCAATCGGTGGCGTACATCCTTCTAACAAGGAGAGGTTCTTTGAATTTTGGATATGTTTCAGAGGACCGAAAAATGAGATATACATGGTTTTTTATAGCGGCCCGTTTTCATATTTAGGGGGTGAAACTAACCCCCCAAGTTATAAGATTTTCAGGTGTTCATCTGCGATTGCTTTGAATTTTGGATATGTTTTAGAAAACCGAAAAATAAGAAATACGTGTCTTTTTATTTTGGCCGGCTTGAATATTTTGGGGGTGAAACCACCCCTCAAAGTTCGTAACAATAGTTGGTGCTCGCTACCGATTGCTTTGGCTTTGGAGGGTGGTTTCAGCCCCTAAACATTCAAGCAGGCCGAAATAAAATGACACGTATTTCTTATTTTTCGGTCCTCTAAAACATATCCAAAAACCAAAGCAATCAGAAAAGAACACCTGAAAATCTTATAACTATGGGGGTTGGTTTCACCCCCTCAATATGAAAACGGGCTGCTATAAAAAAACACGTGCATCTTGTTTTTCGGTCCTCTAACATATATCCAAAAATCAAAGCAATCGGAGGTGTACATCTGGGAAACTCTTCTTCTAAGAATCAGAGTCAACGATGTACCTACTTAAAAATATATATACTTTATAAATTTGATATTTAATTCACTGAAATACTAGAATAGTTTTTAAACGAATTATACTGAAAAAATATTTGGGGGAAGAGCATAAATACACAAAACGCAAATTCTGCTACCAACATAAAACGGTAAAACATACAATTTACCAACATAATAAACAGTCTTCACCAAGTCCAAATGGGCGTTCAAATGGAAATTGAAATATTAAATTGCACTGAGTTTGTTCTAAATAGTACCAGAATTTGAAATCGCTCAATACAAACTTCCGATTTCATAAAAATCGCCCAATTTACGACTTGCGATTTCTTCAAAATAGCCGTCGCAATTTTGTAACAAAAGTCGCCCAAATTGCGATAAATCGCCAATTTGGCAACACTGGTCGGCATGTGTTAAACACATTGTGTTTATGGTGTAGGTGAGTCGAACAAACATATTCCGGCAAAAGCGAACGCTCTGAAAGGCTGATCGCTTAAACGAATTCCCATTTAGATAAAGAATAAACAATTTCGACCGACGAAAAATTCACGGCGAAGAAGGTGCCCCTTCCTAAGGCGATCAATGATATCGACTTCTCGAAGACATGGGTTGAAGCAGCGGAGACACTCGTTTTTTAGCCGGTAACCGGTGATTGGCGTACCAAATTTTTAATCCGCATACTGTATGCATAATTTGTGAAGAAGAAATAGCTAGAATTATTCCACGAATAAATAGATATAATGCTATAGCTGTTGTGTACTTTACATCAGAATGTGCGACGGGTCAGCCACTTCGATCTGCGCTATCGAGCTGTCGACGGCATAATTTTATGCGCACCTATCTTGCGCATCACCAATCGCATGAAGTCCAAAGGCGTCTAGGAATGGACGCCGCTCTACACCCTGCATTGGTAATCGTTTGGAATAACCCACACCTTTCGTGATAACGAATTTATTTAATACAAGTATATTCAAAATTACAAACATAACAAACGGGCACCCAAGAATTTGCTTCTTAAATACAGAACATTTTAATTTTATAAGAGCATGCTCTTGAAACTCTTAAAATTAAATCCTTAATAGAGGCTTCGAGTTTGGTGGTAGGGGAATGTGCGATAAAACGGAACATCAATGTTTCGCTTAAATAAGAGCTGCGAATGAGATGCAAACGTGTGACATGGGACCAAACGCTCCCCACAACAGTTATTTTTTTATTTACAGAGTTGGAAAAATTTCCGGTGTCGAAGTTTCGATATTGTGTTGGCGTTTCGACCATTTTATTTTTAACTTTATTTAGAAAACTTATAACGATAAATACAGCTTTGGATTCTACAGTACACTGTATTTTGACGTTTTACCGGTGCTTTATCTTACGCTCAAGTGTAAATATTAAATGTTTACTAAAGTATCTTATGTGGGGCAAAACGGAACACTTTAGCGTGGGGTAAAACAAAACACCTATTATGTATGTATGGGGAGGAATGGAAATGTCTCTTATCGTTAGTGCTTATTAGGTACGTGTTTCATCTTTCTTGCAATGTATTAATTTATATTTTTTTTTCAGTTTTATATTTATATTTGGATATCTGCAATAATTTTCATCTTATCTTATAATATGTTTTCTTATCAATAGCTATAGTAGGTATGTATATTTTTGTTATATGGTGTATGCTATATAATAGTTACCTGTATATAGAAAATAAATTTATAGTTTTCTATCTAAATGAACACTTTCGAAATCATGAAAATGAAAAACTTGTACTTTTATATTTTTTTAAATGGGTGTATTTGAATATTTCAATACCTCCGGAATATCTTATTTTCCTTCGTTGCCACATATTTTTCTCAACATAGACTTTGATTCTCTTATACCTACTTAATCTAATTGTAAGGACCACTTAAAACTCGAAGCGAAGTCCCATGCCTTTTCGCCCTCCAGATTTTTTGTTATCACACTTCAAATTTAGGTGTTCCGTTTTGCCCCACTTTCCCCTACAAACTTACAAAATTGTATCTATCTATGCGCACATTGGACTGTTCTTGAACACAAATGTAGGTATTCTCTGCAGATTCATTACCTTCAACTGCTAAAAGAAATGTATTTCGACTTAAAACGCTGTAATTATCAAACGTGAATACGTATCGCAACTAGGGCTGGGACTATTTCTCGCATTTTTCGGTATTTGAATATTCGAATACTTGAGATGCTCAATTATTTGGCGAATATAATTCGAATATCCAAGTACCCAAACACTATTCGAATATTTATGAGTTCGAATACAGATGTAAGAAATACTGGGAGAAAATATTGTATTATCATTGGAACTACGTATGTGTGCAAAGTTTCAAACCAATCGGATATGTTGAAGTGGGTCAAAATTAGCTTACAAGATTTCACCCTGACAAACTATTGAACTCACAACTGAAACTTGAAGAACTTAATTTATAATTCACACCATACTATTCGAATACATCAGTATTAAAATACTGAAATATTCGAATAGTATTCGAATAATATTCGAATACTTAAATATTCGAATAATAACATTCGAATACTTGTAAAATATTCGAATATTAAATTATTCGAATAGTCCCAGCCCTAATTGCAACGGGATAATAATAAATGCAACCGTGGCGACAAGTCTGGCCATTTCCAAAGGGCATTCAAAAAGAAATATACTCGAGAAAGAAGTGAACACATGGCGGTAAATCCTCGATAACGCACGTGATTGAACACAAATGGCACCGCTATTCCACTGTATTATGTCTTATGTGTACGCAACAGCCAGCCAATGGAACGCGCTCACCAATTGGTCACAGGCTAAATGTCGTCCAATCGGTCATATCAACTTCGTCGATTAATTCGAGAAAAACGTTCGAAAACGACGTCGTCGCCTCACACCAGCAGAAATATATCAAAACAAGATTCGTGCAAGTTGCTTATTGTTAGTGATCTCCATTGAAATCGTCGCGATTCTCGAGCACTGTTCAGCAACAGTGATCAATTGGCTGATGAAACGCTGGAAGAGGGATGGCTTGTTTTGGTCACGTTTGATCGTTAATTGCCATGATTTTCGCGCGGAAATAAGACGTAAACCATTATTACGCAGCTAGCAATCGAGGGGGAGTGAATGAGAATCTATTTCATCTCATTATCGGCGAGCATGTGATTAATCGAAGGTATCGAGATTAACTACGTAGGACATGTTGGATCAACTGACCAAGATTTCTGGGACGTGTATGCCTATCAATATGATTTTTTATTGCTCAGTTAAATAATCGTTAGAAGCACCGAAAATAATGATAATGAGACTACTTAGGTACTTACTTAGGAAAACATTTAAAACCATGTAATTCAGGCCGCGAATGATTCGTCGACTGAATTTTTGGCCAACACTGCTTATCTTATACTATAAAACAGAAAGTGTGTCTGTAGCCTAAAAACTTTCTAGACAAATGTCACCATTTTCACAAAAAAAAAAACTAAAGAAAAGTATTTCTTCTTCTATAAAACCAGAATCTAAACGGGCGAAGCCTAGTGGTAAAACTAGTTCCATCTAATTATGTGCTATTTGTATGACTATGCAGTTGGCAATATTTTAGCGTTTCATATCGTGATTTATTATTTTTAACAGACTTCAAAAAGGAGGAGGTTATAGATTCGACCCGTATGTATTTTTTAAAATTTTTTTTTATGTTTGTCTCCGCACAACTCTTCAACATATGGACCAATTTTGATGATATATTTGTTTTATTCAAAAGAGGGTGGAGCATCGCCAATATTTTACCAGTTCTGGTTAATAATAAAGACTATTGTCACCTAATTATTATTATTTTATGTTGTGTCAATATATATATAAAATTAAAACGTTAAAAATAAAAAAAATTTAAAAAAAATTAAAACCAACTTCAAAATAATACAAATGCACTAAACAGTAAAAATAATTTTTTTCCTTATTTAATCTGCGACTCTCATATTTTTTAAGTCGGCGCCAGATTTAAACAGTGCAAAAGATGAGGCGCCGCCTTAAAAAATATGAGAGTCGTAGATTAAATAAGGGAACAAATTATATTTTACTTTTCAGTGCATTCTTATTATTTTGAAGTCGGTTTCAATTTTTTTTTTATTATCGAACAAAACAGACTTTCATGCAGTCATCTGTCAATCAACCAAGTCATTTACGGTGTTATAAACATATTTGCAAAATAATGTTACGAATGAGATACGCGAATCAAATGTAGATCAAATGATAATGTTACTTCGTTATCGAGAAGAAATGCAATAATTATCTCACGTTGCATTACTATCTCACTCAATTCTGGCCGCTCCAAGCTCCGACACATTTGCGCATCGCGGCTGGTGCGTAGTTGAAATTTATTTCGTGAACATTTCTAGAATATTTCGTGAATTTGGTTTGTAGCGAAGTCACGTCATAGACACCCACCTAGACCATATTTACGAACTACATACATACATATTGTGGAGTGAGTTCCCGAAACGAATGCCAACCATGTGAAGTGAGCCGCCCGCCGGTCGCCGTGCACATGTGTTGGAGCGGCCAAAGTCGAATGAGCCGAGTATATGTACATTGCAACTGCATGAATGAATTCGATGCACGTCACATGCCTCTAATCAACGGTTTCCGCGACTGTAATCATGTTTAGTCGAGTTTCAGGATAAATATTGGCGATTTTTAACACCTTGATATTCCATGCATTTCTCCTGCTTCATACAAATAACCTACGCTAAAATGTATAATTATCTATATTCTTATTATGTATTATAAATTTATAATATTATTATAATTATAATAATGCTAGGGCAAGGCGACACGCTTTTTCCTATGGTCCATATCATATTCCCGAAATATTCTATAAGTGTTCGCGAAGGAGATACCAACCATGTGAAGTTGGCCCACTGTCCGTCGTGCATTCGTTTCGTGGTCCTCAGTTGGAGCGATAATTTTTAGCCGAGTACGACACACGACAAAAGGGTAATTAACTCTATTCGGTGGCACGAGGTCGGCCCGTAGTAGTGTTTATATGCTCGGTTGTTTTATTCTACATAGTTTGTACTTTGACGCACTTACACCCAAGTCTCGCGCGGCTCGACCTAACCTCTACTTATTTCACTCAACCATTCTTAAGGTGGAATTAGACGGAACGAAGCTTGGCGAGCTGGCTCGGCTCGTCCAGGCTCGGCAAGTCGGCTTGGCGAGCCCGACTCGGCGAACCATAACCGATCAGACGGAACGTGGGTCGGCGATTCACGCGGAAAGTTCGCCGAGCCACGCGCCGTCTGATTCCACCTTTACACACGTGTTTATCAAGCCAGGACATGTATTTACTATCAATGATAGGTACATTAGGGTGGCTCTTATTTACATTTGGTAAAAAAAAATTTCAAGATTTTCTTCGGGGCACCCACCAGCAGGGTTTGAAACGGTTCTAGAAATAACTGTTTCAAACTGTTATATATCGGTTCTGACGGAAACAGTTATGAAGAACCGATATTCTGAATAACTGTTATAAAGAACCGATATTCTGACTATATCGGTTTCGGTAACGGTTCTAGAACCGATATTATATTTCTCGGTTCGATTTCTCGATCGTTATTTTTCGGTTCTAGAACCGTTATTTTCGGTTCTATATCGGTTCTGCAATCGATTCTCGTGTCGATTTTACAGTACCTACTTGAGATCGCCAGTATTACGGTTGCAAATTATTCTATATAAGCATAAACATACCTTTTACAAAATCATTATGAAAAAAAAACAAAAAGTGAAATAATTATGCATACAGTTGCAAGCGACACAACGTTTATGGCGCGCATCAGTCGAAAGTAAAAAAGAATCGATATTACGACACCAAGAAAACCACTTATATTAAAGAACACTTTTTATGTTACAAGATAATGGTATGCATAATTATTTCATATTTTGTTTTTTTTCATAATGATTTTGTAAAAGGTATGTGTATTATGCTTATATAGAATAATTTGCAACCGTGATACTGGCGATCTCAATTAGGTACTGTAAAATCGACACGAGAATCGATTGCAGAACCGCCTTGGAACCGATATAGAACCGAAAAATAACGGTTCTATGTAGAACCGATATTATGTCGGATCTAGAACCGTAATCGAAACCGATATAGTCAGAATATCGGTTCTTTATAACAGTTATTCAGAATATCGGTTCTTCATAACTGTTTCAAGAACCGAAACCGATATAATAACTGTTTTCAACCCCTGCCCACCAGAATAGTTTCAAATAATTAAAAAAAAATCTATGGAAAGTTTGAGTCCGATCGAATAACGGGAAAAGGTGCCCCTGGGCCATGGACCATTTAAATAATTATTTAACAGCTCAAAAAATCGATTTTATATAATATATCTATATCTATATCTTCGATATTTTTGCGAATTTCGGTCCCAAATTTTCAGGAAACATTCATGACATATCAAACGCTGAAAATAAGGGAAAAAATTTATCTCTTTCGCATACTTCGGTAGGGGAAGTAGGGGCAAAACCGGGACGTTAAGGATAAAAGCTCATAACTTTGACATTATTAATGTAAAAAAGAAATTGAAATTATGATTCATTAGAATAAACTCTTTATTAAATAATAGTATATATCCATTTTTTTTGTGCACTTTCTTTACTGAAGATTTAGCAATTTTAGCAACGTACTTTATTTCGTTCTTCACGGCGGTCTTGGAAACGAGAGCCACCGGAGAAATCATGACGGCTGATTTCGTGACGACGCGGACGTGTCTCGCGTTTTCTACTGCCCTGACAATCTGGCGTGCGATTCGCGCATAAAACTCGATTATGCACCCTCGTTACGCTGGAAAACATAGAAGCTAACGGTACAACAATAACACATATTGAGATAAGAACGGGGGTAACAGAAAACGGAGCCGAGGAACACGCGAACGGATAAACAGTAAGCTACGTGCGATGCGCTGTCGCTGATTCAGTAGTGTTATTCATCTCTCCCGCGGAATAGAAAAAACCTTATCTGTTGACAAGAACAATATATATACACCCGGCTCATTCGATTCTGGCCACTCCAACAGAAATACACGACGGAGAGCGGCCCACTTGAAACGCTTAGTACATAGCCATTTCTTTTATTTCATTTTTCGAATGTTCAACCTTTTAAGAATACGTGTTTAAAAGGATTTTTTGAAATTCGTAAAATTCTCGAAGTTATAAGCATTTGAATAGCGGCAAATGCGCAGGTAAAACCCGGCCACTTGGCACTCACGTAAAGTTTCTCTCGAATCATGATTTTTCCGAACGTTTTATTAACCGATTCCATAAAACTTGGTGGCGTTTTCTTTGTAAATGAATTCACTATCGCATCACCCTTTTACCATCAATTTTAGAGGTCATACTTCTTCGTTATTAACATTTTTAGGCGCAGAATTACCCCCTTTTTCGCATGTTTGTGTTCAAACGTGTACCAAACATCCCGATTTTGCTTTATTTGCCATCTTAAAGGCTGATGCGATAGTGATGGATACAACCTATAAGAATATATTTGGTTTTTTGATTTCAAACAATTCTACCTCGAGTTCTACTGCCTACCGTCTCCGTCTCTTTTGTTGCAGCAGTGCACTGAGCGCCACGTAAAATTCGAACCATTATAGAAAAATGAAAAAAAAAAGAAGTTTTTATATCCTTGAAGAACGAATAAAGAAAGGCCATAAAGTTTTTTACGGCAAGTTGTATACTTTTTTTTTTTAAAAAAATCCTAAAGATCACCTATTTTTCGAGCGTTTTAACCGGACGGTCCCCTTAAGGCAGTGATGAGCAACCGGCGCGACGGCCGGTCAATTATTTACTTGCGGCTAGCCGAAATTATTTGCGCGATCCATTTCAACCAGCTAAAGTGAAAATTTTCGAAAAGGCCGAATGGCTTCAGTATAGATAATATGTTAAAAACAATAGTATCGGCAGTAGCGGCTCGTAAACTGTCAAAATCTGCAAGCGAGTTTTTCTGGCTGCACTACGGTATGATGACCCAACCACCGTAATGAACCGAAATTTTTTTAAACAGAACCTCTAATATAAAATTTTAGCTTCGGGTATTTTTTAGTTTCCGAGATATTAATAAAAACTTTCAGCATAATACATTGAAATCTGCCTATACAGACGTTACTAACACAGTCCTCTTCTTGTCGCCGTCTACTGTTTCGACTGTTTCACAGTCAACGGTATTAGTATTGGTTGTAGCTGACAAGGGAAGATCCCGAACACGAAAATTCAAAAAATTCTGAAACTTTGTGAGTATCTAGGGTATTTCTTCCTGATTACAAGGCAATTTTTGTTTGCTGCCCAAATTCACTCGAAGGGGGTGAAATCAACCCCTGAAAATTCGGCTATTTTCCGATTTTGTGTTATAACTCGCGAAATGTAAGAGATAGAAAAAAAGTTTCAAGACAAAAGTTACTTCTTTTAATTAGATCTATCATTTGGTAAAAAAATTATTTTACGGTTCACGAGTTATAACACAAAATCGGAAAATAACCGGATATTCAGCGGTTAATTACAGCCCCTTAGAGTGAATTTGGGCAGCAAACAAAAATTGCGTTGAAATCACAAGGAAATCCCCTACATATTCACAAAGTTTCAGAGTCTTTCGAATTTCCGGGTTCGGGATGTTCCCTTGTGAGTTAGTGCAGAAGAGGGGGAGGGGTTAGTGCAGGTGAGTTTGGGAATACTAAAAATGAGACTGCAATTACAAGCATCGTACGATGAGGTCAATATCGCTATTGTATCGTCGGCTGTGAAACAGTTGACGGTGACGAGAAGATGATTGCATTAGTAACGTCTGTATAGGCAGATTTCAATGTATTATGCCGAAAGTTTTTTATTAATATCTCAGAAACTAACAAAAATACCCGAAGCTAAAGTTTTATAATAGGGGTCCTCTTCCCCTCCCTCCCCACTCCTCAAAATTTAATTTCATTACGACGGCTGGGCCATACCGTAGTATATCCTTGAAAAAAAAAATTCCCCCTATAAATTAAACATTTTTAAATTAAAAAATTAGGTTTCTGCAAGAAAGGGTTGCTCATCGGTGGTCTACGTCATAGGTGGCACGCGAATCAACAGACGAATATCATGAAATCTTCTCAAACAAATTGGCGCGACCGATCGAAGCGTTCGGCGAACTATAAGATACACGTATGTATTTATTCCGAGGTTTCTGAATTTTGCGAACTGGGCGGTGCACATACCATTCACGCTTTCAAGTGCGACGACCTTCTTGGTATGGTGGAAATACGGGAGTATGACGTTACGTTTAAGGCAAAGATGTTTAAATTGTAAACTCTAGAACTTACAATTAGTCACCTTCCCCCATTCTGCCTACGCTGCTATACACAATAATGTAGACATGGACGCTAATTGGTGCTGCGTTCCGTGGACGCGTTCCACGCCAACAAAATACGGTGCGTAGAGGGGGACAAAATCTTTAAAGCTACGGGATAGAGAAATGATTTGCAGAATGTAGAGAAGTTATTCTGATCAGGAAAGTCGCAGGAATTCATTGTTAACATTTACATGGAGATGCAATAATAAATAAATAACTTGAAAATTTCAGTAGTTCATGACTCACTACGAGCGCCGAGCGTATCGTTCTCAGTTCTCGGACGTCAAGAGCTCGGTTGTGATGGGTCCCCTTAATCCCCCTCGCGTAAACGAAAAATGTGTGGGGGGGGGGCGAGATGGTCTTTAACTGGACAGTGCTGCACAAAGATTTTCCTTGTATTTATTGTAGCCAAATGACACACACTGCTGTTCAATTAACTTTAAATGAAGAAATCTAAGGGATTTGTCCTTTGGACAACATTTGGCGGCTCTGTACGAGAGGTGTCATCTTCCAACAAAATTGGAAGGTTGTGCTCCGAAAGCTGGCATTCAAAAATATCATAGATATAATAAGTAGGGGAAAGTCCTACGGTACCAGCCACTTCAAGTTTCTGTACTATAACTTGGGCTATTGTTGGTAAAACTCAGATTGTAAAAAAGTAATTTGTAGTACAAATTGTGTTTGATAAAATAATGCTTAAATTTTATCACAAAGATTAATAATTCGCTGGAATAAAAATATTGTAATTCGCAGCGAACGAAAAATTGTCGTCCAGTACCGGCTAAATTAGTTAGTAGATTTTAAGGTCTATGTAATTTATAATGTTAGTAGAAACATTTAAAAATACAATAGAGCATTTATTTAGGCACGTTTACAAATGTCACACGTAAAATGATCGATATTTTCTTAGTCTGTACAGTGCACGTGAGCCCAACCCTTGCATTTGATGCACTGCACCAAATCTTCGTTGAATGATTCTTTATAAATGATGCACCCAGTGACTTGGTCATCAAAGCCTAGTTTAAATTTACTTTAGCTTAGTTTAGTCTAATTTTGTTTTATAGTAGCACTAGCTTTACTACTCGGCTCCGCCTGAAATTTGGAATCAGATTTTATAAAAAAAAAATTTATTTTTTTGAGAAAATAGTCACATTCATCTGGTTTAGTCAAGCATAATGAGCTGTGGCACATTTCGTGATCCCAGAGTTTATCGTTAGAATGTTTTTAGGCGACAGACAAACACACAACATATAGAAAATTTCTGCTTTATATATTAAGATTTCTGCTTTATATATTAAGATGTTCAAAGCCGTATTCACATCGTTCTGCGTCCATTTCCCTTTTTTCTGTTTAATTTCGGACATTTTTCTGCAGAAAAACAAAGAAGAAATACTTAAGGACTTTAATTATACGGAAAAAATTAAACAAAATTTGGCCGGTACTGCACGACAAGCACGTAAAAAACTTTTAGGTTTGATGCATAATATACAAAGCAAATTGCAAAAACCGGGTCGTTTATGTATACCTAATAGTCCAAAAATAATGTACGTACTATGACAAAATTATTTAATTACCCGAAAAATGAGAACTCAGCTATGAAAAATAACTTTTGTCGTGCGGAAAACCAGCGTAAACGTTAAACGTCTTAAAACACTGGTAATATTGAAGAAAAAAGAACGTCACCAAAATACGCTGCTCAGGGCTATAGTACTTATTTATTTTTCCATGGATAGTGCAATTAACTAACATTAGAAGCGAGATCTAGCTTTGGCCGGTACTGTACGCTGCTCGGTACTGTAGGACTTTCCCCTACCTATACATACTGTCATTTTTAATGCTCTAATACTGAACAACGCAATGAAATCACATTAAAAGATTATTCTATTGAGATGCAGATACTGAAATTTTCTCAGTGCGTCAAAACCGAGAGGTGGACTTAGGTACCGCGACAATTAAACACTAAAAACATTTGTAAAAGACTGAACTTATAGAATATAATTAGTTATTTCTAACCCAGAGTTCTTTTATTTAAATTAACCATTATCTGAATTTCCACTTCGAGATAAACCCACATAGATACTCCTTTACCGCTCAAGGTGTATCACTTTATAAAGTTACGAGGCTAAACTAACATTTCCTAGTGGCTCCCGGGGATACCAGACCCCGGTTCGTCCACGACAACCAACCTCCTAGTGGCTCCCGGGGATACCAGACCCCGGTTCGTCCACGACTTCCACCTTCCTAGCGGCTCCCGGGGATACCAGACCCCGGTTCGTCCGTGAAAGCTTACCTTCCTAGTGGCTCCCGGGAATACCAGACCCCGGTTCGTCCACGACAACCAACCTCCTTATAGCGGCTCCCGGGGATACCAGACCCCGGTTCGTCCGCTACTAACAAACTCCAAAAACAAACTCAATCCTCGGCCTCGCAGCCGCCACTCACATTGCCCTCAGCCTCGGCTCGTAACATATTAAATATCCTTTACTTGTATAATTAATTATTCTCAACCGCCCACCGCAGAGTATTTATATTGCCTTTGGGATCACCATGTTGTATGTATAACTCGATTACGACACTAAATCTATGATCGGCACCGGAAGTACTGTCTCAAGCGTAGCACTTTCACGCGTTCACTTCCTATGGGGAGAAATTGTCCAGCTTATCCCGTATAACCCTAGGCATTGCAGCTGATATAGTATCATTTTGTACACTTTTAATTGTAACAAATTTAGAAGTATGTATGTACATACCACTATTTTGCACAAATAGTATTATATTGCACCTGTAAATATTACAAATTCGCCTACATTAAACCTAATGAAATTGACCGTAGTCTCAAGTAGGTACCTATATATCTGTAGAACCCTAGATCCCACATGTACATGTAGTACCTACGTATGTATGTATCCAAACTTTCGGAGCCGCCTAGGTGTGAAAACACGTGAATCGCAAACAAAGAGAAGCAAACGTCTCAAGAAAGAAAAGAAAAATTATTTATCAATCTACTGTGCCCCGATGAAAAGAAGTCGGTCGAAGTGTCACAGGGGCAAGAGGGGGTTCTTCGCTCGCATTGGCTCCCGCCGCTCGTGTCCCGTTTCCTTACTTTGTATTCGTCGACGTTGCCGCGCCAGCCAATAGGGATATACTATTCGGATCCTGATTCGGACCTTAGAGTTTCTCAACCGACTTCTTTTCCTCGGAGCACAGTAATTAAAAAGTCTTATGAAGTGCTGTTAACATTAAGAGAAATTGTTCGAACAAATTTCTTGGAAACATAGTATTGAAGTTAGGACGATTTTTTATAAATTGCATTAATTTATTTTTCAATTAATGCCTATGTCATATGTGATATGTCACGATCAAGACCTGAGACATGATTTATACTGAATGGATGAAAAGTTTTTTCAAGTGTTCGCTGGAAAACCGATAAACGAGGCACGTACATAAGTACGTACTCGCGTAAGTATACTAATAGTCGAGTTACAGCCTCCATTCATCAGAAGACTCCAAATCGATTGAATGGCTGTTGGTGACACGACGCGACGATTCTTTCGTCGACTTGGTGACGCGATTGTCGGGAAAATGCGTCAACGGTCTCCTACCTGCCCTCAAAAATAGACTCGCAATTTCCGCCTCCCCATGCTTTGTATCAGTAAATATTTTCGAGCGGCGCACGACTCCGCCGCGAGCTTATTCAGTAATCACCGCCGCTTCAAGTCCATAGACTACTTGGGTATATCGGATATACCTACAGTACATACTAATTCACGAAGAAACGCTTCGCGCTGATCTTGGCTTCCTGGGTGTCGAGTTATGTTTCTGCCGAACGCAGTCAGACTGAGATCTGATTACCGATAGCGTTTCTAAATTTATGTAAATTGACCTGACAAAAAGATCTTTCCATGCCCCTCCCGATTAATTGCCAAAATGTTATACAGAGAATTGAAACTAATGTTCCCGCATTATCGTATTGAATGTAGAATTTTCTCGATGTATAACTTTAACGAGTAACATTTGAATGAACCTTGAAGTCCTTCATTGTAAAGAAAATTATTTAACTCTGCGTTTGATTTTCATCGGAAAAAAATAAATGAGTGTGGTTGTTGAAATTTTTTGCAAGTTTTAAAAGTGATATGATGAAAATTTAGATTATTGGGTATTAGTTATTTACATATACACATGTGCAGAAAGACTGAAAATCCCATTGAAATTTGAATTTATAAATATTTAATTACTGTTTCTTCGCGCACTGTAAATTATATACGCTAGACTTATATTACCCACACTGTTACCTTCCATTACATTGTTGCAATCAAAAGTGTCGTAAGACACTGGTCGCGCACTAAATGTGACGCATAGCAAGGAAAGAGTTAAATATTCTATTCTATGCCTACGCGTGCTCAAATTCTAAAGAGTGACGCATAAAAATGAAGCAATATTTGAGTGAAACGTGTTTTGGGTTGTAGAGGTAATTAATTAGTTCTAAATTTGTAAAATAGTCAGAACGTAAACTGTATAGGAGCGTCGTTCATGTCTTAAAAAAGTATTTCATATTTTCAATGCATATAAAGATTTGAGTAAATTCTAGTTTATACTTTCAACACTTTTCCATAAATTGCAATTATCCCAGCCAGCAAAATCGGGAAAGTATTTTTCTACAATTTTAATTACCTATATATTTACAGTTTAAATAAATTCGAGTTCCACGGATTATTTCGCTGTTTTCTTTGTGAATAAAATATACAGCAAAGTAATGTACAGTGTATAAACTGTACACTCTGCTACATACCAGATATGAGTTCCTGAAATTCCAGTGAAAAAGCACATCTGTACATATTAGGGCTGGGACTATTCGAATAATTTAATATTCGAATACTATTCGAATATTTCAGTATTCGAATACTTAAATATTCGAAAGTATTTGGCTACTTGGATATTCGAATTATATTCGCCAAATAAATGAGCAACTGAAGTATTCGAATATTCGAATACTGAAAAATTCGACAAATAGTCCCAGCCCTAGTACATATAAGAAAACCCTTGCACCATGATGTATACACATCTGAGAGAATTCTTTTTCTATTTTCTATAGCAAAGATTTAAATTGTATACAATTGCAGATAGAGGATGCTTAGAAAAAATGCCCCCCCCCCCCCCCCTGTACAGTACAACTGATAATGGTTAAAGATTAGATATATATTTAAGAAAATATATATAGTTGATAATGCACATGGTTAAATGTTAAGCAAAATATCAAATAAAAGTCACGCATGTTATTCGTGTCGGGTTGTAACCTATAGGTACTATACACACAGTACGGTCACTTTATACCTCAAACCGTGAATCACACATATTCATACAGTTCAATGGCAGTGCCACTAGATGGCAGTGCCAATTGCTGTGTTTTTCCTTCTCCAACAATAATTAATAATACTTCACTGAAACTTGAAGCTTTGTGTTGTAGAAATAAAGTTTCATTCAAATGAAACATGGCGCTTTTTGTTGCAGAATTCTGTCACAATTTAATTCTATACCTATGGATCTATGTACATATCTATGTATATGAAGTTTTAACGAAAGTAGTTTAAGTTAAATTTTGAATAAAACTTAGAGTTACGTTCAAAGCACGTTAAAATAACGCTTAATTGAAACTTAAAATTTAGATAGAAGTAAACTGTTACACATTGAGTTTCCATATAAACTACTAGGGGAAAGCGGGGTAATTCCAGCCAGCGGGTAATTCCGGCCACTTCTATTTCTTTAAATAAACACCGCGTAACTTGACTCGGTATGGTACTGCCACATGTTAATAATGCGGCGAGCTAATATTCATGGTTTCCATGACGATAGCAGTCTTTTGTTTCAAACAAATCCGGGAGTGTTCATTTCGCACCGTAATATTATAACAGTGGTCGATTGTTAAGCAAGGTAAGTTAGTAGATGGAATAGATATGAATCATTAATATTAATTTCATTAAATAGAGGAATGTTTCTACTTTCAAACTCATATTTGGTTTTGGTGATATGTAAATTCAATTCAGTGTATTACTTCCAATGCCTGAACATGAGGTGTGGGGTAATACCGGCCAAAAGTGGGGGGTAATTCCAGCCAGCTTTTAACATTGCTTTTTTCTGGCGTAGATGCCACGTACATGTAAAAGAATTTCGAAGAAGGCAGAAGGGAATCAAGAAAATTTATTTAATAATTATTTATTAAATAAATAAATAATTGCTTTATTTATTTATTTTATTTATTTATTTATTTATTAATTTCACGGGAAAAAAGAAACTGAATTTTCAATCGGACAATTCGGATATTTGTGACGAAAAAGTAGAGCACGATATTTGCTCCTTTTGCAAAGAATTCGGAAAAGGTGATAAAATGTTGTTCCGGTGCACAGTATGTGGACAATGGGCACATGAAGAATGTTCAGGATGGGATACCCCTGAAGAATACACTTGTGATATATGTACTAATTAATTTAAAAATAAAAAATAATACAATTTTTTATTAATTTAACAGTTTTCCTATCTCGTTTATAAAGAAAAATCACTATTTTTATGTTATTGCTCCCAATTTGGTTACAACGTAAATTTATGCTTTTTCGGTCATACTAATACAAACTAGACACTTCAAACTATCAATTAATATAAAAAGACTAAGAAATGTGTAACTTGTTCAAATTTTATAGCATTTACTGTTTATGTGGCCGGAATTACCCTGCTTTCCCCTACCACTAAATAGTAGTGATTAAACGAAACTTTATGTTTTAACTTTATGTTTCATTTCACAATTTAGCAAAAGGACAGAACTAGGTACACGGAGAAAAATCACGCGGCAGTTTAAGAGCCAAGCGATTTTCTGCCTGAAAATGCGTTAAACGGCGCTTGAGCAAAACGGCCGTCGCAGAGCGAGCGTTACAGCTAAATTCATTACACGCATCCACGGCACGAAAGTAAGTAAGTTGTAGTAGGTATGTACGTGTCGGGTCTGAAGTTCAGCCGAACGAACTCTACGCCCGTGAATCACGAAAAACCGCCAATGATCGGTAGGTGACGCGACCACGCCAGTATATTCCTGCGATAAAAAATGTGCGCGAATCAAGGCGATGTTGCGAAACCTTATAAATCTCGGTAAGAAAAAAACACTTTCCGAAGAACGCGGCATCTGCGTTTAGATGCACGTGCGCGGGACTTGCCCGTTCAACGCGCTGCTTTGACGATGCCTTCCACGAACTGTTTACGATATTTCGGCTTCGAAAGTTATACGTTGCGGTTTACGCAAAGCTGATCGACGCCATAATATTTGTTGCAGTATCGTCGATAAAAAATGTCGATAACCCATGCTCGTGGACAAAGCGTAGTAACAGCGTCATCACTTTAACCTGTCGTAAAGTGAACGTCATGTCGGTTGTATCATTGTATGTACTTACGGAGAACGAAGAAAACTTTATAAAAAAAAAAAAAAAAAAGCAATGATAAACTATTAAACACGAATTTATGTGAACAGTTGTATCACCATTAAATTCATGTTAATTCGCCGAAAAATAGCTAAGTATTCTCACGCATCGTGTGCGCACGCGTTGAATACACGCGCGTGTTAAGTACAACGCGCACTCGGCACACTCGCGTGGAAAGGGCGCGCGCGCTGGCAAACAGGCGTGCGATTTACGAAGGGAGCCACAAGCAGAAATCATTTCTATCAACATTCAACCTTACTAATTCGTAAATTAGTAATTCTATAATTGACGTAACATCGATTGATTGCGATACAACATCGATATCGTTTCCAATGATTATTTGTCGTTTGTGTTTTTAAACGTAACAAAGCGACCAAAGAGTTCTGCATAGAGATTTTTAAGGAGAACATGCATCCAGTGTTGTTAAACCCTACTGTAAAACGTGTCTGCTCAGTTCTCCTAAACGATGACGGACAGAATACTCGCGTATCTTGAGAACGCCCTCCAAAAAATAACGATTCCGTAGGGGTGCGTGCGCAGTCGCGGGTAGCGCGAACCGCGAGAACCGAAGAGACGTTACAGTGCCCGCCTTTAGGTTACGAAAGTGGGCTTACCTTTGAACGTATTTCGGACGAGAGTCATGCTCATATTCGCGTGAGCGCGAGCCAGTGCTCCCCGAGGTACGTCTTGCGTATGTTCGACGATTCCGCCAGGTTGAATACTTCGGCAGCCGCAGCGCGTCCAGTGATACCGTTCAAGAGTTCGTCCAACGTGATCTGTGACGTTTCAAGGTACAGCGTCGCATGGCTGCACTCTTCCTCCCCGTTTCTCTTCCCAATCGTTTGATAAATACGTGGCCGGTTACGGTAGGAAGGTAACGATAACCAACCGCCCGTTCCTGCGTCGAGGAGGCGTAGACACGAATTACGTGCCGCTGGACGTTCGATCGTGACCACGATGACGATTTAATTGGACCGCGGAGGGAAGAAGTGGTCAGCCACGGCACGTCGCGAGTTTCGAACGGCAGGACGAAATTCTTCAGGTCGAAATTCCACGGGACGTTCCAGTGCACGACTGGCTGATTGCGCGGGGAGATCGAGCGAGTGTGCCACTGTTGCGTCTTCTTGCTCACCGATGATCGTCCCTCGACTCCGGATGTCCACGCACCCGGGAACGTGCAACCGAAAGACCGGACAGCCAGCAGTAACGCGGACCGACACTGGCCGCGGCGAACATTAAAAACAGCCGTGTCACTCGCGCACACGACGAGTTCAACGAAACACGGGAACGTTGATCACGTTTCTTCTTCGATATAAAATAGATGAACGAGCCAAGTCTTTCGCGAGGGAGAGGAAGAGGAAGAGGAAGAGAGAGAGAGAGAGAGAGAGAGGAAGAGAGAGAGAGAGAGAGAGAGAGAGAGAGAGAGAGAGAGGGGGGGGAGAGAGGTGGAATGATAACAGGGAGAGGGAGGTGAGAGGTGGAGAACACAGGGTCACCAAGAAACGAGGGAATGAGAGCGGTTATGTGCAGACGACGACAGGAGAAATTCCAGCGGGTGGCAGCGCTGAGGTCCACAGATAGTTCGCCCGTTCCTTCGTTCCCCTCGTCCGATAAGTGACGATTCCACGAGCACGGCGACGACTCGAGAGGACCGACTGGGTGGGACACGTCTGAGATCCGTTTGATGTTTCACGTCCGTTGCTGGTATTCCAGGATGACCAGTTACGAAAGAATATCGAGAGATTCGGAGGATCGTTCAAAGAAGCTGAGCAACGAATCGGCCTTGTTTGTCGGGCAGCGAAATACGCCCAGCTTGCACATACATTCGTTGAATTCCGCGTGATTCGTCTGAGAGGCGGCTTAATTACCGTCCGCACAAAGGGTCTTGCTGACAATCTCCCTCGTGTCGGTCCGTTTCTTCTCTCGCTTGGTCTTCAAACGACCGTCCGACGTCTCGCCTCGCCTCGTATCCGTTGAAGCGTGCGTAAGTATATCGAGGAACGAATTATACGACGCGGTGCACTGGCGACTTCCCAACTAATCACACTACACTCTCTCGCGTGAACCGGGATAAAAGAAAGGAACGCCGAAAAAGAGAGGAAGACAACGCGCACCGGTTATATCCTTGGAAACGGGCCGTATAGAAAGCGATACGCTGCTCTTCTTCTGCCGCCTCCTCCACCTCCTCCGCCGCCTTCTCCTTCTTCTCTGCCGATTCTTTTCATTCGCGGTACACGTTCTCGCACGCACAGAAGCAAAACACACTTAAGGAGGCAAGCCGGTGGGAAAGAATAGCGGGGAAAATAGACGGAGAGAAGAAAGGAACGAGGGAAGTGCGACGGTATCGGGAGCCGATGCTAGGGCATCGCAGAGAGCGGACAAGGCAGAAATGTCGGTGTTACTACCAGCTTGAAGTAGCAAGCACCGGTAAAACACGGTCCTAACTAACACACATGGAGACAGATTGGGGACTGCTGCTTCGGAGTTTACTATAGGATGGGACGGATGGTGATGGCGGCCGTAGCGAAGCAGCCACCGCCCCCATGCTCCTTCTCTCTCCCTTCATCTCCCTTGCCTTCTTCGACCGCCCCCACCACAGCTTCCCACCGCTTCTTCCCTCCATTCTCTGTCTCTCCCCGTAACCGTTCCAACCGTTCTCCTGTTCACCCCCTCTATGCGTTATGACGGACACGCTGGAACCCCCCTCCACGCGGCCAACTTATCCCCCTTTCTCTCCCACTCTCGCTTCTCTCTGCATCCCCACCCTCTCGCTATCGCCCTCGCAGGCTGCTAGCCTTCCCTGGGCTACGAGATGTTATCCCCGAGCGATTCGTGCGAACTATATATTCGTCTATACCCGTGTCGTCGTCGCCACATCCCCTACCTGCGTCGCATCTCGGCGTGTGCGTCGGCCGCAATCAAGGTCAGGAACGTAGCTAACGGTGCGGGCGCCCTGTACACTATCGATCTCGCGCTACGGAATATCTACGAGACACGAACGGGATGCTGTCGGTAGCCGGAGACGCCACGCCGTAGGGACACACCGCCGCACTTGGCGTTGTTGTTTTCAGTAATAGCGGTTTATGGATCGCGGCGGAGCTCCTTATCGTGGCGCATTCGTTTACCGGAAACTCGGTATCTTTTAGGACCATTGGCTCACTCGCGTGATTGCCTTGCTATTTATCTGCCGAAAGGAAGGATGCGTGCTGCGTCGATACTGTATTTACTTCTATGGCTTCCTCTTCACGTGTTGTGTGCAGCATTCTCCAAGTCCTGCTGCAATAGATTTACTTTCCGCTTATTCTACCTCTATTAACATTTCTGCTTCAGATCCTGCAAGCATGTCTCAGTTTCGTGCATTCCAATGATAATAATAATTCAATGTAAAATATAATCGTTAACGGGTAGCAAGTTTGGAATTTTTTTTTCATCGATATAAACCTCTCATTTGCTGATTTCATTGCTCTATATAATTTCATGGGTATAAAAGATCTTGTATGGTACTTTGCAATAACAACACACGATTCGAATACCTTGAACTCGGGGGGTGAGATAACGTTCAGTAGCGCGTGCGGTTATCTTCATTCATTCCCTTGACTTTTCACCGCCATGAGGTATGTAATGCATTCGAAGTAGACAAAAAGCTTTTATTTGCGATGCAACCTACGTCGCCGGCGGCGCGCGCATCGGTATCAACAAAATTTTCCATTCGGTCGTCTCCTTCCTGGCGGAAATAGTAATAACGATAAATAAACCGATGGTTGCGAGAACGTTAACGCGCATTTATTATCAAATAGGTAAACCATTCGCAACGTTTCATTTCATCCGGCTTGGTAAATAAATCAATTTTCTCTGTTCTCCAAGTTATTGACTAAACATTGTTTTTTTTTTCTTAACTAGTTATAATAGCAAAAGTCATTCTTTTCATATTAGGGTAAATCGGGGAGACGCGGTTGGGCCGGAGAGATGGTCGAGTCGCTATATTTCAGACTCTATACGTAAAAACGCGTTAAAGTGCAGCCCAATTACTTCTCTAGACGCCAAACAGTTGAATAGCGTGAGTTCGCTTCCTTCTGTGTTTTTCTAGATTTATAGGCTATAAAAGGTAAATTGGGTTACATTTTACCTCTTTTGTCAAACAGCGGTGTACAGAATTGAATTTAAAATATACTTCTAAGTTTATTTTCGTTTAATGTTTGGGATAATAAGATAGTGGAGCTATTGAGGAACAATGCAGCCAAAGTATTTGGCCATATTAACTCTTCCTCTCAAAGCTAACGAGAAGACCATCTCTCGCTGCAGAAAGGAGAGATGGTCGAGTTATGATTTTTTTATTATTTTTGTTTATTTTTTATTTTTATTATTATTTTTGTTTATTTAGTTTATTCATTCACTTTTGCATTCATTTGCCTTGCTATTCGCCAGAAGGTAGTTCACTTTTTCTCTGATGTGATTTTTACTTGTTTAGCGTAAACAAATTAAATATCGATGAATCTGTAGTTGTATTCACTCATAAATAATTTTGCTTTCTTCTTTGTTATTTTTCCATGAATAATTATGTTAGTGGCCTCTGCCAACGATGAAAACCATTTCTCGCGGTACCTCCGGAGAGGTGGTCAGATGTCATGACTTCAGTTTTCAACCCGATTTACAGTAAATATTGTCGTAAAGCAAATATCGATTACTTTTTCTGAATCAGCATAAAATTCTGAACATATAGGTTTGTTCTGATAAAATAAGTAATATCTATATTAGTTTTAAAAGCCATTTTATATTAGGTCGACCACGTCTCCCGGATTAACCCTATGTCATCAACATTCTACAGTTCGTCGATAGTCTGCGTCTCGTTTACGAGTCACCGTCTCCTACACGCAGCGCGAATAAATACCAGCCACATATGTACAGTGAGTAACGAAAATATTCGGACACTTTTTAAAATTGTATAATTTTTTCAAATTAATCCAAACGACTTGAGTTTTGTTGAGAAGCTAGAAGGATGAGTTTGCTGAATCGGAATAGCAAAAAAAAAAATAGTAAATGTCGTTCAAGGGAAAATCGGGAAATTCCCGAAATCAGCGATTTCCAACCTTATTCTGCGATCTTTAAACGTTTATAGCTCAGAGCAACGTTAACCGATTTTGACGAAATTTTAAACATGTATACAACTTACTTCAATCTATAAACGGGTTTTTTGAATTTTCATTACAGGCTCACAAAAAAGGTTAAAAAACCGTTACTATTTTTTTTGCTATTCCGACCAAGTGCATTTTTTTCCAAAACGACGAAACACGTCACTTAGCAAATTAATCCTTCTGGCTTCTGAAAAAAACTCAAGTCGTCTGGATTAATTTGAAAAAAGGTATGCGATTTTAAAAAGTGTCCGAATATTTTCGTTACTCACTGTATACACATAGCCGCGAGAAGGAGATGAGAGAGGAACGCGGGTGTATGTATGTATGTATTGTACGGAGCGCAGAGAGAGGCAAGGTAGCTTATCGTCGGAAACGACGATATTGACGGCTAATGTACTTACAGTCGCGACGAAAGCAGAGACGGCAAGCAGTGGCGGCAGTATCCGATACTATTATTAGTGTGCAGCTGCCTGCGAATTACTGAATGAAAGGGAAGGACCGCTTCGAAACAATGTCCGAAAGAGATGGGAGCGCGCTGTTTCGCTCAGCGAGAGACATCGAACGATTATTTAGGGGCAGGCTTACGTACATACATAGGTATGTATGCACGTTGGATGAAAGTCTGATACGACCTCGTGTCGTCGGGAGTGTTGTTGATTCGTAAATTAGCACGAGCTTGTTTTTATTAATCTCGCTAAACAGATTCAATGGAACCTGAATTTAGCAACAATCGATGGTGTTGCAGAGAATATACTGCGATCCCATAGGAGAATGTATGTAACGAAATCATTTATCCTATGAAGATGATATTGTTTTGAAAACTCGTGTATCCGGTATCGTGCCCTCGAACTTACATATCGAGTTACACAAGCCCGAGTTATTTAGCGTCACCCACCTCACTCCCAATGCGAGCAAAAGGCCTAACTGATTCTTCTTTGACGAGCATAAACGTTGATTCAGAGTATGAGGAGAGAATTGGCCGGAAAATTAATTTGTGGGATAGTAATATGTCCGTTCAGTATCGAAACAGATGGAAGAATTACCGTATACGTTTCGCGTATTCTTTATGCGCAATGCAATGCTTAAAATACTTTCAGGAAAGAATTTGCTTTTATTATGCGATCTTTAACAAAAATTATTAATTCTGTTTGAGTAGAATTCCGATAATCCGGCATGCGCGGGACATAGGCAGTGCCGAATTATTGGATTGCACCTGTAATATGGTAAAAACAAAGAAAATAATCTGTGAAAAGACCATAATTAATATAGCAATGTAATACATTAACAAAAATATATATAGAATACGTCAAGTTTAAAATTAATAAGGTAAAATTAATAATAACAGTGTTGGTATGTTCGCCTGCTTCACACACTAAGTTTTTTTATCAATAAAATCATTCCGGACATTGCCGGATTATGGGAATTCTACTGTACCATCATTTTTCTTCTAAAAGCTGATCGAAATTCTCTGCTTCTACTCTGAACAGAGCGACAGCTTTGATATTAGAATAGCGTGTGAACAAGTGTGAGAGGATCCTTGATGTACCGTTTTCTTAGTGCAAGTGCTAAACGAGAAGCGTCGGCCTACGATCGTTTAAAGTCGGACTTATATGCCAGCGAAAGCATAGCCGGACCTACTACATTCAACGATGCACTGGCCAATTAGAGCCAATAGTTGCCGACCCTCTCTTTCTCAAAGATCTCGTCTCGAGGTGTTGAGTTTCTTGGTATCTCGGGAGTTGAACCTCGTTCCGTACACTACCGTCTTTACACGATTTCGCTGATCTTAAGCCCAGGAATTTTCACATTTATTAAACTGCCTTGCCAATACTTCTCCACTTCCGCAACATGATTATAGAATTGCAGGAAGAAACCCAGAGGACGATGCGACGTAAATCACTAAATATTCACTATAGAGCAGTGTATACTGCGTACGTATCTGGACATGAACATTTCTACCGATCAGTAAAAGCGCCACGTGTAAGTAAAGAAGGAGAAAAGCCAGAGTACAAACTGCCGTATTCTCCAACCATCATTGTACTTTCTCGTGAGATCAAATTCTATTGAGAAATGTGATTTCCATGTTCGCTTTTAACAGAGATAGAAATGTTCACGTTTCATCCGTGACGCGTCAAGTGTTTCGATTAAGCATACGAGATCGTTGCTCTCCCGACGATGAAGGAGAGTCTCAGACAAGAGGGGAGACTCGTCCGTGGTTACGGCACTGCGCGATCTCCGGCGCGGCATGGCGCGGCGCGACGCGGCGGGTCCAGCAACCATGCGGAGATCACCGAGCGTGTTCGAGCTCGGCCGACGATAATCGAGTGGAAATCTAGCGGACGGCGTGGTGGGGGCATGTATCCCCCTTCGGAGGGGAAATTCCCTGATACCGGCGCGGTGTGGTGACCACACCGTGTCCCTTTTTGTTGCCGCCCATTAGGCGCCACCGCGGCGTGATTCGCAACCGTGTTCCTTTATCTTCGGCGTAGCCGAGTCTCAACTGAACTACGAACGTCAGACTGCACGCGTTCTTGCCTATCTTTCCACCCTGTTTTTTTCCGTCCCTCTCTCTCTCTCTCTCTTCCCTCCGCTTTCTCTCCCCTCTCATACACTCTTCCTCTCTCTCTCTCGCTTCTCTTTCCTCGCGGATCGGACAATAGAAGAGTGAATCACCGGGTGTAGGTACAGAGGCTACGGATTTCCGACGTACTCGCGCAGATAAGTCGCCGCGTGCTACGTTTGCGGTTCCGTCGACTTTGGCCACGCATTCGATCGCGTTTTACTGTTCACTTATTGCGAAGGTGCACGTACCTACCTACTATCTAAACATGTACCTACATTTGTACGTGGTTTTTAGAGAACTCTGGGCGGGGGAAGAGAGAATCTCCCTTCTGGGATTTACTTAGGGAGCTTCCTCTGTTTCATACTGTTCGCTAATGTTTACATACCTTTCCCGTATTGATCTCTGCCTTTTCAGCGTAGCGGGGAAATTTGAGGAAGGACTGTACTACGAGGCATGCCCCTTTCACAAAGGTCGTGCAAGTTGATTGGGACTCCGTTAAGGTGCATACATCGTTAGTACGATTATTAGACGACTGTTTCTCTCACTTTTCCCATTTCGACAGCTCTTTCGAATACAGCACTCGAAAAAACGGGGTGTTTCGTTTATCTGACTTGAAAGGTTTATCTACCTAAATTATCGCGCTGTAAGATTGGTACTTTAACTTAGAATACAACGTGGTCCCGTCCGAACGCGTTTATCTATATTCTACAGCTATACCTACGTATATTAATCAGCGGAGATATGTATAATAGACGTCTGGCTTCGGCCCGACTTCTCCAATTCACCGTGATCTAATGTGATGTGATTCTTTTCTTCGAAAAAACGGCTGAATTTTTATCTCGTCGGTCGGGGGACGGAGAACGAAACGGGACGTTGTAGTACGCGAAATAACTCGGTGGCGGCCGAGGCGTTCCTTTGTCGATTATTGTTCTAGAGACCGACGGTCAATCGTGTTTTACCAAAGATTGCGCGCTCTTCTTGTTCAGATAACGCGCTCCTTTGTGTTACCGTTCTTCACGAATGGCTGACGCGTTGGCCTGTTTCTTTACTCTGTTCGATACCATCGATGAGTTCATTGGAGCTGTCTGAATTTTGTATGAATCATAGCTTCTCCAACTAATTGTAAGCTGTAAAGCAGTTGCGTATAGGTGTACCAAAGTACATACCTACTTCAAAATTCTGGAAATATTCTACATTGTTCATTCACGTGCCCTGAAATCAATTATAACGCTCCGTGATACAGTTGCCTATGTTACACTTAACTTAGTTATTCGTACCTGTGCTAAATAGATCTGGGACTATTCGAAAAATTAATATTCGAATATTTTACAAGTATTCGAATGCTATGAATAAACTTCGAATATTTGAGTATTCGAATGTTATTATTCGAATATTCAAGTATTCGAATACTATTCGAGTATTAAGTATTCGAATACTATTCGAGTATTAAGTATTCGAATACTATTCGAGTATTAAGTATTCGAATACTAAATACTTAAATATTTTCACGCGTTTATTTTTAGTCATATGAGGGAATTCTTCTCAGGCAGTCATTTGGGCCGGTATCAAAATGATTGGTTCCTTTTTTAAGCTTGTTTTAAAAAAAAAATTACTGTAAAGTATTCGAATAGTATTTGGATACTTGGATATTCGAATTATATTCGCCAAATAATTCAGCAAGTGAAGTATTCGAATATTCGAATACCGAAAAATTCGACAATTAGTCACAGTCTTAGTGCTAAATAAGATTGCTTAGATTGGCTGCGTGAAAGTGTAAGTGGCGATAACATGGAATTGATTCAAAAAGCTGGCTCTAAATACTCCAGATTTAAAATATCTACTCTGCTCTCTATGGGTATAGAACTGTGTCTACACACTGGATTCGTGTTTGTCCGAACGATTTCTCTCTTGTTTGTAATTTTGTAGGCTACGAAAGACTTGGGTTTCTTCAAGTAGTTAGTAGGAAATTGTTTTAGGATTTAATTAACGAAAAATTGCGCAGGTACGTAAGTACCTACTTAACTCTTATAGAAAATATCTTGGGGCTCGTTGGTAGGATGTACCTACAATTGATGCCCCTGGCATACACGTATCAATTGTACAAATTCACAGTCCAATCCTATCTCTGCTATATAATTCCCATCACAGATCTGTATCACTTTGAAAGTTTCTGCGCCCATTAACTCGTAACACAAATAACGTTAGTGATTCATGGCTGAACGAGAGGAACGAGAGGGTGACTTATAGCCGATGCTCTTTATCGTTTCTCCTAGAACGCCAACGTTTTTTCCCCATACTCGAATTTCACCGTATCTTACAACCTTTAGCCTGGGTACCTATACAAAACGAACGTAAACGCTAAGGTTCGACAATTTGTCAGGGCGAATGGGGGCCGACGCGACCGTCGCATATAGATAGGTATGTAGTACGTATACCTACCCGTGATGCTTGTGTACAGGGTGATTCATAGGGCTGTTTACAGAGCTTGTATTTTCAATCTTGGAGCCTTGGAAAATGCTCTGGGCTGCGGGGCGCGTAACTCTGAAGACAGGGTGATAATGAAAATTCTTTTTCATACTGATTCATCAATGAAAAATTAGTTACACTCCAGATGAACTTATTTCAAACTCTAAAATTACCTTTACAATTCCTGCAATTCGAATTTTCCGTAGCCACGTAATTAATAAATTTGTTCTGGTACGGAGTTAGCGAGGAATGTTTTTCAAACACCACGCCACATTTTTTACAGATAAAGTAGGTCCTACTATAGAGTCTAGTAACTGAGATATGTAAAGAATTTTTTTATTCATATATATTCCGTAGTAATAAACTTACACCGCAAAGTCAATTTCAATGCATAGTACCTAGGTACATACTTATGTACGAATTTCCTCCCCATATACGTAGGTACCTACACCTCTCTGTTTTCAAAGCATCGTCAAGTTAGCGCAGTAGAACCGTATCATTTCCTCGTCGCCAATGAATAAGCAAAAATCTATCACGTTCAGTGATCTGATTCCTGAAGAGCAAAGTTTGTTAGCGCATTGTTAATCGTGCATCGCATAATGCATACATCAGAATGGATGCTTCCATCCACCCTTGAGCCGCAATTCGAAAGCAGCCGCGGGGACGACGATCGGAGATCATGAAATGTCCCAATGGTCGATTGTACGATTCATCGAACCAGCCCCCACCCCGTGTAATTAGAGGAGATGGGAATCTCGCGTTAGGTGGATCACCCTGTATATAGGTATAGAGACACAGAAACTCGGCCGGATCTGTAAAACTGAAGGCTCGTGAACAAAAACCTGACCTCTCGAACAACTGTGCGCCATGTGTGCGCCACTTGTGCGCTCTCTTCTCCCATTCTCTTTCTTTCCAACGGCCTGCTCTCTCCTCGTCTTTTCGTCTCTCCGCCTTCCCGTCTCTTCGTTGCCTCGATGCCATCCCGCTTCTACAAGCTTCCCGATCGCAATTAATCAGGTAAAAGCGAAACCAGTCGGGGTGGGATCGGCGGGAACTGAGTCGGCCGTAAGCCCGTCCATCTTCCGTTGGGAGCATCGCGCGGATTTTTGAATTCTTTCGACGAATTAACGCCCGTCCAACGAGGATAAAAAGCTACTCCCGTTACACGGGGAAGAAATACGACCGTTGCTTTCCACTTCTCCTCTCCTCTACTCTTCTCTTCTTCGCTCATCCCCCCGCGTTTTTATCGGAAAGAACTTCTCTCTATTGCTCTTCTTATTAAACAGGTTCATCTCGAGCGTAGGTATAGGTATAGGTCTACACTACTACTACTAGGTACTAGGGTTTGTCAGTTTTCAAAAACCGTTTTTTTTAAATAAATTTGTAAAATTCGATAACCGGGTTTTCAATTTTAAAAAAAACGGTTTTATATGCTAGAATTAATATGTAAAAATGAATTAATTATTTTCAGTTCAATATATACAGTAAAGTCTCCCTATGGGCTCGCTGGTCGGGACCGGCGATGAGCCCTCATGGAGACCCGAGTCCTAATTCCGAGTGTTCGTTTCTCGCTTCTTTCTGGTCGAAGGGGGAGCGAGATGGAATGCTTTGCGTGCGCGGCAGGCGTGCGCGACGGGTGCGAGCGCTCAGATGGAATCGTGACTGCTCGACGCATGCGGGCGACGGTCAGATAGCCAGGCACGGCACGAGTCTTTTTTGGGCCCTAGGCGAACTTGCCAAATTCCGCCATTTATTATAATATATTTATTTGAGTTTATTGATGACCTTACTCTGAATTTTTATTCGTAGTATTAAACCACTTATAGTACAACTTGTAATATTTAATTTTAAAGTTTATTTTGAACAATACCAGCAATGAAAATACCATTTTGCACCTATTGTCGACTTTCCGCCCAGGGCGCAAAAAAGACTTGAGCCGGGCCTGCGTCAAGATTTAGCGACCATCGCGCACGCCCGCCGCGCATGCAAAGGACGGAGTATCAGGCCTCCGAAAGACGGAGCGAGACAAAACATCAACGCGTCGCGTGTCTCGTACCGTCCTCGCTCGCTTTCAGCGCCTTTCGCTCGCTCTCGTTCCATCTCGCTCTCGCCTTCGCCGGACAAGAGTGAGACAGAAGTGGTGGGGATAGGTGACAAGCCCTCATCGTGTGCACAAAACCGAGCCCATAGAGAGACTTTACTGTAGTAGGTAATCTACTAATAAATAATTAGATCTCCAAATTTTTGTACAGGAATATTTAAGAGTTCCAATCTGCTACACAAATTAATATTGAAAATTGTAGCCTGGTGGTTAAGATCAGGGATTGAAAGAGCTCTGGAACTTTTCAATAGATGGATGAATTGGTTTCGAAACATGGACCGTGGAGCTTTTTTTAAAAACATTATAAGTTCCCATGAGAACCGATAAAGAAAAATTCTGCAAAATAAAAGTTTCGGTTGGAATAAGACTTATGAAATATAAAAATAAAAAATTTTCTATAACAGGAACAGATAATTTGTTCATCGATATTAAAAAAGTTCTCGATCATTGTAACAAATACTGAATAATATTCAGTGAATAGTACTACAACGATATTAAATAATTGTTACAGTTACATACGTAAATGATATCTACGTAGATATTATAAAATTTTTCATGTATTTCGGTTCATGTAAGTCAGTGACTCCCAACCGGTGGATCGCGAAGTGGTTCCTGGTGGGTCGCCACGATTTTTTTTAAAAATATTTTAAGTTAGAATTATATTCTAAAATACCCATTTTTAATATATTTTCTTCACCTTAATAAATTTACATTACCTTACGGGGGGGGGGGTGCAGGGTATTTGAATATTACAAAAAGGGTTGATGTAGATGTAGGTTATATAAATTTCATAAATTTAGATCACCATATGTAAAACTCTATAGAGCTGTTGTTCAGATTTAATATTTTGAGAAAAAAAATAGTTCGCAAGTCGGCTTTGGAAAAAAGGTATTTATCTTGCATATAGAAGGTAGACAGCGTCAAGATCAGTTTATGGGCGTGTCACAACCAGAGTGTCAACGAAGGGTTCATTTTTTACATCATAAAATTACTCCTAAATCGTACCTATCAGTTTCCAAAATCGTACTTCCTTTAAAAATACTAGGATAGAGTGGGGCTAAAAGTCCGACGACTAAATAGTCCCAAATGCAAAGTCTCCAATCGTAAACAATCGATTGAATATTGCAGCATAACTATATTGATGGCAAGGGTACTTGGGGAGGACCGCAGAGTCGCCAGTCGTTTTTGGGCTTTCGCGCGTGTCATATGACGCCTTTGTCATTATGTACATCAAGAAACGAAAGAAGTACGTCATTTTTGTTGTGTTATTCGAAGGAAACCACAGTTTAACAGCGTATAAAGTGAATAGGTTAAGATTGTATGTTCCTTTAGTAATGTGTACATGACATTGTTTATTACAATGATAATATTTTTGAATCTATATATCGGGGAAACTATACAGGCACCATTGGGCAAAAAGTCCCTTACTTATATTTTTATTTTTTTTTTTAAAGAAGTTATGTTAAAATACTAAAAAGAGTGGTTGCCTTTGTTGAAGCAAATCAATTAAAGTAATGTCATAAATTAAGTATCTTTTTCCTGTTTTTTCTTTTTATATTAAAATAATTTGAGTTTAAGACATAAGGCCAAAGTGTTTAAAAGAGAGATATATATTTATGTTGAGCCAAGATTATTGTGCAATTTTTTGTTCAAGCTGAATCTGTGTCCCGTATTTACATTCTTTTGATTAAAAAAAAAGTTGCCGTAGTATTTCCTTTCAATATTGTATACCAAAAGAATTAATTGCCCCGGGCATGGGGCAAAAAGTCAATTTTGAACTCAACAAAAAATAACACTATTAACCAACAACTTTGTAAAACTAAAGCATAATAATTGTAGTTTATACAAAATAACACCGTATATCTCTAGATTGTTATCACTGAATTTTACATAGGTTTATATAAAAAAATGGGACTTTCAGCCCTACCCTACCCTACGTGAAGTTAAAAAATTCTAACCACCTAAATGTAAATGGTTGTTCAACTAAACGATAATGTCAGGGAAATCAGCGTTATCAGATGTAGGTACAATTATTCAAAACTGTTTAATCTCGCAAAACTGTTTAATCTCAGCAACGCAACGGGAAACTCGGTTCGCTAGTTTATTCACGCAGGCGACGATTCATGCACCTATTCTAAAAAATGCATAATAATATATACAATTTAAAGAATAAATGTTATCGGCGCGTGGTTCGGTCAATTGACTAAAAGTTGTTTTGCAAATTTTATGATATAATTTCCAACGTTTCGGTCAATATTGAGACCATTATCAAGGAAATAATTCTATCAAGAGAAAACTACGTTCACTTTTAAAAAATTCCGCAACGTATTCGACGTCCGGAACACAGGTCGGTTGGAGAGTGACTAAGGTAAACATTCAACCGTAGGCAAGAACAACTAGAGGGTAAGTCAAATATGGTCTAAACGGCGACATTTCGCGGGAACCGTTGCCTGTTATGAAAGATTAAACTGTAAAAATTGAACACACTTCTCAAACAGACCGCCAAAACAACCAATCCTCGTCATAATAGCAAAAATCCTCTCTCTCAAGTGCCAAAGCCAAAATACATACTACACATGTAATATGTAATATTGTCCAAAAAGCCATAGAACAGGGGAAACAAACAGAGGAAACTCTAATAGAGAGATAGTCAATTGACCGAACCACGCGCCGATAACATTTATTCTTTAAATTAAAAATTATTTCAGTCGAAATTTTGTAACATTTTATTTTAAATAATATATACACTTTAAAACAAAGAAACCTCATCAAAATCAAATCAGTCGTTGACGTGCTACGGAGCCATAGACAAACAGACACACAAATATGTGCGTCAAACTTATAACACCCCTCCTTTTGGCGTCAGGGGTTGAAAACCATCTTAAAAAACCTAAATCTCAACCGTTCTCTATATTTATAATCACCCATTATTATAATATTATTATAATATCTTCTACAATATATTAAGTTACTTTCTATCGTATTCCTTTTGCGGAGAAGGTTTAACAATCGCTTCTTCTGAAAAGTAAAGACATTCGTAAATACACGGTTACTACCCTAGGTAAATCTGGTCCGAATGTTTCCTGATTTAACTTCCAAAGGTATTACTTTTTAAGAAGCTCCATGTTTAGAGCCTAGACATAATCGCTTCGTTCGACAGGATCTTTACTCGAAGGTAAACACTCGTGGGTCGTCAAGATTCCTGTGTGTGCGCCGCTGATTGCCCAGTCAAAAAGTACAAGAGAATTGAAACAACGGTAGGTAGCTGCAGCCGTGGCTACTGCCTATCTTATTTTGCGGCGGCACTCTCACGGCAAACAGAAATCTGAACGTAACAAATATTTGCCCGCCAGCCTCGAGAATCGAGATACATTACACACTGGTGCTTTGTAGCTTTGTTCGTGCTATGACATACTAGCCGTGGCTTATCCATGACGCGCGTTAAAAATATTGGGGCTGCTTGCATCGCGACGATAACGCGAATTGATTTGCGTCGATCGTCCGCCCTTCGCTAGATGTTGATTAATAATCACTGGGTGAATTCCTAGTTTACGGTAGGTACTGCTTAATAAACTTCATCGAATCTGTAACGGCAATATCACAGTATGTACAGTACCTATCTATGGAAATTAGGTTGTAACATACCTAACTTTAACCGGTAATGTGTTAATGATGAGTATGTAATCTAATTTCGCGTAACGTGTGGATTACAAAAAGTTATAAATTCATTTCTCTCTCGAAAATTGCAGTAACTCCAATATAAATTATGGCTGGGACTATTTGTCGAATTTTTCGGTATTCGAATATTCGAATACTTCAGTTGCTCAATTGTATGGTGAATATTATTCGAATATCTAAGTACCCAAATACTATTCAACTATTTAAGTATTCGAATACTGATGTAAGAAATACTGGGAGAAAATATTGTATTGTCATCGGAACTACGTATGTGTGCAAAGTTTTAAGCCGATCCGATATGTTGAAGTGGGTCAAAATTAGCTTACAAGATTTCACCCTGACGAACTAACGAACTCACAACTGAAACTAAATAAAAGCTTGTACAAAATGAACTTAAAGAACTTGATTTATAATTAACACCATACTATTCGAATACTGAAATATTCGAATAGTATTCAAATACTGAAATATTCGAATAGTATTCGAATACTGAAATATTCGAATCGTATTCGAATACTGAAATATTCGAATAGTATTCGAATACTGAAATATTCGAATAATATTCGAATACTGAAATATTCGAATGGTATTCGAATACTGAAATATTCGAATGGTATTCGAATACTGAAATATTCGAATGGTATTCGAATACTGAAATATTCGAATGGTATTCGAATACTGAAATATTCGAATGGTATTCGAATACTGAAATATTCGAATGGTATTCGAATACTGAAATATTCGAATAATAACATTTGAATACTCAAATATTCGAAGTTTATTCGTAGCATTCGAATACTTGTAAAATATTCGAATAGTCCCAGCCCTAAATTAAATAACGAATAACCGAGAAGATAACTTAATTTTAATAGATTTTTGTTAAACATATGCATACATACAATAATTTAATATGCATTATAGAATAATCACAGAAGAGAAGGCCAACGAAGTAGGGACAATATACAGTACCTATAAAAGGTTCAACTTCAATATTTAAATTACACAGCGCCGTTAATTTATTCTACATTGGGACATCTACGTTGCTAAAGTCAATTCGAAAAGACGACGAGGTCGTGGAATGAACGCAGCACTTTTTTACCTACTTACGCAATTTGAAACCATGGGGCGGTAATTAAATCAGATTTCATAAGGTTGCTTTCTTGCTGCGGTACCGCCTATGTCCAGGTTACTCTGTGTAACCTTTCAGCCCATAAAAAGCGACATATTAACAACTCGGACCACGGTTCAGTGTTCGGAATCAGGTGTCTCTCTCGTTGCTTTCATTTCGGCAGCACTCGGCACGTCTTCATCCCCCTTCCGGTCGCGTTTCGGGGGCCGCGATAAACTCCTCGACGATGCGAAATACCTACCTATCGGTTTCGCGCGATTTTTCGCTATTGAAGCAACGGAATGCAACGCAACGGCCAGCCCCGTTCTGAGAATCGTCTTCTTTTCGCTCGCGCGCATACGGGGGAGAAAAGAGCTCCTCCAATGAGACGGCATCGAGAAAATGGTGGAGGGCAGTTTGTCGACAGAGATTCGAAATTCGGACATGAATATAATTTAACCGAGACTCAAGATATGCGACGATTGCGCGCGCGCGTGTGGTGGAAATATTGTAACATCGATACGATTATATATTTTTCAGTAAAAAAAAATAAATATCGTAGTTTTTAAATATTCACTGACAACAGACGTAAAATACTTGTAAATTAAATATTTCAAGAATATGAGTGGCATGCATGGCATTGAAAATTTATCAAATTTCATTAGTTTAAAGGTTTTCGTTCTGGGCTCAACTTCCTTTAAACATATTTTTCAGAAATATTGGTGTAGGTACTCGTGTCAGATGGTTCGAAAAATTTGAATTTATGTATAAGTATTTATAGGTACCTACCTAAATATATGTGGGATACAATAAATTGTAATAAATTGAAATGGTACACTTGGGGTAAATCGGGGAGTAACGAAACACATTTTTAAAGGTAGAATTTCGTCCATAATTAATTGAATAAAAAGCAGAGGGTTTTGCTTGTGAGGTAGTAGCTACGTATAAATATTAAATGAACTTACAGTAATAATGTTCAGTAACAGAGATGAATGAGAGGAATGACTCTATGAAAAAAAAAACAATATACGTACCTATCCCTTTTTAACAAAAATACATGCTTACATTTATTATGATAACAGTTTATCTTTTATTTATAATACTGTTTAACAGTTTGTCTTTAATTTAACCCCTGAAAATTTTTCTTGCGAATTTGCGAACTGGAAGAACTGGAAGAACTATAACTTACAAAACGATAGTCCTATTTAAAAGAAGTAACTTTTTCCTGCCTTTTTTCTATCTCCTACAGTTCGCGAGTAATAACACAGAATTGAAAAATTGTTAGGGGTTAATTGCACCCTCTTGGAGTGAATTTGGACAGCAAACAAAATTGCGTTATATTCAGGAGGACGTCTCCTATATTTCTACAAAGTTTCATAATTTTTTGAATTTCCGACTTAGGTATTTTTCCTTGTGAAAAGTATGAGGGTTGAAGCATTGTAAGCCGTCATACATGAAAATGGTTACTCCTACGAAAAAACCTCATTTATCCTTTTTTGTAGAGAATTTCCTAAGCTATAAATTTCATAATAACTATTTTTGTCGCAAAACTGCTAGATAACGAGATATTCGCGACAAAACAGCTTTCTTTTGGCTTCGACCCTCTGTAAAATTTTTAGCTGGGGCGGATCGATATGAACTTTCGACATATTGTTTAAAACGACGAAAGGCCCATACCAAAATTTAGCTTGCTGGGTATTATTGAAACTATGTATTATTGAAACAGTTTATTTTATGTTATCAATTGTTAACAATTATTATCGCAACGTAATTTATCTCTGTTATTTTATTTATATTATTTTATTTTATGTTATAATTTTATATATATATATTTTTTAAGTTCTATCTCTGTACACTAAAGGGTTTCCCGTAAATAATAATAATAATAATAATAATAATAATAATTATTCCGTAGATTGTCCATATTTCCGTCCAATTTCACTGGACTACAATGAGTAATGATTTACAGGCGACAATCGCCATAAATCGACGCATCGTTACAAGAGAACTCACCATGAAGTTTAATGTGTCTCGCGCCGAAACACTCCGCAAGAGTAACGTGATGATATCTAATAAAATAAAAACCCAGGCTTTCCGTTTAACTTAATAATAATAATAATAATAATAAAAAAACATTCGTGAGTTTGTGTGATATGAGAAAGCCAGTCCAAGTTTGTCGAGAATTTGTAAAGGGAAGATTCGAGTGACCATCGAAGAGACAACGATGCAGTGGACTGTTGCGAGTGGACTATAGAACGAGACCGTATTCTGTGGGGAAGGTGGACCCGAACGAAAACGTGGGACGGCGCTCTCTCTCGAGACAAAAAGTACAAAAGTGTGCGTAGTTTACCTATGGCTCGGTGGGGCAATAACGTCGATGGTCGCCATATGGGCGACAGCCCGAGGGCCCAGAGAACCGGGCGCGCCGCGCACCTTCCTCTCGACGCCCTTATGCGGGCCAGATTTTATGGCCTAGGTATATACGTACGTGCAAAGGGCCACCGCACCGCGCCATCCTGTGCCGCGCGCAATACCTACCCCTCCAGGAGAACGATTCTGCAAAAACGTGGCGACGGCCAGATCGCACGCGTGACTCATCGATAAATTCGACTGGCCGAGTACAACCAGTTCCCACGAGGAAATCTCCTCTCCCAACCTATCGTGTGTCTCCTCTGCAGTGGCAAACAATTAACGGAGAAGTCGCATCTGTTTAAAACAACTATGCAGACGCAAGACATTAAACCTACCTAGGTTTAGAAATGATTTTCTCCATTGCCACGTAGGTATGTTTCGGATACTATTTTCATTTTCATGCACAGAGTTAACACAGTTATTTACAGTTAACACTGTGGTGGCAACTGTAAGTATGGAAGTTGAATGGCCGAACGGAATGAGACTAATAGTACCTATGTGACGATTACACAGATGAGAGATACGTGAATCAGTATACATAGGGTAAATTACCCAATTACTGACACCTAACTAATTACTGTCACCTTAAGCTATTTTACTTAAAATAACGAATAAATAAACGTTGTAAAGTCACACACAAAAAGAATTATGTAATTCAACCATTAATCTATACTATAGATTATATACTATAGTTTATTTATTCGTTATTTTAAATAAAATAACTTAAGGTGACAGTAATTGGTTAGGTGTCAGTAATTGGGTCCTTTACCCTCGAGGTGAATATTCGAAGTGATGAATATTCTGGTTCATGGTAAATTATCTGCTTAAGTTTCTGAGAATTTTCTCTTATTTTTAACCCCGGGTATAATTTTCAACCTACGCGCAATAAACAGAGAACCCTGTAATCAATATAGAGTCTTTCCTAGTCCTTGTACATAGGGTAAAGGCACCAGTAGTTGACCACTTTTCAGAAAAACATGAAAAATCGTCACTTCGAAAATCCTTATTTTTCATGTTTTTCTGAAAAGTGGTCCATTACTGATACATGGTCAACTACTGGTGCCTTTACCCTACCTAAACAGAGTAGGATGTTATACAGGGTGTTTCACTACAGCTGAAAATCGTGAAATGCGTGCACCGACGATGTACAGTGTATGTACTTCGCCGTAGATACGCATACTCGGCTAAAATTTAGACTCCATTTTCTCGAAAACGAAGCGCTCAAAATGAAATAACCCTTTCTACTCGCTTCATTCCATCTGAGATCATTAACTAATTTGGAATAGTTAACGTTCATAACTGATACTATCGCCCTAAAGATTTCATATGGCATCGTATAGCATATTTTTTTCACTTGCCAGAAAAAGTGAAGAGCAGAAAGGGTTAAAAAAAATTATTCTATATCTCTGTCTTATTTTGGCCCCTGAAATCATCCCCCAAAAGGATTGCCACCTGTACTGAAACAGCCTGTACAGTGTGATTCCTGGAGAAATCAAATATGTATTTTCATGGAATTTCACAGCAGAAAGGTGTCCATTGAAAAATCTACTTGTGGCAGATTGTTCTTGATAAGTACCAAGTAGATAATAGAGCGCTAATAACTGAAAGAAATTTGTAGCTCTGTAGCTGTACTATGTTTTCTGAGAGAAAAAGTTTTCTAGTACTCTAATTGTTAATATGTATGTATAGGTATACCTACCCCTACAGCACACTTCGTTGCAGGAACGTTGCATAACCGTTGCAGTACATTGTAATGTTGCCGTTTGGTTGCAGGTTGCATTGCAATATTACTGCAACATTGTGGAAATATGCAAAACGTTGCGTGACCATTGCTATAAAATCTCCCAAATGTTGCGTGACCATTGCTATAAAATCTCAGAAACGTTGCGTGACTATTGCTATAAAATCTCAGAAACGTTGCGTGACAATTGCTGTAAAATGTCAGAAACGTTGCGTGACAATTGCTGTAAAATTCCGAAACAATGTTCCAGAAATAACTCCTTACACAAGGCGGACATAGCAATTTCCTTGAAACGTTTCGGGAACATTTCGAGCAACGTCACTGAGACGTTCCTGCAACGAAGTGTGCTGTAGGGGTATATATACACCTACCAAATACCAAAGGTGATTTATTCCAATAATCGAATAAATAATCCACTAATTAATATGAGCATTAAAGTAGTCGTAACAACAATAATTGCTACCTACTAATATTAGGATAACATTAGTGCAGATATTACCCAAAATAAAATTTAAGGAGAATTTGCAGGAAAAGCTTCGATTGTAAATAACACTGATTACAACAACGAGGAATACAAAAACTTGGATACAAACGTTTTAAATGCTTCAAGCCCTCGTTATCAAGCTGTCTCGAATATGAATTTCCAACCGAGTCGGCGTCAAACTATCAACGTCCCTCTAATGGCTTGCCATTTTTTGCACCGCATTTGCATCGACGTTTCCCCATCAATTCACGAGCATATCAAAGTTATCCAGGTCATGCGTTCGGAGTTTCTCGATGTAGACACGCGGTATGTACGTGTTTCGCACGTGCTAATTCTGTTTTATCGTTGTTGCGACGTTTCAACGTTGACGCTTCGAAATTTCATATTTCGCCCGGGAAACAGATTCGGCTACGTTTAATACATGAACATATTCAGGATATAGCAGGGAAAGCAGTTTCCCTCTATATTAACAAGTGCCCTACAGTCCCCTAAGCGATGCATTTAAGTGATGAACTTTTGTTGAAGCTAATGTTTCATGGCTTTAGGTACTGATGCTGAATTCTGTCGAAGACAAGCGGGTTTTCCAGCGGCAGCTTGGCGTAGCCAGTGGAGTAAGATAAGAAATGAAGGGACGGAGGAACAGCGACCCATGTAAGTAGGTATTGAGAAATGAAGTAATTGTGCCCGTCGCGTCAAGGGGATTTTACAGTAGTTAAAGGTGCTGGAACGCCGGTACCTAATTGCTGGGGCGCGTAAACGAGGTGCGAAGTGGCCATAAATCTGCCATTAGCCAGCGTTACAATGGGCCAGGACCCGTGTTTTATCGCGTCCGACGGGCGTCGTAGAATAGCAAAATAGATTTCTCGTCGATACGTGACGGATCGCGCAATTCGTTAACGTTTTATCGTTCTCCCTCGGTAATTTTATCATATTTCGCGCGTGGCATTCACCAATACACCGTGCGGTTTGGTTTCCCGCCACCGTAACTTTAATACTCCTCGATATAGCTTTTAACGTAACACTTTATTTCGGTCGCGGACCGTCGGTATTACGAAGCTTCCGATGTAGAGTAAATGTCCTGACTTTGCGCGTGTTAGGTAAACCTTTCGACAGTTCAAATGCCGTTCAAAATAATCTGATTTCATTTCTCCACTCGCACTCGGTAGGGGTAGGGTAGCGTAGGTACCTAAATTCTTCATTTACGTTTACTTCATAAGTAAGCAGGCAGTTATGTTCATTTAAATGGTGTCGGTATTGAATTTCAAATTAAACTGTTAAAAGAATATTTGCGAGTAATAGGTATTGCAATTTCTATTTTCCTTACTTGTTCATTCCAGTAATTATGATAATTACAGATCTCGCGTAATTTATGAAACCTTCTGAAATTTCTCAGAGACACTTTCATTCCTCGTGACTTTTCTCGTCAATGATACCAAAATACATAATGCGTATCAGGTGTGCAGTATAGGCGCCCGATGCGACGCGCATCGCGCAATGAAATGCGAGCGCGTGCACGCGCATCCACGCGCGATTCTGTTTACAAGAATGATTTGTATTAAGTAGGTATATACTGGATCGAACAAGCGTGTCTCGGCAAGCACCCTGATTTTTCGATGAATCATGCTCGTTAAACTGATTCCAATGATAAACGGATACCAATAAATAATCATGTGTCCAACATGATTACTCTATTTTCATAACAGAGTCGAACACTATTCGAGCCAACATTTCTGTCAGTTTACGTAATGTACCTTTAAAGTTCGTATTACTTATGATGAATAATATTCTTTCTTATGATGAATAATATTCGGATGGAAAAGAGTATTTTATAAGGTACATTTAAATAAAATGTAAGCAATTGTTAAATAAAACGTTAGGGGTTGGCCAGATTTTTTAGAAAAAGCAGCCGTGTGTCGGTGAATAAAGAAGGATTTCCGTAAATAAATAAATTCTTCTATTATCATATATGTAGGTACGTATATCATAAGTTATTCGCAAGTAACCTTGTATGCGTCTTCCAAATCAGTTTAATCAACAGTTCTTTACGTACGATGTTAAGTTCATTGTATTACATTTTCCGTATTTTTTTTATTTTTAAATAAAATAGAACAACTGCTTTCTCTAGATTACAAAATAGCGACAATTGGAACATACTTTTACAAATAATATAACTATTACAAATAAAATATGAAAAAATATATATTATACACAATAAGAAAAAATATTTTACCAGATAACATAAAAATTTGTGAAAATAATCAAATACACATGAATTTTTACACGAATAATGAATATCAACACGTGCATGGAGAATTTTTTAGTTTTTAGTGCATTTGAAATAAAATTGTATAACTTAAAATTTTCTTTTTGTATATTTTTTTATTATTTACTTTTTAGTGTATAAGTTTTGATTTGTGGTTATATAATAATAATAAATCGTCTTTATTCTTATATAAAGATACAGAAAGGGCGAGGCTCAGCTAGGCTGTTATTATGCCTGACCCGAAAGTGTTCATTTTTTTATAAACTTTTATTTCATTTCAGTTGTGAGTTCGTTAGTTTGTCAGGGTGACATGTTGTAAGCTAATTTTGACCCACTTCAACATATCCGATCGGCTTGAAACTTTACACGCAAGCATTGTTCCGATGACAATACAATATCTTCACGTGTTTATTTTTAGTCAAATGAGGGAATTCTTTTCATGCAGTCACTTGGGCCGATATCAAAATTATTGGTTCCTTTAATAAACGATTGTTTTTTTTTTTAAATTTACTATAAAAGTATTTTTTAGTGAAATATTCGAATAGTATTCGAGTACTTAAATATTCGAATAGTATTTGGATACTTAGATATTCGAATTATATTCGCTAAATAATTGAGCAACTGAATTATTCGAATATTCGAATATCCAAAAATTCGACAAATTGTCTCAGCCCTACACGATAGGTAGAAAATAAGGATTGTTTCTTAGTTTGCAATATAAAGTGGTCGGGTACACAAACCATCATTTCTTCAACAATATAAATTAGGTAAGTTAAAAGTTCACAAGAATCGGTTCAAAAACACTGAAAACCAGCTACCTGGGTATTTAGTATAACACAAATTTAATGAGATCTCTTCATTTCCATTGCGTGTGGTTCTACCAAGGCTGCCACCTTCATGATTCGAGAAGCGAAAGGTTAACGGGATTGCGGTTACGCGTTCTGGAAAGGTGCACGTTGCAAAATGCAGCCGCGGTGTCGATGGATATTGGATATGGACGATGGGGTGGCTGCGCATCGTGCTCGAGCTACGGGGTAGCAAAGCTAAGCCAGTAATGCAATAACTTGAATAGATGGGTATGCAGGCGGAAAGAACATAACCTACCCCCCTGACCACCCTCTCCCCCTCGTGTTCTCCGTCCCTCTTTCACCCACCAACCCCACCCCACCCTGTGTCTGTCTCTCTTCCCTAAACACGAATGTACGTATGTAGGTATGTACATAGATATAATACAGTACCGTCCATAATTATTCACGCATACGCTGCATTTGAATTTCACTTTGTTTAAAAATCTACATTTATTTCAGTAAAATTTGAATCTTTTGAAGGCGGTTAATATATTGATTTCTAGTTTAGCTATAAGTGTGCTTATTACTATCAGTGGAAATTATAATGTTTGGGTTATGTTGTATAATAATAATTCATAATGTAATAACAGATATAATTATTATAAGTACAGCAAACCCTAGTACTCATGTAACGTATGTATATCGCGTGGGATATGTTCATTTTGGAGTAACAGAGATCTTGGAAATATTCCTTCGGATAATAAATAAAGTTAAATAACATCTCAGAATTAACTTAATATTTAATCACGTTTCCTTATTCAATGAGTAATTTTTATCGCATCACATAAGGGTTTACCGCGTCAAAAATTGAGTTTAACCTGGAAATGAGTGATCCACAGAATCTGAGGATTACCAATAGGCTATCTGAGCCGGCGCAACACTTTCGTACGTCCGAGTAAAATTGAAGACTCTATTGCAAAAAGGAGGAAGCTGCATAATTTGCTAATGTTAAGTTGTGAGTAGCATTGAATGTAAAAGAAATTCTGAATAGGTAGATTGGTGCAAGAATGTTACATATGTATTAACTTACTTGCACCCTATCTGGATTTGGTAAAACGATTCATGATTTAGTAAGCATATTTCAGTATAATTTTTGTTAGGCTTCTGTAGGTTGATGGTTTCTGATATGTTTCCATGTAGCCACCTACTAATAAGTACACAGTTTTATAACATAATAATAAATGTATTGTGTAAGTAGTTATTTACTGGAGATTAAAAGATTTTATAACAGTTGGTGCAAAAAGGAGGCAGCTCCAAATTTTGAAAATTCACCCTGTCATAGAGATGAGCGGCTGGGACTATTTGTCGAATTTTTCGGTATTCGAATATTCGAATGCTTCAGTCGCTCAATTATTTGGCGAATATAATTCGAATATCCAAGTACCCAAATACTATTGGAATATTTAAGTATTCGAATCCTGATGTAAGAAATACTGGGAAAAAATATGGTATTGTCATCGAAACTACGTATTTGTGCACAGTTTCAAGCCGATCAGATATGTTGAAGTGGGTCAAAATTAGCTTACAAGATTTCACTCTAACTAACTAACGAATTCACAACTGAAACTAAATAGAAGCTTGTAAAAAAATGAACTTAAAGAACTTGATTTATAATTCGCACCATACTATTTGAATACACCAGTATTCGAATACTTAAATATTCGAATAATAACATTCGAATACTCAAACATATTCGAAGTTTATTCCTGGCATTCGGATATTTGTAAAATATTCGAATATTAAATTATTCGAATAGTCCAAGCCTTAATTGAAATATTCGAATAGTATTAGAAAACTGAAATATTCCAATGGTATTTGAATGCTTAAATATTCGAATTAGGGGTGTGCGGGTACCCGAAATTGCGGAACCCGATTTGCGATTCGGGAGCCGATTTTCTTGCTTAAAAATTCTTACATCTGATCACACTGAAAAATGACAACTTAAAACTTATCGGGTACCCGAGACCCGAATACTTTTAACTTGTGATTTTTCAGTCTGATCAGATGTAAGTATATTTAAACAAGAAAATCGGCTCCCGAATCGCAAATCGGGTCCCGTAATTTCGGGAACCCGCACACCCCTAATTCGAATAATAACATTCGAATACTCAAATATTCGAAGTTTATTCGTAGCATTCGAACACTTGTAAAATATTCGAATATTAAATTATTCGAATAGTCCCAGCCCTAATAGAGAAAATATATTGTTGCTTAGTAATGGTGCAAAATGCTGTGTTAATATGTACCTACGTAAATTTTAAGTGGGTGAAATACTTTTAACATATGTACATGTAACAATATCCTTTTAACACTATACTTATTAGTTTTCCAAAAGTTGATACGTTTGTAGCTACCTCCTTCTTGCTGCAAAATCTTCAATTTATTAATACGATCCCGTCCACGACCATAAATATCTACAACGCCGCCCATAGTTATCATTACTCCTTGTGTCATCGTTTCTGCATTCTATAAAGTCTGCGGTCCGTTCCTCGGAAGCAAAAATAGAGATAGGTATCGGAAAGTAAGAACGCACTGTGCAACAAATTTATCTTCATTCCATGCCCATTGACTCGAGCTAGCGTCAACGAGAATAGGCACTGTCACCTGTGATTTTACAAATCAGATTTTGAAATAGAATTAAAATACAAGAAACGCGTAAAAATTGCAATTCCTCCTTTCCTTGGCACGCACAGTCATCCGAATAATTATGAACGGTACTGTACAGGTCGACGCGCGTAATATAACTACTCGGACTGTGCCAGGAGGGTGAATCCAGCGGGGCTTCAACCCCGGCTCGATAGTACTCCGAATGCAGTCGGTTACCATAAAAGGCTTTTAATATGCGTGCTCGTTCACTTATTTGATTCTCCTAGGTTCGATTGTAACAGAACGATTCACACTGTCCTGGATAGTTTCTCTTTTATTAGGAATATTCAACGTGTACCGTCGCAGTTGATACATAACACTGCATTCGTAATCGCGACGACGAATATGTAACGTCTTTATTATACCTATCATATGAAGAACAAGAAAAATAAAAGGAGAAAGAGACAGAGATATAAAACAGGACGTGTGCAGGGTGGTATAAAAGCGAGGCTCACAGGGGAACCACTACATATTAGGCACTGATTTAGATGAAACTTCGTAGAAAGGTAGAGAATTGAAAGATAGATTTCGCCCCTGTTCGGCCGTAAATGTAGACACCTAATAGTTCACGAGATATTTAACAATAAAAGCCGCATTTGCCCGTTGGCGTTAAGTGCCTTAACCACTGTAGAGCACGAAAAAATAGGCATATTTCGGGATTTCTTTTTGGCGCAATAAAGAGATCAATCGAAATTCTGTAAAATGGGATTTATAATTCTAGTAATGAAGTACAAAGAATATTTTTTTTCAACTTCGTTCATGACAAAATGGTGGCTGCGCAGCATTTCTCCGTCGGTACCCGTTTTTTTAAAGGGTCCACGGCCGGAAACCTAACTCCCGCAATTTTTTACCTGGAACAAAAAACCAAAGTCTTTTCGATTCTATATAACAGCAAGAGACGTACGTAGGATTTTTTCGATATATTGATTTTTCGCGAAATGGTGCATTTTTGAAGAAAAAGTTTAAAATTTCATGAAAAAATCGTCACAAAATTGTTTATAAAAAAAAAAATATGCAATATAAAAGAAAAATCCTACGTACGTCGCTGGAGAAACCAATCTTGAATATACTGTTAAATTTTTCAGATCGATCGGTGAAGATTTGTTCGAGTTATGTTTCCGGCCAGTTAAAAAAAAGTGGTTTCGAGAAAAACGCGTATTCGAATATTACAAAACTTATACACGAAAGCAAAGCGTCCTTTTCAACGGTCGATCCTCACTTTACTAGCGCTACACAGACGTTCTTAACATTCTAGACTATTCGGAGGATAGTTCCCTTCTCTATAAACTGTTGTTATTCCTGCTTCCGTACTCCAAAACAAAACTACAGCGCGCGCAGTGATAACAAAAGGCGCTCGGGCCATACACGAGAGCGTTGCGGTAGAATTGAAAATTTGGACATTTGGACATTTTTGCCGCCCTCCATCTTTTGGTATATTATTTTTAAGACCCTAAAACACCTTTTAAACAAAAAATTTTTTTTATTTTTTTTGAAAATTCTACAATGGTTTAACCCCTTAAACAGAGTAGTTGCATTCACGATGCATATCTTCTGGCGCGTCTCCGTTACGTCTCCGCGTTCGGTGTCAGATCATTTGTTAACGATTCGTTCGAGGAACACGTATTAACGCGCGATTGGTGTGGCGAATGGAAATTACAGGGGGAACGCGATAAAATGTGTATAATGTGATGCAGAGAATTAATAATGGCAAGCTAAGTAGTTACTTCTAGTTAGTGCATGGGAAACGGGGTTTTTGGTGCAGCAAAGATTATTATGAAAAACAGAACTAAACTAACCATATTTAGCCGATTGCCGGATCCACGTTTCTGAATTTAATTAATTTTTACAGAGAATGTAGATATGTACTTACTTACCTACTAAAAGATAGTATTTTGTTTCTTTCGGTTAATACGGTTAATAGTTACAATTATTTTGTTAAGCATTCACGATTAAGACGTGTGAATAAGAATAAAAATATCAACAAGAATTTAATAGTCACCCATGACTTACGTTCAAGGACATACAATTCATTGATTTTAATTGGGGTGCAACTGCGACGATTTACATTTTTGTTCGGAACGTGATACCGATTGTATACAGTATATATAGAGTAACAGTTACATCATAAAAATATGATTCATAACACAAGAGAGAAAAACCTTGATCGAGAGAAGATTATTTAGCATACCAGTCGCCTTGAATTTGCTAAATTATAAGTCCAAAATCGACTCCACTTCGTACCTAGAAATCGAAAGTATTTTTTATTTTTCCGAATAGAATTCTTATCAATAAACGTAGAGAAACTTATTGAAACCAATGGGTTTCACTAAGCTGTACAAGTGTTTTCCTAACACAATCTTTTCAGGGACCATAATCACAATGAAACTAAAAGATAAATATTACATTTTCAGTTTAATATAACGTTATTATATTGAATATAATGAGATGTTTTGATAATGAAAAAATTAAATACTTACTAGGATATCCACTAGGCATACCTACTTGTAATACTTTAAGATCACTTTTTCTGAAAGTGTGAAACCCTTTTGCATTTCGAAATTATCATCGCACTCAAGTATCCAAATACTATTTGAATATTTAAGCATTCGAATACTATTCGAATATTTAAGCATTCGAATACCATTCGAATATTTAAGTATTCGAATATTTAAGTGTTCGAATATTTAAGTATTTGAGTTCCGATGACAATATAATATAATTTTTTTTAAAAACAAGCTTTTATTAAAGTGTACTAAAAAGGAACCAATAATTTTGATACCGGCCCAGATGACTGCCTGAGAAGAAGGGAAAATATTGTATTGTCATCGGAACTACGTATGCGTGCAAAGTTTCAAGCCGATCGGATATGTTGAAGTGGGTCAAAATAAGCTTACAACATTTCACCCTGACAAACTAACGAACTCACAACTGAAACTAAATAAAATCTTGTAAAAAAAATGAATCTATAGAACTTGATTTATAATTCACACCATACTATTTGAATAAATCAGTATTCGAATAGTATTCGAATACTTAAATATTCGAATAATAACATTTGAATACTTAAATATTCAAATAATAACATCCGAATACTTAAATATTCGAATAATAACATTCGAATACTGAAATATTCGAAGTTTATTCGTAGCATTCGAATGCTATTAAAATATTCGAATAGTCCCAGCCCTAGTTCCTGTCGCTCATATTAACTATTTCGACCCCGACTTGTATTTGAACAATAGTCATCAACCATGCCGTCTTCATTATATTATAATAAACCGCTACAATATTAGCCTTGTTGTTATTAACAATGTGTTAATCCTCTAATCCTGTTTTTCGGGTGATATTCATGGCCCAAAATAACAAATATTCTTCTTTGCTATACCTACATAATATGTTTTCTCATTTAAAAATGTAGGAGAACGATTTCCTTTTGGTTTACTTTTTAGCGAGACATCCTGGCGATCGTTGCAACGCATAAATGAAAAAAAAAAAAAGAAGAAGAAAAGAACATAGTATGTAGTTGACCGTACCTGTAGGCGCACAGCACGGTAGTCAGAGGTCCGTCGGGTAGAAGGAAAGGGGCAGAATGGCAGGAGGGTGGTCGACGATGCTCTCCCAGTCAAACACGGGGAAAAAATACAGGGCAACCGAATGAATGAATGGCTTCCAATCTGTTCCATCCCTTTGTTGAAGCGGCTCGTGCCGCGTGTGCAAATCTACCCTCCTCTCCCTCGGCCATTCCCCGCAGCTCACCCTCGCCCCATCCACCCCCTGCGCACACGCCTCACACCTGAGCACAATGGGGACCCGATTTCACCCTCGTGCACCACCTTCCCATCAAGCGTGTTTAAATACTGACGTGCGCCGTAATATGTGCGTCTGAGCATGTCCCCTCTCTCTCTCTCTCTGGACCCCTTCACGCTCTCGCTGCGCTGTGCCCCACCGTGTTGCACCCCTAACGTTTTCATCCCCCTTTCTTCCCTTCGTTCATCCGACTCACCTCTGATTTCCCGTCACCGTAAACTGCCGAATGTGTGTCGGAATATGACTTCTGGGCGACTCCTTGGTCACTAGTTACTTACTCCCTTTTATCTTTTCCCCCCGTTTTCGTTGCTTAGACCTTGCTTAGTTCTCTTTTATACTACTGCGTTTTCTTCTCACATGTTGTCTGTGCAAGTCTGAAAAGTCAAAGTTGTCACCTAATTTGTCCTTATTTGGTTCATCCCTTGCTTCCTTCTTTGACCCACGCGACCACGAACTACCAAATGCCTGTCTGTGCTGGATATGTCATTTTAGCGAACCTGGGAAGGATTTAAACGAGAACATGGGATTTCTGAAGGGATGTGTAACAAATTCATTTTTGTACGAATGTTTCCCGCCGAAATGTTTGGAACGATGGGAAAATATCCTAGCTAAATATATGGGGACTGCTGCAAAACAATTTTGTCATTTACACCTATGCTACATTCATTATTCGAAATATCCTTCATTTTGTGCTTCACATCATTTCCGTCCAGATCTGTTTTCGCGCAGCTGTATTGTGGTCCTTGGTAATGATTTTAAAGCTCTCCGAGTTTTTTGTTTCACTGTTCACAATCAGTCTCTGTGCACACTTTCGGGTTATGTTACCCGAGTACTTATTACCATTCGTGTATTTTCCACTTGGATAAATTCAGACGAGAGTAATAGAAAACTCTCTGCCTACGGCAAAGTGGCAAACTGAAACGACACAATGGGGCGACAATGAATTAACGGCAAAGAACCTAGGTAAATCTGTGATCGCGATCACGTATGTGTCTATGTATTCAGACTCACCATTGGCCCCTGTTTGACCTCACGAAAATCAATATCTGTCGGCAAACATAAGTGAGTTCGAGAGGGGCGGGGGGATTGAACCATTTCATATTTTGTATCCAAACTATATACTTAGAAGCAAGAGTTTTTGTAAAAATTCCTCTTTTGCATTCCAATTCCAAATGCACACTTTTCAACAGAAGGCTATTGATTGATTTGCTTTCCCTGTGGATGCTACTTTCATTTGTACTAACATTCAAAAATTCACTGATCATTGAGAAGGCCCTTGTTAAGGCATATTTAAACTTTTCTGACTTATTGTTAGTTGTTAGATCTACTACGACAAACTACATGTAATGAAGTTCTACAGTAGGTAATATTGTACTGTGGTTCTTTTAATTGCAAATGCTGGAATATCTCGTAGGTCGTTGAGGTTATTACGAGAGTTGTTTGACACGGAGGGGGACATTATGAGGTGTAAATGTTTTTTTTTTATATGAAATTGTTGAGGAGATTTCATAGAAGAATTTAACTTTTTATAAATGTAAGTTCATTGAATGCAGTAGAAGGTCATGAATTATTTAGTGTTTAGTTAGTAGGGTGTTCCTTATTTTTCAACTTTAAAATATATATTGTCTGACCCGCTTAAAATCTTCTATTTGACAAAAAAAAATATCTCCGTGTTTTTTATTTGTATATTTTGATATATGTATAAAGGTCGCTCAAGGAGTTTTTATATTTTTATTTAAGAATAAAATCTCATAACTTTGACATTATTAAGTAAAAAACAAATTGCAATTGGGATTCATTAGAATGAACTCTTTTTTAAATAATAGTACATATCCAATTTGTAAGAAGGAAAAATACAAAAAAATAATGATTTAAAATATGATCCGTTTTTAACCTAGGTAAAACCGGGTACTATACTAGATACTGGCCCTACCACCTATAACAACGAAACTCATCCAATTCTCCAGTCCCCCAACCAGTTAGAACAAGCTGTAAAGGAAAAATTTTTTTTTTTTAAATTTATACCAAAATAGTAATATTTCATTGCCTTTGAGCGACCTTTAATCCTTAATATATTTTAATAAAAATTTAGACGAAATTCTTTTAAACTATTTGGAAAGCTTCTGAGAGGGTCAGAAGAAATTTTTAAAAAATTTAATTTTTTACCATACATATAAGGACCACCCTATTAGTTAGTTAAGACAAGTTTCCCTTTGGGGTTATCTAAAACAGATGATATTCCAAGCACTAATTGAAAGTATTAGTGAATTACCTGCCCACTATTTTGTAATTTCAATTTTATCGTTTTGAAAGCGGCCAGTTTGCAATTTTAACGCATTCCTCTACTGAATCTTAGCTTTGTAGCCGACCGGATTAGAAAGCCGGTAGGAAACAGATTTCAAAGGACTTTTATGTTTGTCGACGATAAAGAACAATAAGCACACAAGATCATGTTGTCGGATTAAAATAAGAGAACAGATGAAAGGATGTTGTGGTCGGCGAAGGAAATAAAGTGGAAAACGATAGCGCTATCGGCGCAGACTGAAATAAGCGAAGGTGAGGCCCCTCACGTAAGTTGTAAATAAAAATTATCACCAGCTGCGTATTAACGTTGCACCATACACCTCGAGCGCGATATTTCGTTTCGTAAACAAATGACCAGGCTCTATCGACGCAGACAATTATTCAATACGACCGGAAAGGAACAGAATATGAAACTCTGTATGCAATAAATAATCCATGTTCATCGACAGATTTTAGTTTTGGAACTAGTAGGTTAGCTACTTCAATATTTTATAAATGAAGATGACAAGCTTTCCATAAAATTCATGAGAATGGAATAGAAAGACTCATTGACGTTAGAGCTTGGATTATTTGTAAATTTTTTGCTATTCGAATATTCGAATACTTCTGTTGCTCAGTTATTTGGCGAATATAATTCGAATATCCAAGTATCCAAATATTATTCGAATATTTAAGTATTCGAATGCTATTCGAATACTGAATAGTATGGTGTGAATTTTAAATCAAGTTTTTAGGTTCATTTTTTTACAAGCTTTTATTTAGTTTCACTTTTGAGTTCGTTAGTTTGTCAGGGTGAAATGTTGTAAGTTAATTTTGACCCACTTCAACATACCCGATCGGCTTGAAACTTTGCACACATACATAGTTCCGACGACAATACAATATTTTCACTAAAAAGCATATATGAAATACTTTTATAGTAAAAAAGATTTTTTTAAAAAACAAACTTGTGTTAAGATGTACTAAAAAGGAATCAATAATTTTGATACCGGCCCAGATGACTGCCTGAGAAGAATTCCCTCATATGACTAAAAATAAACGCGTGAAAATATTTAAGTATTTAGTATTCGAATACTTAATACTCGAATAGTAATCGAATACTTGAATATTCGAATAATAACATTCGAATACTCATATATTCGAAGTTTATTCGTAGCATTCGAATACTTGTAAAATATTCGAATATTAAATAATTCGAATAGTCCCAGCCCTAATCAAGTTCGCGACTTGAAACTTCAATACTCAGAGTTTCACAAATCCCCCAAAAGGGACTTTGCGAGGAGCGTGAAATGTCAAAGCTTTTTTAGATTTTACAGTTTACAGTTGAGTGTTTGGAATTTGGTAATAATTAGAATCATCTTGGGACTTGGAACTTGAAGTGTAAGGTTCAGAGTGTAGAACTTAAAATTTAAAACTGATCTCATCGTTGAAGAATAGTCGATCATTCTCATAGGCGTCCGGAGGGGGGTGCAAAAAGGGAAGTTGCCCCTCCCTGGCTTTTGTGAAAAAATCGCTTATTTTCAAAAACGGATCTTTATTAAGTTTATACCAAAAAACTGAATATTTCTAAATTTCGGATGTAAATTTTTAATTAAATGGGCACCACAAAATGAGTTTAAAAAAGCAAGCGGGCTACTCGTTTTTTCATTACTATATTTTTCTTCATCGTCACCCTAAAGTTGCCCCATCCAGGAAAAAAGTTTACGGACGCCCTTGATCATTCTGCTCTATTTTTAACACAACTTCTTTCCAAAAACCTGCCAACGACGACGGCTGCAGCTAACAACAACTAGCGCGTGGACGACTTATCGTAACGAGAATGAGTCACGGTTGCCCAAGAAAAGCCATACCAGATAGAAAATGCCACGAAGCTCGGTGTCGATCGAATGCGTGAATCCACATTATACCGGGTAAGTACTAACTACTGTTGGGTCTGTAGAATTGGCTTTATGGCTGATCTAAATTCGGCAGCCGGGTTCCTCTCGTGAGTCATAATTTTTTAGATTGAACTAGGTGCAATGTATGTGGGTCCACGTGGTACCTGATCAAAGGTTAACACGTCGCTCTGCCTTCGTAGTTCGTACCACCTCAATGATCACCGCCACGTAGGTGAGCAGGAATCGTTCTTAACGAACATGCGGGCTCGTTACTGGAAATTCCGCTCGATTTAACCGTAAATTGTTTAATTGAAGATCCTCGCCGAGACGCTGGACGAGTTAATTGGTGACGTGACCAGTTCACTCGGACGCGGTTCAACTTTAAAAGTTCGCGAGAAATTCGACGCATTCCCTCGTTACAGGCCTGATCGAATCCCGAATCTAGTAATAGTTTTGTGAGATTAAATGAGTTAATTAAATGAGTTAATCCGTATTTATTGCCATTTTACAGAGCTTAGTATTTGACCATACTATTTAGCTGTTATTGTTATTTAGCTGATATCGAATTGATAATTTCGAAAAGGGGGTGGGGGGCCCGAAGAACCCGTCTCACAGCAAATGAGACAAAACTTAATGTCCATACAATTAATGTCAGAACAATCAAATACGACGGTATTATTCTGCGACTAGGTATCTTGTGTTCAGTGAAATGTCATTGATTTTAAAATACATATTGTATAAAGCATTTTATTTTACTTAGAACTGGAGGACACACTCAAGTTCGGTATACTTCTTTCTCAAAAAAAAAATAAGACAAGAGTTTGAATAAAATGAAAGATATGATCTGGATCTTAAATCCTGTTCTGCGGGACAATACCGCTATTTTAGAGCTTCATAATAATCTTTGAAATCGGGCGGGACATATCCCGGGTACCTGCCTGAATCTGTCGCCACTTTAGAGCACAAAGATTTTTTCCTCCCCGAAGGAAACAACAAGCCAAGGCCTGAAGAAACGGGAAATACAAAAAATAGTACTGATCCCCTTTTCAAAGTTATTATTTCTTGACATATAAGGTATTTTTTATAAAGATTTAGAGAGATTATCAACAAGTAAATTATGAATGATTCAGTAGAATCAGTTGTAGAGGCTGAGTTTTCTGAAAGAAGCACGAGACACGTGTTCTTGGCCAGTTAGGTTTACATTGGGATCTATCAATATCTACCTACTTTGTTTTTTTTTCTCTACGTAGTGAAACTTACTTTAAATTTTAGTGCTGTGTTAGTTGATACAGGTGAATACCTGAATAGCTGAAAATTCTACACCAACTCGCAACCGAGTTGTTTTATGTGAGCAAAGAAGATTAAAATAAAAAAATTCGTTAAACGAACAGATAAATTTATTTCTCCCAGTATTGTGGAAATGTAAGAGTTACAACCCTTGTAAAAATCATGGAAGACAATAATAACTTTATTCTACATAGTAGATGCTTGAAACGCGTGGAAATTACAATGAAACGTGTGGCAGAGTGATGAAGAGCATAACGATGATCTCAATTATACATATATAGTGGAAACGCGTTGTTGTACATAAAAGCGCGACACACATTCATGCAAAAATGTTGTGAAGGAACGTACATGTAGCTTACAACTAGTTAAATTGACAGAAAAGTGGAACTTTTATATGCCTCGATATTTCTCTAGATAGAAATATAGAATAGGATTGCAAATGATAAATAATGATGTTTTATAAATGTCCATTGAAACACTTGAAAACAAAATCAACGTGAAATAAAAAGAAATGATATTCTGAAACTGTGGTTAGATATATTGAAAACAAAGCCATTATTTAAGGAAGACTTGAAGTGAAATAAATTTTTGTAAGAAGAGTCCACCCACATCTCCTTTCTTTCTATTACTTATACAAATTTCTCCATCACTTCAAACTCTCCCCTCTAATAACTTATTTCAATCTACACATGGGTATTTTGAAGTTTCATTACAGGCTCACAAAAAAAAGTTTAAAAGACTAAATTTACTATTTTTTTGCTACTCCGACCAATTGCACTTTTTTGCAAAACGACGAAACACGTCACTTATTGTTAGCAAACTAATCCCTCTAGCTTTTAAAAAAGAAAACATCATGTCGTGTGGAGCAATTCTAAAAAAGTTATGCGATTTTAAATGTTGTAAATTTTCTTTCTTTAGCCACTGTATATTGGCATATACAGAAATACACCAGCATATGGAAAGAATATTATTATTATTATTTAGACATTAGGATTAAATTTAAATTGAAATAAACTATGAGCATTTTTTCTGTACTTGCCCTGTTGTTAACTGATAATGTTTATCGGCTAAAATTAATCTATAAACGGAAAACGGACGTTCGACATCACATGATGTGATTGAGGCATATTTTTTACTGCAGTAGCATTGTTTAATTCATGTTGGGTTCTCAGCTACTCCACCTCTCAATAGTTTGATCGATTCGTGAAATGCTTTTGATTCTGGGATTCCTTTTTAAAACCTGCATTTTATTTCGACATATCCAGGTAAGTATACCTACACCTTGAATTTTGTTCAATGCCATTTAATAATTGTGTAAAATCGGTTAATAGCATTCCAGTCGACTCTAATTTCTTCATATTATAATTGGCACAGCTTCAAAATAGGTCACTATGTGTAAATACTAAATTACCATTACTAATTACCGAAGACGAATCAGCTCATTTCATCCTCAACAAATGTTGAAGGCAATATTGCTAAGGCTTTATTGTCACGGTACATTGAGAGAAAGTGCATTTATATTTCTATTTCAAGATGCCGTTCCCCGTTTCGAATACACGCGTAACATCGTAGGGAGATTGAATTTAACACTCTTCGAATTTCATATGTATCTTGTCCATTGTTTGGACTTTGGCCCGCGAGATCACCCGATTTTACACCGCTGTACTTTTATCTGTGGGGAACTGTGAAAGCGGTAGTGTACCTACCTATCGAACAAGAGTCGATTTGCGATAAGAACTGATAGAAAGAATTAATGATGCATGCATTCACTGAACTACAGCAAGATACACGTGAAATTCGCAGAGTGTTATATTCAATCTCCGTACGATGTCTGGCTTGTATTTGAAACGGGGAACGGTATCTTGAAATGGAAACATAAACGAACTTTTTATCAATGTAGATTACCTTGTATAGATCACCTTGTATAGATTACGGCAATTGAAAATAATAAAAAAAGATATTTTTTACTCCGTATTTTTTATTATTTTTTTTATTCCGTCAATCTCTTCACAGCAGACGTTGAAAATAACTTTATTCCTGTGAAGATACTTTTAGATCGTACTCGATTTGGTGGGAACCTTATTCAATTCTCTGGCGAGGCGTTTCAAGTTTGCTGAAAGATTTATTACAACACAAAGCTTGCGATAACTCGTTGGACAAACAGGACGTACATTCATATGATCTTTTTTCATTAGTTTCAAATGCTAAATTCACCCCTAAAGTGGGTACCACATATTACGGAATACCTGCCGCGTACTTACAAGGAGAGGTTCCCAGGTGTCCGCCTCCAATTGCTTTGAATTTTGGATATGTTTTGGAGTACCGAAAAATAAGATATAGGTGTTTTTTATAGCGGCCCGTTTTCATATTTAGGGAGTGAAACCAACCCCTAAAGTTATAAGATTTTCAGGTGTTCATTTCCGATTGCTTTGGTTTTTGGATATATTTTAGAGCACCGAAAAATAAGAAATACGTGTTTTTTATAGCAACCCGTTTTCATATTTAGGGGGTGAAACCACCCCCCAAAATTCATACGAGATACAAAATTGTGTTGAGTAAAACTTGATAATATAAATTTAATTTGCGTCATAACTTGCTGTATGGACGATATTCTTATCGTCAGTCACCGTTATTAGAGGGTAACTAGAAAGGTTTCACCCCGTGAACATGCAAATGGGCCAAAATAGAAAGACATGCAATTCCTATTTATCGGCCCTCTAAAACATATCCAAAAACCAAAACAATCGGGGACGAACTCCTGAAAATCTTATGACTTTTGGGGGGGTGGTTTTATCCCCTAAACATGCAAGCAGGCCAAAATAAAAAGACACGTATTTCTTATTTTTCGGTCCTCTAAAACATATCCAAAATTCAAAACAATCGGAGGCGGACACCTGGGAACCTCTCCTTGTTAGTCCTTTTCTACGAACATAAGTATTTCTTCGGAATAAATTAAATCGCCTTGTCCAATGCCACCCCTTTTCTGAGTAGCGATCCAATTCGTTTTCCGCATATTACTTTAATCTACCATGCCACCGAAAGAAGAACCGAAAAAATACCGGCATTTACTTCGGTTTCGGTACTTTAACGATTTCGGTATTCACCTATTTCGGTATCGGTTTCTGTCCTATAGACGTTTTCACGTAATACCGATATCAAAATCACATCGGTTTGAAGACCCTGTTTAAAAATGAAGGAGCACACGTTCAGTCATTAGTTTTATCGAAGGAGGTCCGTGCCAGGGCTCCATCCCTCCCGTGCGAAATCGCTTCGACGAGCGTCACTGCGATCCAGATACTCAGGCTGGCAGCAATCGGTTCGAACGGGGGTGAAAATCGTGGCACGTGACCCGCGGGTACTCACACACAGGGGGAAGCTGGCCCCGTTCTCTGCGAGTTACCTTTACTGCGTTTACTATTCTCCATTGTGCACGACTATATGCCATACGGGACCGTGCAAAGGAGGCTGCGAGAGAGATCGTGTGAGTCATCCAAGCCAGAGCTGCTGGCATTGGCGTAGACCGACTTCCAAGCGAATTTATTATGACATAAAAACGTTTTCTCAAAATGTATGCCGATTTTGTAGGAATTTGAACCGTTAAATGCAAAACTAACCGTATAATCATAATATGCTTCATCACGTACAGTGTTTTTTTTTCCAATTCAGCAGCAAAAAAAAAAAAATTGAAAATAGCTTTTTCATCGCAGACCTGTGTTATCTACTTGTCATTCATTGAGACTGGGTTAGATTTATAATTAGGAATTCTATGCAGCTAACGAATGAATTGTTTAATTCCAAATGAAATTGTACCTAGGTGGATATAGAAGGGGCTGTCTGCTTCTAAATACTCGTAGATTAAATTATAGCTCTTGGACTGATATTCTCGAGCAGTTTCTACATCAATGTTGCTTTTTAGAATGACGATGGACATTGGCAAAAGATCATCGCCGAAGCAAACGTTGATTCGACGTGTCTTGAAAGCTCGACCTCTGAAGACAGAACTTCAAACCCGGCTCCTGGGCCGTGAACGCTTCGTTTTTATCGGTGGTGCCGATTGAAAAAGTATTCTTCCCGGAATATATGCTGAATTACTTAGGTATTATAGATGCATCTGCACCATTTTATACACAATTTGCGGCAGACGCTTAAATAGGGATCCTCTTTTGAACGTTGAAACGACACCGTTACTGATTCACAGCGGTCCATCGACCGCGTCCCGTTCCATTTTCCAGGACCACCGTTGAAAGACGTCCGGCGTCGATCGTTCTTCTCATCGCGGACAAGAATTGTATTTCATTTTAAATGGTCGTTTCGTCGAGCAGGTTCCTCGATATTGCGATTCACGGGGAAGAGATTCCATCGTGTTATTTAACGATTTCCTTTGTTCCACGCGAGATAAAGCGACCACCGTCACCGAGACACGTTTGGCGCGCATTGTTACTCGACGCGATCATAACACGATCGTTAAGGAACGCTTTGGCAGTGTCGTTTAGTCGGTCACACGGCTTTATACGCGGCGACGTTAAATCGAATTACCTAATTCGTCGCTGCCGGTACCTACTATGCTGGATGCGGGCGCTCTATACGAAATTTCGTGCCCCGCCATCCGGAATTTTAAAGGTACACGTATGTACCTACCCTATACCGGGCTTTCTCGGTCGCGTGAAAACGAATAGGAAGCGCTGTTATCTTATTTCGAATTACCTACACGCTAGCAGAGAATTTAGAAAGCAACCGTCTCCTCCAAATCTCAACAAGTACCTATCAAAGTTAGTGGCGAAGCTGTAGATTAAATATAATGTTCCACTTTTCTTCGGTTTGAAAAGACAGACTTTGCGTGATGTTTTATGAATTACTCCCACGCGTACCTCAACATTTGTCTATACAGCTCCCCAAAAGTACCTGCACAATCTGAGGAGATATTTGAAAACTTTTTTTTGTAGCAATATGTTAAAACTGATTGTGTAACTATTTCAAGTGGAAGTGCGGTGTTTACATTATTGTAGACCACAGAGTGTGTACCTATATACAGTGTGTTTCCGAAATCATGGTGCAACCAGAAAGATGATTTGACAGAATGTCGTGTTATATCCTTGTTATAAAAGAATGCGCATCATTTGATTAATTTATCGAAGTATGAAGTTGGAAAGGTATGCCTGATACCTACTTGATGAAATAGAAAGACCTCTGTGAATTTCGATGTTGCAACCGAGGGGAACGGGCGGGGGATAAGATATTTATCGAGCATCGAGAGCAATCTTACCTGTGTATAAAAAATTCAACTATCTATAGAGAAGGAAAAGAGGAACGGTAAAAGTGAAAATTCGATGCCCGAACTCGACGAAACTCTTTCTACCTACGTCACTGTACAAAGCTTCGATGCATCAGTCCGGCTTGCATCTGTATGTATTTACGCTGGGGGGGAACCCCTATGTGACATCATCCCCCTCCATACGTGCGGCCGATTCGTTTCGCTGGCTGACTTCTGTCGCCTAACTCGAAAACACCCCTGGACCCTGCCACCTCCCTTTACCTTTAATCTTTATCAATCCATCCAGCCGAGCCAGAATCGAACCTACGAACCAAGGAACGGACGGCGCCGCGCATTATTCACGCCCGATAGCTCCGCAACCCTCCGCGTCCTTCGAGCTTTGCCTTCCACCGACCACCGCCGCCACCACCGTCGTCGCCCCTTCCCCTGCTCTTCACTAAATACTTTCTGTCGAGTTCACCGCTTACTTACTCACGCTCACGATCAGCCTCTTGCGCCGCGATCCGCGATACTTATTGTGGTATCGATGACTCGTGCCCAGTGATATGATAGAGAATAGAGCCGGGACTATCTGTTCGGTATTCGATTATTCGAATACTTCAGTTGCTCAATTATTTGGCGAATATAATTCGAATATCCAAGTACCCAAATACTATTCGAATATTTCAGTATTCGAATAGTATGGTGTGAATTATAAATCAAGTTCTTTAAGTTCATTTTTTTACAAGCTTTTATTTAGTTTCAGTTGTGAGTTCGTTAGTTTGTCACAGTGAAGTCTTGTAAGCTAATTTTGACCCACTTCAACATATCCGATCGGCTTGAAACTTTGCACACATTCGTATATAGCTCCGATGACAATACAATATTTTCTCCGAGTATTTCTTACATCAGTATTCGAATACTTAAATATTCGAATAGTGTTCGAATACTGAAATATTCGAATAGTATTCGAATACTTAAATATTCGAATAGTGTTCGAATACTGAAATATTCGAATATTATTCAAATACTTAATTATTCGAATAATAATATTCCAATACTCAAATATTCGAAGTTTATTCGTAGCATTCAAATACTTGTAAAATATTCGAATATTAAATTATTCGAATAATCCCAGCCCTAATAGAGAACCTCAGCTCGGAAATGGAGAAGTTTTAAATAAACGCCATTGGATGAACGTGCTTAAGGGGGTAGGTCACCCTCGCTAGCCTTCAAACAGGCCTTTTTTTCAAACGCAAATTGTAAATTGATAAATAAAAATAGAGACAACATTTTTTTCTAGTTTTAATCGTTATTCTATGAGCTTTAACACAAAAAAAGAAAAGTCTAAATATCTCTATGTACATAAAAGTTGTGAGTAAAAATATAAAGGCGGGTACGCGGTGCACCGTTTGATGGTGTACATAAAATCTCGAAAACCGCTCCAATGATTTGGATGAAAATTAAATGAGAAATGCAGAAAACCATTCCCTACGATGTGTCGGGAGTAGAATTTCGAGATAAATTCGTAAAAAAAAGATAAAAAATATTTTCCATACAAGAAATCGATAAAATCGTATTTTTCAACTTAAAAATTGTATTATTTTTTTCTCGAAAATCTACTCCCGACACATCGTAGGGAATGGATTTTTGCATCTCTCATTAAATTTTCATCCAAATCATTGGATTTTATGTACACCATCAAAGGGTGCACCGTGTACACGCCTTTACGTTTTTACTCACAACTTTTATGTACATAGAGATATTTAGACTTTCTTTTTTTGTGTTAAAGCCCATATAATAACGATTAAAACTAGAGAAAAAAAACGTTGTCTCTAATTTTATTTATTATTTTACAATTTGCGTTTGAAAAAGGCCTGACTTAGGGCTAGCGAGGGTGACTTACCCCCTTAAGAGTGTTAAGACCAAGTACCTACGATCGAATCATATACGAGTATCAGTGAAAATCAGAGTACCTACTGCTTGAAAATATAATTTATTTCTAATTGAACATGTTTCTACCTTGCAGGCAAATACGTTCACCTGCAATCCTAAATGACTTACTGTGAGTAAGTTTACTCCGTAGGTACATCCGCACACGTAACAATTAAACATCTGCTTTTAAGAATGGGCACTGTTCGAATGAAATGAATCTTACTTACAATTAGGTACTTATTGAATTGATTGAGATTCGTAGATTCTTGTATGAACTGGGCCCTACCAATACTTAATACTGGGATAAACGTTTATACGTATTGTTTAAAATAGAGGGCTTTGTTTCTGGTGCCGGAGAGCACGAGAAAGGAGAGAAAGGGACAGATAGATTTTATCGATTTGGGACAATACATTTAACCCAATTATAATACACATCTTGCATCCCGTACAGTGTAAACGAGATGCTCCACTATATAGAAATAGTGGGGGACACCGGGGCAAAATCGGGGCGTTACGAATAAAATCTCATAACTCCGACATTATTAAGTGAAAAAGAAATTGCAATTGGGATTCATTAGAATAAACGCTTTTTTGAATAATAGTACATATCCAATTTTTTGATAGAAGGAAAAATACAAAAAAATAATGCTTTAAAATATGATCCGTTTTTACGATTTTCCCCCATGGCCTGGGTAAAACCGGGTACCATACTAAGTATATACTGGGCCTAGCACCTATAACAATGAAACTCATCCAATTCTTCAGTCCCCTAACCAGTTAGAAAAAGCTATAAACTTCACCCAAACTTCATTCAATTTCGATGAACCATATGAATCATGGTGATAAATGCAAATGTCCTCACAGTTTTCATCACCACTGTTATCATTATCCTTCGGCATTTTGTTTAATTTTGTGGTTTTCTTTCTTTTTTGTTGTAGTCCTTTAGTAAGATTTAGTTTTAATTTTGATAACTTCCTCTTTTTCGTTCCTTTGTTATACCTGTAAGTGGGGGAACATTGGCATGTTCTTAGAATATTAACATTTTTACATTTGCTTTAAGTATCCTATCATAACATTGCATCTTTTGCGAATGCACTGCGAGTGTCAAAATGCATAAAATTTTTTGTCTCTATCCTTCTTTAATACATGTTAAATACAACTTCTTTAATACATGTTACGCCGTAACCAGGTAACATTGGCACATCATATATAGATAACACTAAGAAGTTAATGTTTTACCACATCTGAACTTATATTAACATTTTAATTTTGTTTCTTTTCATGCTCAATGTACTCTATTTTATATATTTTTTATTTTTTAATTTTTTAATTTTTTTAATTAACATTTTTAAATTTGGTTTAGGCCTCCCATTATACCACTGCATCGTTTGTGATTGTAATACAAGTGTGAAAATGCATAAAAAAACATTTATTTTCTTTTTAAATAGATGTTAAGTAGATGCCAATGTTACGCCGTACTGTTGCGATGTTCCCCCAGTTTACGGTACCCGGTTTTACCCCGTACGGTTTTGTCCCTGCATACAATTTTATAAATATTACGAATTATCAACAATACCACGGCGAAGTAAAAACAAACCTTTTAATTACCTATTTACACTTTGATATCCAACAATTAACATAATTCACACTAAAAAGTATCTACCTGAACACTGTCAAAAGTGTTTTAAGTTTCTTAATGATCGAAAATTAGATCAGAGCCTTCAAAAGCACACAAGACGATATAACCTTACAAGGGAACACCGCGAACCCGGACTTACCGATTGGAACGCAACTTTGTGGGTTTTTAGAGGGACTCAAAACAAGAAAAAAGGTGTGTTTCATTTGGGCCCTATCGCCCTTTAAGGGGGTTAAAACTAAGCTCAAAGTCAAATTGGCACTTCCACTTTTTCGCGTATAACTCCCAAAGTACAACAGACAGAAAAAATGTTTCAAACAAAAGGTTAATGGTGCAATAAGCGCTGCAAACTTGCGTTAACAAAATTTTGAAAAAAGTTTTTTTCGTTCAGGTATTTTTTAAAACTATTTTCAAAATTTTGTTAACGCAAATTTGTAGCGCTTATTGCAACATTAAACTTTTGTTTGAAACATTTTTTTCTGTGTATTGTACTTTGAGAGTTATACGCGAAAAAGTGGAAGTGCCAATTTGACTTCTAGGTTAGTTTTCAACCCCTGGCGGTAGGGCCCAAATGAAATACACCGTTGTTCTTGTTTCGAGTCACTCTCCAACCCACAAAGTTGCGTTCCAATCGGTGAGTCCGGGTTTGCGGTGTTCCCTTGTTAGTAAGCACGCTTGTTACCCGATCATCTTTTGTTGATGAAATAATAAAATTAAGGCTGTTAGACCTAACCTAGGTACCCGGTTTTGTTCGAGTTTCCCCTGCAAATAAATAAAATTCCTTACTTGTGGCGGTATACATATACATACATGCTAAATATATATGTATCTACGTATGCAAAAGAATTGTGAAGATGATTTAAACTGCGCGAAAGGTTAAATTCTTGAAATAAATAACATCACCATTTCTAGTGACAAACTACAAAGAAAAACCGTGTAGATAAATCATTCCCTATCTACTAATGCTCATTATAAAAATATGAAACACAGTTTTATAGAATAGAAACACAGTATATTAAACATATGTAGGTACCTATGTACCTAAACCGAAAGTTGAATAAATGAAATACTGCAACTTATCCACGATGAGAAGTTTACATTGAAGAAATGTTGTTATTATAAAATATATCAACCCAGTTCTTGGTATTTTTGATTTTCACAGATTAAACACATTTCCTACTGCATACTTGTTTATTTCTCGTGGTGCGTCAAAACAACTCCCGATATAGTAAAATACCCACGACCACCATATACAGACTGGTTTTCAGGCCTGATATCGAAGTTTAAAGCCTGAAATAGGCGGACAGGTGGGTGGAGTCTCGTGCAACACGAGGATTGCCACACCTACTAATGATCATCCGCCTTGGTTACCTTACCCGAGAGAGAGGGACAGGTATCTTTATGAAAGCACAAGGAAAATCCGGGGTCCATTATGTACTTTCAAACACAACCCCAGCAATACATATACATACTTACGTATGTACCTTAGGGTGCCACTTATTTACTAAGTAAAAAAAAGAAATTGAAATTTTCCGTGGGACCCCCCTAATTTTGTTTCATTTGATCTAATATTGTGATTTGCAGTGATGCCAGAATCGTGGGACGTGGGACAAATGCTTACCCCCACTATGACCTACCGTCGTCTCCCACTATGGCCTACCGTCGTCCCCCACATTCGTCCCATCGCCCTGCACACAAGCATATTTTTATTCCTGTGCGTGTGAGCTACCTATTGGGCTGCCGAGCACACGGACAGGCGTAGGGATATGCTTGTGTGCAGTGTGATGGGAAGAAACTGGGGGACGACGGTAGGCCATAGTGGGGTAAGCATTTGTCCCACGTCCCACGATTCTGGCATCACTGGTGATGTGTAAAGGTTCAGCTTAATCAGATAACATTAAACCGTGGCTATTTGAACTTCAACTTTAAAAAATTATAAAGAAATCTTGCAAACAACGAAAATTAAGAAATGCAATAGCAACCTCCGCTATTCCATTTTACTTTTATTGTTTCGTAGAATTGTCGATATCTGTAATGGTTATGTAAATCACCGGGTATCAAGTCAGTGATAAACGTAGCATAATAAAACAGTACAACTGTATACTTGACTTTGATATGTTACGGAATTGTGATTAAATTTTTTGAATTCGATAAATTAGAATATAAGTATGTAGGATTTGGAAGACAGTTCGGACATTTGAAATAAGATAAATCCTTCAATAAACATTTGAAAATGTAATTTTATGTTAACCCTTATGTCAAAAACCAAAAGTCCCTATGTTATTCAATAACCAGGGTACCCACTAGGGTGTAGCGAAAAGCACTTTTTTCGTCGGACTGCACTGTAATAATGCGGAAAACTTGTCCACCCGTGACAGTAATTCATGTGTAAAATTTCAGCTCGATCGGTTAATATCTTCTGTTCTGAACCCCGCCTTGAATTTTCGCAATTTTAGTGAAAAATACCAAAATGTTGACAAAACGCAAAATATGTCACGGTTTCGTTTTTGTTGCGTTCTGCTGCATGTAGTATAACGTAAAAGCACTTCTTATTACTTGAAACCAATATGGAGGGATGTGTTGTGCTATGAAACACAGGGAAAGTACGTCGCTAAGGACTGGAGGTACAGTGACTGTGCTCCCCACGCGCTTCGTTCCCGTTCGTAGTATCACTGTCCAACAGCCATTTTGATCTGTAACATTCAATAGCCGTTGCTCATAGACTTGTGTGCGCTGACCACGAATCCGTAAACCGTTTGTCGTCATCACCCTCAGTTTTCGAGAAATTCGATTTTGAAAAAAAAAGGAATTTTCAACATTGAACATCCTTTGTGTCGAAATAGTAATAGTTGCGAAATAGTAAAAACCCGATATGCACCAATTTTTGCAGAAATCTTTCTATATATTTCAACAACTAAGAGTCTAGGAGAAAATCTGACCACTCCACGCGATCCAGCAGACATTTTTCCCCCGGAAAACATCAAAAGAAGTGGTAAACCTTTTGTTTTCAATACAGAAACGAAAGAGTTTGGCACAAGGCGCTAGAGGCGCCGAATAACACTGCACTGTCCGCGGAGCACATTTTGCCAAACTCTTTCGTTTATGTATTGTAAACAAAAGGTGTTTTATCACTTCTACTAATTGTTTCCGGAAGAAAAATGTTCGCTGCATCGCGTGGCGTAGTCAGATTTTCTCCTCGACGCTTAGTTTTTGAAATGTATAGAAAGATCTACAAAAAATTGGTGCATTTCGGGTGTCCTTTTCCCTTTGATCGTTGTTTAAACATATTTAAATGTTTATAATTCAATAATAAATTATATCGTTGTGTTCGCGAGCGTTCATAGAATAATTTTACGGAACAAGCAACCGAATAACTATTAATATTTCGACACAAAGGATATTCAAATTTGAAAATTTTCATTTTTTTTCAAAATCGAATTTCTCGAAAACTGACGGTGATGGCGACAAACGGTTTGCGGATTCGTGTTCAGCGCACACAAGTCTATGAGAAACGGCTATTGAATGTTACAGATCAAAATGGCTGTTGAACAGTGATACGTGGAACGGGAACGAACGACGTACTTTCTCTGCGTTTCACAGCACAACACATCCCTCCATATTGGTTTCAAGTAATAAGAAGTGCTTTTACGTTATATTACACGCATCAGAACGCAACAGAAATAAAACCATTACATATCCTGCGTTTGTCAATATTTTGGTATTTTTCACTAAAATTGCAAAAATTCAAAGCGAAGTTCAGAACAGAAGATATTAACCGATCGAGCTGAAATTTTACACATGTATTACTGTCACGGGTGGGCAAGTTTTCTGCACTATTACGATGCGGTCCGAGGAAAATAGTATTTTTCGCTACACCCTAGTACCCGGGTACCTTGGTTATTGAGGATCACTACGTAAACTTTGACGGGATAATTCTCCGAATACAAGACCAATAAAAGAAGTCTGAAAATATATGTCGCTTTCAAAATGTTCAAATAACGAAGATCCAAGCGGTCATGACGAAATTTTCACGGCAACATAAAAAATTTCATAAAACATGCCCAGGTGGGTACCTCGATACACGGTTATTGACATGGGGGTTAATTTCCACGTGTTGTCGCCACGGGATAATATTATCCGAATGAGCTGAAATTTGGTGTAGAGCAATTTAAATCAAAAGGAACAAAACTAGGACGGCTGTCCTTCCAAAATCAAAAATCGAAAAATATGTGACACCCTATTATACAGACCTATAACCTGGGGGAGAAAATCACAAAAATATTATCACAGTCATACACAATACATTTTATTGAAGTAAATTTCTCGAATTAGAGTGGAACAAAAATTTTGGTCGCACACTCAAAAACGATATTTTTGTTACAGCTGCCACTCACCAACGGTCTTTCTGATTCAAAAACTGACGGTTTTATCGGAAGAGGAAACCTCAAATTTCCATAAAATGTCATGTCAATGCCATTTCAAAGCAAGGAACTTACCGGTATCAAGCTCCAAAGTTAAAAAGCAGATCTATTGGACCCAGTGTGACCATGAAGGGTTAAGAGTCCTTCAATTTTCAAACCCGTGCTACGATATGCATGGTATTGGGCAGTATTGGGATTGGTGGTCGTGACGTCACCAACAAAGATGGCCGGAGAAAGTAGTGTAGTTGGTTGTAGTCTCCAATACGGCGCGAACGTGCATTTTAAGCTCAGAGTACTTATTTTTTATTAAAGTAATAATAATGAAGCTTTCTATAAACGGCATGTGTGATTTTACAAATTCAACATCTTCATGCCGCAATTTCGTTGAAGGTGACAGAGTTTTAAATGCAGATCATATTATTTTGCGGCAGGAAAAGTGTCATTCATGTCCGCAGTAGTTTCATTAGCGTCCGTCTGTTTAATAGAGGCAGTTCGATCGATTCGGACCATAACAAATATGAGACGGCACCCTTAAAGACGGCTGTGTTTCGGCAAATGGACCTGATGGACAGTGCATAAGTTAGTCTTACTGACGCGGGGGTTGAAGTGAAAGACGGAAGGGGAATCATCCTCTTTCAGCCGCCATGTGAAGGACAACTGGTGGTGCCATCTGTGCCATACCGTGGGAAATTTTTTCTGACAAAATTTTTATATTTGATTACTCATGCTTAACATGTTGAATGCCGTGGAAGTCACTGGTGACAGGCACCTTGGATTTACATTATTTTCTTAAAACACTGGTAATAAATAAACTGTAATGTCTATAAAGTTTCAATCAACGTTAACGCTAAGAAGAATAATGTGAAACACTAAATGCATCAGTGAACTATTAAATCGCACGGCATTCAACGTTTTAAAGACACAATTTCCAGAAGATATAAGAAAAAAAAGTAATATTGAGTATGCACAGGTATTTCGTCAGCAGGGCTTATATTGTTCTGTATGTTTTCATAGGTACCAAAGCTTTTCACATTACATATATTATTTGAAATAGCACAATCATGTTATGAAAATAGTATTTTATACTATAGGAACCTCTGCAGTTTTCTTCCTCATGCATTGGAAAAGCTCCCTATTAAAGGTTGATATACTTTCCAATGTTTCAATGTGCTCATCTAATAAATTCTTCTTCCAAAGTGTTTGTAACATTATTTCTAAGGTTTCAATCCTGATAGTACTTCTTTTCTATTTCTATTTTAGTACTTTCACTTCATTCTGACATCTACTCTTTATTCTTGCTGCATGTTTCCGTTACTCTTCTTTCCTGGGTGAGTGAAACTGCCACGTTGGTAACATTCAAGTTGCTTTATCTTCAAATGACATTGTAACCCTCATGCCTTTCTCATCTATGTGTAATGATGTCTGTAACTAAAATGAAATAATGCATATTTGTCATACAATGCTTAGCATATGATATTTCATAGATATATTCAATACATAACTGAAACTTACATATTCACCGTTTGTTACAGATTCGCTTCTCTGCATTTCCTCCAATGATTCAGTAAAGACATCGGAATCATTGTTTAATACCCGCTTCGATATCAACTATTTAAATATAAAGCATATAAAATTTCTCTAATCATGCATTCTGTGCCGTCAATTATGAAAGAAATTGGTTTATCATAGCAGAATATTTTTATATGAAAAGACATTGGTTTTTCATAGAATATTTTTATGAGGGAATTTTCGTGTGGTTCACTGCCCGTGGAACCTTGCAGGGATCTGCTCGCGAACGTGTGAAATTAAATGAACGAAATGTCTTGTAACGAATAACTCAGAACTCAATAAAACTTATTAAACTGAACTGAATTAAATTATTAAACGATTCGAAACTATTTAGTAACAAGAAACAGAACGAAAATGTTTTAGGATTGATTAAGCTGGATTTATTGCAATACGACTAGACTGTAACAACGTCGGTGATCGAATGCGAGGCGAAGAAACAAGCTCCTTCGTATGTTCCTCTTTTTATAAATAAAAATGTTTTATGTTTTCGAGTGTTTAGGAAGGAGGCGAAGACTAATATCTAATGTTGCAAAGTTTATCCTTAACTCGTTTCTAATAAATTCATTTTATTTTCTTCAATCTTCGCGCTTTAAGAGCTTACGTTAAACGCCGCTAGAGCGAGGATCGCAACTCGCAACTAGTGATCATCTAGGTAGAGATCGGAAAATGTGTCCACCATTGGGGTGAAAAGCGGAAGTCAGAAATCGGCGGGCACATTTTAAACGAATACTGCCCTCTTTAGAATGTCCTGTCTAGCATTTTGAAACAACCTAGAAAAATGAAGTTTTACCATTTCCTTCTGCAGTTGTTCATTCAAATTAAAACATGTTGTCATTATTTCGTAACAGCCTAATACAAGTTTTTGTAATAGGTGTACATACCAGTAGGCAGAGATGGGTAAAGACACGAATTTTTTATTTTATACACGACACGTGTCTTAACTGTCGTAAATGTCGTAATGGCGTCATAAATGTCGTATATCTGAAATGAAAATAACTAACCTATAAAACATTTTTCGTATAGGTTATGAAGAAGTGCCAATTTAGTAATAATTATAATTCTGATTAAAAAAAATAAATTAAATCAAGTTACACTGACAAAAAATGGATATTGAAATGTTAGTAACAGAAATGCATATTGGGAAACCAAGAATTTCGATACGCCAACTAGTGACAGAAAATTAAACTACTGAGAGTAGGTCGAAATCCGTCGAAGTCCATATGATTATCAGTGTTTAAATAGACATGTTGTGAAAATCGAGTGTTTTTAAATTTTTTTGAACACTAAATTTTTACTTATTCGAATATTAAATACTTATTCGGAATGTTTGGTGGGACCCGAACCTACTTTCAATAGTTTGCCAACTTACCACCAGAGTTTCCCAATAGAATAATATAATTTGTTTAAATTAAAAATTATGTTAGTAAAAAGACTATTTTTATTTTAGGAAAAGAAGCCATCAGTTAAAAGTACAGCACCTTGCTGTTCATTTTATCCAATGGAATTGTATAATTGTTCATATTGTACATTTGAAAGTGTGGTACTTAATGTTTTTCTCGACGGAACTACATAGATCTTGTTTAGTGCATGCACAAAAGCTTTAAAGTGACTTGATTCCACCACACTGAAAGGGATATTGCAGCCCAAAAAGAAATTTGATAATAATTTATCAATTTCATTTTTTCTGAAACATATTTTTATTTACATACCCTGATAACCAAATCGGGCAGCAGGATCTGCCGGCAGCTGCGGTGCAGTCTACGTCCGCATTCAGCTACGAATGTGCTATAACCCATACAGCACACTTCGTTGCAGCTGTATTGCAGGAACGTTACTGCAATATTGCGTTGTTGCAGGTTACATTGCAATATTGTAGGAACGTTCCTGCAATATTGCCGTGCATTATTGGAGTGGCAATGATTCTACAATATTGCAGCAATATTGCAAGAACGTTGCCGTGCAATGTTTCATTGGCAACGATCGTACAATATTTCTACAATATTGCGCGCACATCGACGTGCAATGTTCCAGTGGCAACGATCCTACAATATTTCGGCAATATTGCGCGCACATCGACGTGCAATGTTCCACTGGCAACGATCCTACAATATTTCGGCAATATTGCGCGCACATCGATGTGCAATGTTTCAGTGGCAACGACCCAGCAAAATTGCCTACATATTGCCGCGCAATACTGTGGTGGAAATATTGTAGAAACAGTACAGCAATATTCTGAAGCAACTATGATTTTGACGAAATTTGAAATATGACGTCGAGTAGATTCTACAGCATGTTTCCTTTAACTGGATATGCTAGAATTTCTCGTTGGCCGTTGAACTATGAAAAAAGTGTTATTGTCAGAGTTGTTTGTACATGAATTTAAATTATAGAAGAGATTTGAAAATGAATTTAATTTGTTTAGATAGAGTAGATACTATATATTTTAATGTGTGAAATTTTTATTATTATTATTATTATTAAACGTCTTTATTGCACAAACACGTATATACAATCAAGTGTTACGTTCGGAACGTAAAATTTGTCTTTTTGGTCGGGGTATGCATCAACAACGCCTAGTGTTATGGGAAATCCCTCGTTGATCATACTCCTGCCCATTAATTAATAATATTTTTATAGAACAAAACCCCTTTCTTGGAGCGTCGTCGCCTCGATGCATTGCCGTCCCGCGCAATAAAGCGGACGGATAAAGCGGTGCTGACGCAGGGGCGTTCTCACCAGATAGTCGCGTTCGAAAGGACCAGTGGTTCTCCTGTTGTGCTGAATCCGTTCTGTGTAAGCGGCAGGGATGTATTTCAACAATGCCTTGCAGCATTGTGGGAGAACCCTCGTTGAGAACACCTCTGACCGTCGCGTTAAACATTGTAACATAATCAGTAATGGCTACAGCAGGAATGCGTAGACTGGATCACTTCTTAGAAGATTGACGGAATTGTATACCCTACATCCGGTGCAGGGAATCGCGCCTTACCACGGTTTTGTCGCATGTGTGGATTAATTAATTAATTCAAAGTTGTTTTGTTAAAAAAATTAAATACATAACACAATTTCTGATAGTCCAAGGACTGTGGGATTCCCCTAGTCAGAAATTGTGTATATAAATTTATGAACATTCAGGAAAAGCCTCAGCATTTGTGAAATTGTAATGTGCGATGTCATAGTTTCCTGTGCGTACGTATGTTTCATAGAAATCAATTATAAATTTGAATCGGAAGTCTGATGGATGGACGTGAGCGCACACACACACATACACCGCCTCGTTGAGTAGACGGGCCCATGGTAACGCGGCCGAGCGATAAAATGCAGCGTAAGCATTTTCGGCGCGGACCCACTTTGGTCGTTGCCGAGAGCATGAAGCTCCGACACTCTGTGACGGTAAATCGCGAGGTGCGTGTCATTGGGGTCCGCAAGTGTTTTAGAGCGAGAGTTCTCCGGTCTACTTTGAAACCGCGTGAAAGACTCAACCTTGCGAAACAACTATTTCTACTAAACTTAGCCTACGACATTAATTTATTAACTATAAACTAAAAATTATCATTCATTTCGCTCACTTAAAATTATTGTTATTCGCTTTATAATTCAATTCGGATCTATTCTTTAACATAACCAAGTGTGTGTGTTCGCGTTTCATCTCTTTTTCTGATTTAGGTTTGCAAGCGATTCAGATCCATTCAATCTCGAAAAAGGAAATTTAAAACACTGTCATTAATATTATTGTGACTGTCTGGTGAGTTGCACCTATTATCTCTTTTGTACGCTGTATTATAAATGATTCGAGCATAAACACAATTTCTGACAATCAAAGGATTGTGGGATTCCCCTAGTCAGGAATTATGCCCGATTGCACGAATGTCTATGTTTTGTAAAATTATTGATTGATTTTTTCATATTCAGTTCTGTTGTATGCTTTTACATCCGTCCAATATTTCAGCATTAAAGCTTTATTATTCATTAAATTATATTCATTAATTACCTATCTGATTCCATTGAAGAGACCCGTATGGGACTAGAGCATCAACGATCCCAAAAATCTACCCCTTATCCTTTTGATAAGGTACGAGTGCGGCGAGCTTCCTTGCCATTCTATACACAATACAACAAATTCTGATAGTCTAACGACTGTGGGATACCCCTAATCAGAAATTGGCTGTCTAAAACGTGCCGCTCGAACACTAAAGGCCGCGGCACGTAACAAGCAAGAGAAAAGAGAGACGAAAAGATAAATGCAAAGGTTTAGTCTAAAGACTACTTTCCAACCTAACCTAAAATGACACTGCGTTAAAGTTAGAGTCCGCACCCGAAAATCCCTAATAGGTTTGTCAAATGAGCCTTCGTTTTTGAATAATTTGAGTTTAAAGTTTTGCACGGTAGGAGTATAAGTTCGAATACGTAAGCAATCGTATCACTGCGCAGTGATCAGGGTTGCCACCTTATCACCATGTAAATCCCGGATTGCCACACATTCCAACCCGGAGATTCAAATATAAACCCGGAGGTGGACAAAGGAAAAAAAATATCCGGAAAACAGATTTTCTAATTAATAACTTTTATTATATATAAAATTGATACCATTATATAATACCACAATTTCTTATTATCTCATTTTTTTTCTACAACCCGGAGATTTTTCCAGTGAAACCGGAACCCGGAGATTTGCTTCAAAACCTGGAGTCTCCGGGCCAAAACCGGAGAGGTGGCAACCCTGGCAGTGATGAGCAGTTTGGTGGGGTTAAAATGCGACTGGATTTGTTTACGTTAGACAGATAGCTAAAACGTTTCATTATATACCTAACATAAATAGTTCGGATAGTAAACATGGACAAACTATAAAATAATTGTACTATTTTCAATCATAATCATTTTTATTGTTCATTTTGTTATTAGGCACTTGTGAGAAATTGATCTGAATCATAATCAGAAATCAGGAAAACATGGAACCGTTTAAAGTGTTTATGGATATCTTCTTAAGGACTGTGGCGGAAAGAAATAGCAGCGGCCTAACAGAGATTTTAAAAGATAGTAGAAAATATTTTCAGAATATTGTGAAAAATGATAGTGGTATGTGTTAACAAATAAACTTTACATTTTAAGTTTCCAAAAGTGCATTACGATATTAGGTCTATTGTATTAGATTTTACTATAAGTATGCAATAAAAATATGTTTTGCAATTAATATGTCGCATTTTGTACCTTCTTTTTAGAATTGGTGTTATCCATATTGTTTGACGAAAATAATGGTCTGCTACAGTTTATTAATACCGAACTTGCTAAACCTAAATCTCTGAAACTGTTTGATGCGGCAACTAAGGAAGCATTTCATCTTCTAGAATTTATTATAGAGCAATTTTCTGATATATTCGAACCATACATCATTGAAGCAAAGGTCTTGTGTTATGCTTTGTGCAAAAGTTTTTTTTACATCTGCTAAACAGTATAATCATATTATATTAAATAATAGAATTATGTTCTTTTTTAACTGATATACTATGTTATTATTCAATTGTAGGATACATGCCAGCGAGCACTTCTAACACAATGCTCATTATTTATTCAAAAAGCTGCTTGTAATGCCTTTAATAAATTGATTGAAATATTTAAGGAATCTGAATTACAGTTAGGTGAAACTGCTGATGAATTTGTAAATAAGTTTCATTTAGTATCTTGCAGAGGTAAAATTTAAATATTTAAATATATATATTCTGTTTGTATATATATATATATATATATATATATATAAATAATTTGACACAATGGTTTTCATTTACTTTTTACAGAAAGATGTTTATTATTTTCTGTACTTGGTACAATTGCAAAACATAATCCAGAGGTTCTAGACACACACAAATATTCTCGCATTTTTCTACAATTACGAAATGACTTCAAAACGCAGGTACATTATAATTCTTGATATTTATGCTACAGATTTTATTGTTATGTTTATAATTGTAGTATACAGTTCAAACTGAGTATCAATTATCTGATAAATTCCAAATATATTTGGATGTTCTTTCTGATATATTGAAAGAGCTTCCAGTCAATATGAAAGAACATTATTGCGAAGAATTATATGAATGGATTAAAGACCTAAGTCGTCTGAACACAAACTCATCTAAAAAAGTTTCAATGAAATCAGCGGTTAATTTATTCTCCCGTCATATCTGTTACTTCCGTGAATTTGTTTATCGTGATTACAAGTTCTGGTATAAACTGCTACAAAACCTGTGCCAAAACAAAAATGTACAATGTCATCAATGCGGACAACGTGCTTTAAAAGAATTCTATCAATTAATTGGAAGCACATTAAAGCAGAAAACTTCTGAGAATGACAAAAGTATATTCTTGGTGAGCATCATTATTTATAGAATTTTTATGTAAGGTAATTAGTAGTTTGTAACGTCTTTGACTATGGTTTAGGATTTGAAAGATCGTTTTGAAAAGGAGCTGAAAAATAATCAGGCAAATTTAAATACATTACATTTTATCATATATGGCTTTAGTCAAATGGCTGCACCCTGTAAAAGATATCTCACTAATGATGATGTGAAGGACATGTTTTCCCTGACAGCTCATTACGCACTTCCACTATGTTCCGGGTATAAATTCTATAATATATTGGGTATAATTGCATATTTAAAAGTATAAATCCGTTAATATGTAATTTTCATATTTATAGAGATAACTTGGATCGAGCACAGTTGGACAGCATTTCTGGCTATCAAGAAGCCCTTTCTGAAATAATATTGCACATACTAGACCTATCTATTAATGAAATTAATATAATTCTAAAGCTTAGCGTTCTTCTTGTTAAAAGATTTCCTGACCTTCCTATAATTGCCCAAAGTTCTACAATATCAGCATTGATAAATACAATCACCAATGTCAGTATAATTAATAAAGATCTTTTAGAAGAATTTCTTTATCACCTGTGTAAGTGTTTTACGTGTTTTAAAAATACTCACGGATTTAGTTTACTTTTCTATTATGTCTGACATACTTTCTTTTTATTTAGTTTACGACGGAATAACATGGTCTTGTTCGCATACTTTATTTGTGGATGCGGAACTGCAACGTGGTTTGAAGAATCTTGAAGAGCTACCGATGTGTTACAAAAATTATTTGCCTTTGTGGTTGCAACTTCTGAAGGAAAGTAGATATAAAGAGCACAGACAGATTATACAAGAAATAGTTGATTCAATGATGGAAGTGTGCATCGTATTAATCAGTAAATTAAATTTGAATACAAAGAACATAGAAGATAGCGTGTTCTTAGATGCAGCATTTTCTCAAATTGCTGAGAAAGGAGCGGATTTTAGAATTTTCATAAATATTGTTGATCTATATGTTGATATAATCAGAGAATTGGACTCTAGCTTACTGATAAACAATTTACACAAATTCTTATTAGAAATAATCAGCATATCATATAAACACCCATTAATATCAGGATTTTATAAGTTGGTACATGCGACTTTTAAACATATTCGCAGCTTCAGTAAAGATGAAATCAAAGCAGAAACATTAGAACTGTTGTACAAGTATATAATGAACTTACTAAATCTGATCCCCTCATTTTCTAATGAATTATTGACCACATGTTTGTATTTAATTCTGAATATGCCAGAAGTGTATTTAGAAAGCTTATTGAACAGCACAATTCCAGCATTTAAAATCGCTTTCACCGTGGGTTTAAGCGAATTTGAGGTAGCGTGTACAGCTTTAAATGCTTTAGAAAAATGGACGAATTATTTGGACAATCGACATACAGATAAGTTTTTACGAGAAACTGTGACATTTTTGGAACCATATTTGCACAGTGGAGAAAGTTCTGTGGAAATCTTACAAGATATTATAAAAACGGAGCGGAAAGTTATTAAACGCATAATATTAAGAGACGATGAGAACACTTTAGAAAGATTTCAGACAAGAGTTTTATTATTTATCGCCTCTCTTGATGCTGATATAATAATGGATTTTCAATACAAAAGATCTATGGACACCGGAGCTACTTGGGATAAAAAGGATTTACTCAAGTATTCATTAATATTTTCCGATGCAGAAACAGATATCTATTTTGATAAAATTTTACCAAGAGTGATCCTGTTGGCCCAAAATTCTGGGGACAGGCGAACGAAAATAACTGCCTGTGAAGTACTTCATTCAATAGTAGCATTCATTCTTGGCAAAACGTCTGAATATTTAATATCGAATCCAGATCGATTTGTTCCTACATACATGATGTTATGTCCGGCCCTACTTAATTTAGGCTGTGATTTCGACGAAACAGCGAGGCGTATATTTCAACCCTTAATGATACAATTGACACACTGGTTAAGTTCAAGATTTATGCTTATGTCTCCAGCAACTGTATACTTTATAGATTCATTTTTCAACGGTTTGAGTAATGATTCCAATTCGTCGCTCAGAGAATTTTCTGGCATATGTTTAGCCGAATTTACGAAGTGGTCTATGAGGCAGTCTGCTAACGAGAGAAAGACTCGATTGAACATTGACGAAGTCATATGTAAAATGATACATTTTGCACTTCATCCTTCCGTGTCTAAACGGGTGGCAGCTGCAACAGCTTTCAATTATCTCTATGCTATTCTACGTGAAGATGAAGAAATTGTGTCTGTATATTGGTTAGAGATTCTGTATTGCTTTGTCAAAAGTTTGGATGGCTGTAATAATGCCGCAATTATTACCGCACTTGACCATGTTGAGAGAGTTTTAATAGCAAAAAAAGATATGCTGAATGTGGAAAATCAGAGTCGCCGAAAACCATATGAATTTGAAGGTACAACTTTAACCGATGCAGTGAACTGGCTGTTAACTCAATGTGGTTGCTTGGATCAATGTTGTCGAACAAAATGTATGGAACTGGTTGTTAAATTTTCCAAACACATAACAAATTATGTATCAGTTGAAACAGTGGTAAAGAATTATATAAACACTGGTGGAATCCAAAACTTTAATCTCATAATATTGAAGGATTTGAAGTTGAAGGTAGAAGATCACTCTTGTAATAGTATCCAACCCCTTCTAAGAACTTTTGATTGTTGCATTTGGTTGATAAGAAACAATTTGTTGACTGTACAATATTTATTCACAAACTTGAATTTGGAAATAGAAGTAATTTTCAATTGCGCGAGAAATTTTGTTCATCTGGTAAATAAAATTAAAATTGAAGCGAAAGAAGACGATTTAACGATATTGTCAAAAGAATTTGAAGATCTACAGACATTGCAGTGTCAAGTAATAATTACCATGTTCGATTTCTTACAAATTCTTCTAAATTTGGAAGTAAGTATTTTTTTTTATTGTCTTTTCCTTCTTCTTTTTTCATCGCCGCTGAAGGATTGTTGTATCATTTTAATTTGTCATTTTTTAATTTCAGGAAAATTTTATTCCAGATTTTTTTTTCAACCAAGATTTGTTTGAATTAATTTCAAAGTGTATAATGTGTCCACAAGTTGTAGGGTTTGATATGAAAAATCTGGTATTGGCTGAAGCACTTCCATTAGTTATGCGGAATTTGTTGCAATCAGTAATGCGGATAAATCATAATTCTTTGTTGAATAGTATTAAACGCGAACTATCTGAGTTTGTGGAAAAACATAAGGACAGTTTCATTGATTTGGAGAGAATTCTGCCTGGCACTGCTAGTTGCAGTGAACTAAAACATTATGTTTGGGGTTTAAGATTTCTGGAGCAAAATGATATTCTCCGACAGCTAAGCAATGTAAGTATCTATTCTGTATGTATGAATAATGATTTTTTTACTGTTACTTTATTTTATATCGTTAAATTCTCAAATTGTAATTGTTCTTGTTAGGCACCACGGTTGCGCGAGCAGTCGGAAAATAATGTTACAAGCATTTTCAAAGTTTTGGCAAAAGAAGAAATAGGAGAACTTGTTTGTGTAAATGTTAAATCTTCTGTAAAAGAATACTTAGGAATCGTAATGGATTTATTGCTTATGCACTACGAGGTGTGTTATTTAAATATGTAAATAGAAAGTACAAAAGCATATCGAATGTATATGAATAGAATGTAAAGTTCAGTTATTTGCTTACAGCCATCAATGACAAGGACTCTCATTAAATTAATTGGAACTGATACAAAGCTTGGATCAGCCTCTAAAAGAATTGAACACGGATTATATTATTTACATGTGTTTAAAAGTGAAATATTTCGATACATGTTAAAAGATACGGAAAAAACCATGGACATATTTGATGAGCTACTACAATGGAATCCGTCACTTTTACTAGCAATAACAGAGCAATTATTCTTGTTCGTAAGACGACATAAGAAAGAATTGCATGTTTGTGCCCAAATTTTAGTGGACGCTGTCGTTAAAAGGTTTACAATATTCGAACGAGCAGTGAACAATTTCGAAGATAGGAAAGAAAAGTTCATAAGTATTTATGGAATTGCAGTGCATTTAAAGGAAAAGCCAACGGAATTATTGCCTCTGAGTGAAGAGTTTTATACATGGATTCTCAACCAATTGGCAGAGAAGTCCGATATAGAGTATAAAATTCGAATCCTTCAGAATTTCCTCGTTTGCGTAACTGATATGACGACTAATACAAAACCGGGATTGCTGGCTATTCTAAGTACTCTGCGAAGCGACAGACTTTCCATATGCGCAGATGAGTTCTCGCAGAGAAACGTGAAAGTATTGAAAATGATCAATTGCTTCCAAACATTGTTAACGGTGTTACCAGTAACTAAATCGATCATAGTACTCGAAACTATAATTTTATTCGCGGCTGGAGTGGCTGAGCACCTATGCGATGAAAAAGTGAACGAGAATCTGCAAAAATATTTCAATTCAATTACCTCTGAATACGCTTTAGAGTCTATAGAAAAAGTGTACAAGTTGTTTATGAACTTCAATAAGCCGACAGGCGAGAGGTTCGATATACTATATAAATTTCTTTTACCAACATTTCAATTATGTAAATCCACTGTAATACACCAATTCTTCACAAGAAATATTAAAGAAATATATGACATAATTCACCAAAGTCTCGTTGGTAGTAGCTCAGATCTGAGACAACTTATAGCATCAAAAATATGTTGCTACGAATTGATTGCAGTTATGTTTGCAAAAATGAATATACAGGAAATAGACAATAGCGTCATTACGCTAAATGCCATCGATACCGTAAGAACTGGAAAAGAACTCTTGACAAATTTGTATAGCAGCGCATTGAACGTGCGGAAGTTAAAGACACCTGACCCGGAACAAAAAGAAATGATGCGATTACTACATTGCTCTGCATACAACTGTTCCGTGACAATTGTATGTTTAAAAGACGATGAAAACCATTACACGAGCATTTTTGCTGAGAATAGAAAGGATGAGAAATTAATTTGGGAAAATATTGTGGACTGCCAGAAGAAGTATAATTTTTGCCAGACGTTAAAGGAGTATCCAAAGCACTGCAAGAAGCAGATTAATATAAGAAAAAGCAAGAACCAGAAGCAGACTTCTGAAGGATACTCGTATATTTATAGCTACGACTTATCTACATGTACTTTGCAGGAAGATATTAATGCTTACGATTTTAACGACGCAGTAGTACGTAACAAATCTAACAATAACTATGAAGAAGAAAGCATGAGTCTAACGTTTGAAAGTGACGAGTTAAATAATCATGAATGTATGGCTTCTATATGCGGAGTTCTAAGTCATATGATATCGACAAAAATATCTGTGCCACCTACCGGTAATAACATCGTAATGCCAAAATGGCTAATACAATTTTCTCATTCCATGCAATCAACAGGGCATGATAATGTTCGATTGTTCATGCTGAAAATTGTCTTGAACATGCAGACTGTATTCAAGCCTTATGCGAATCTTATTCTTCAGCCTATAATGAAGGCCACGTATTTATATGTAAGATCAAATGAGTTAAATTATATCATTGCTGATGTTATAGAGATGCTGATAGATTGGCAGATTGTGCCTGATCAAAGCAATGGCAAACAGATAGCACAAAAGTTATGGGAAGTAGTCATTCGTAAAGCATTGGTAACGAAGACCAATGAGATGTCCATGGCTGTTTACAAATATAATAGAAACATTGTAAGAGCGATACTTGAAATGTGGCAAAGTTGTTTGAAACTACCTGAAATTTTAACTGATAAGATGAAATCTGCCCCTGGAGCCGCGGTATATTTGATATTAATTTGTTTTGCTAATGGAATGAAGAACGACGTCATTCAAAAGAATGATATTTTAGATTTTTTGGAGAAATCTTTGGAAAAGTGGCAAGACGACGAAGAAACAGTTCTGCAATCGTGCGAATGTTTCGGTTTGATTCTTACGTTTTTGGAGAGTCAGGATGAACAAGCGAATAGAAAGGCGGCCATAATGGACAAAATTCGAAGTATATTAAGACAGATGCAAACAAAATTTGAGAACAGGCAGATGAAGTGCATTGGTGCTCTATGCAAAAGTTACCCAAGTGCTGCTGTGACTTATTTCGACTTTGTTACTGCAAACATATTTAGAGTAGATGTGCAAGGAAAATCAAATTGTTTAGAATTATTCTTGCTGTGTATACCACATTTCAGCGTCAATGATATATTGAAAGAATTAGATTATATGAAGTTTCACGATCTGTTAAAGAATAAGATTTTACTTTGTGAAACAATAGCATTGAGAATCATTGACACTTTAGTTCCTGTTCTTCCGCCATTAAATCTTTTGTCACTGGCAAAATTAGTACCAATTTACACAAAACATGAATCCTTTGAATATAGAGAAATCGCTTACAATATATTTATGAATATTTATAAGAAATATGCTGCCGATACCTCTGGAGATAAAAATATAAGAGAATTGATGCAAAGCAGCAAAGAAATGTTGCTTAATGCTGTTTTGGATCCCGCTGAACAATTGCAAGAAAAAATACTGAATTTCTGGTCTCAGGATGCACAGTTATCATGTACTTTGAAGGAAAGATTATTGGAGACATTATATACGTATACTCCTAGTGTTGCCAATAATTTTCTGCCATTTTGGATTTTAATAATTTTAAACCTTACTAAAAAGTCAAGAAATTATACTCAGACAATATTTGAACCATTACATAATTGTAGTTACAAAGATTACAAGATTACTCTCTCGTGGAGGATAAACAATTTGGGATCAAAGGCTCCACTTTTTGCTCCATCTATGGCTAGCCAAATAAATCAAACATTTAGTCAAACGAGTACTACATTACGAAATACATCTTCAGATTTTACGTATGCAAGACCATCCTCAAGTTCTAATGCTGGGTTAGTGCTTCAAGCAACACAGGATCCCGAATTTCTACCGACTTACATGAATGTAGAGCCTCAGTTAACTTCAATTGACAAAGAATATGATCATCATTTCGAAGTACCAAAAGTACCGCAACCTGCTTACAATAAAAAATCAAAACGAATTTTGAGTAGTTCAACTGAAATATGTGCAGCTATACGTCAAAAGGAAATTAAGAAGAACATACAGCGTGTTAATATGATACAGGAAGAAGTTGCTCGTCAAAGAAGCAGTGTAAAATTGTATAGAAAGTATAGAATAGGTGATTTTCCAGACATTGCAATATCCCATGCTGCGTTGATCGAGCCATTGGAACAGTTAGCAAAGAAAGATCAATTGATTTGCAAGGATTTAACTGTTTCCATTATTTGTTCATTACTCAAAGAGTGTAAAGATGATGGTTTTCTAGAGAAAGTTGCAAATAGCTTGAAACACATCATAGAGAATCAGCAGGGAACAAATTCCAGTATATCTGCAATTTTAGAAGTATTATTAACCACTCGTGTATTAAAGTGTTCACCAGAAGTCATTACAAAAGTTTCAACATTGAACAATTTGAACTTCCTTGGGTCGCTTGTCTTAGAGGAAAACTTAATTTACGATATAAATGATTCTGAACCACCGTTAAAAAGAGCACGGAATGTCGATGTTAGTGACTCGTCTAACGAATGGTTGCAGTTAACAAATCTTTACAAGTCTATGAATGATATTGATGTAGTCCTCAGCATTTTCCGCAATCATATCAGAGATGAAGATATGCGAGTACGTATGTATTTCTATAAATATTTTCCACCACACTGAGCGATAATTGTTTCAATTCATCCATTTCACTGTGGGAGTTGTAAAGTATGATATTTGTAGATACTACAATGGATTTCATTAATTTCTCATTACATTTCAAGTCAGATTATTAGTAAATTCAAGAATAAATACAGCAAGTATAATCTTTACAATACATAGTAAGTCTAATGATACCAAAGTTTGTAGAAAATTCACGCAGTGTATATATTGATTACAAGCTTTTATTTAGCTTCACTTGCGAGTTCGTTAGTTTGTCCGGATGAAATCTTGCAAGCTAATTTTGACCCACTTCCACATATCCGATCGACTTGAAACTTTGCACACTTACGTAGTTCCAATGACAATACAATATTTTCACTAAAAAGCATACAATAATTTATAATAAATTTTATTTTAAATCTTTTAAAGTTTACTCAATTCTACGTAATTCAAAAATGTACATTAAGATTAGAAGAAAATAGTCAGAACGGCGGAACTTTCGCAGAAGATTAACACACACTGATATTTTGTTATATTAGGAGGCAGCATTTGCACAAGCAGCTAATAATTGGGTTAGAGCGCAATCAGCATACGAAAAGGCATATGAAACAGAATTAGAAGCAGTCAAAGAGCATTGTCTTCAAGGCTCATTCGAATGTTTGAGCAATTTATGTAACTGGGACGAAATCGATAATTGGATACAGAAAAGATTAAATCGGAATTTAGACAACATTTGGAATGATTCATGGAAAGATTGGATGTTTCCGTGGTTGATGGAGGTACATGTACGTAAATTAGTAGATGATGACACCAGTGATATGGTTGCAAATAATGCAAAGCTCATGGAGTCTTGGATATGCGACGATGCAAAAATGAAACACATGAAACGATTCTTTGGAACAGAATTATCAATGTATCTGTTCGAAAAACTGGAAGCTGCTCGTGAATTTTTATTGAACTCATTGGATGAAATCAGGGAACAGTGGATTGCGCTTCATCCACTTTCAACACAGTTAAAAGCTCATAAACTGCAAAAGTTGCGAATAATAAATGATATAAATCACTTTATAAAAATTTTAAAAACAGCAAAGAGCCCGTGCGACTTGCAACAGATCTTAAAGTTCTGGAATAAGAGTGTACCCTCAGCACAAGACTCTATTCTCCAATGGGATACATTAACATCCTACAGAATATATTTCATTAACTACCTACTGAATGATAAAGTGAAACAGTGTAACGAGAATGAAACGCAAGACGAATCAGAAAGTCCAATGGATAGAGAAGATATTGGGATTATTGATAAGTTACACTCGGCTATATTTCAAATTCAGTTGAAAATGATCGAAGCAGCGTTGGATCAAAAAAATAGATACATAGCAAAGAAATACTTGTGTCAATTGAAAAAGAATATAAACAATTATTCGCTGGACTTGGGACACCAGTTCATCTTAATGGGCGCAAAGAAAAAAATTTTGAATGGGGACAGTGAAATGATTATGACGAAAAAGTTGTCGAATTATGATTCTGCTTGGAAGCATTGTCATAATCTTTTGGGAGAAACTGACCTTGACCCCAAGACGAACGTTGCCGTTCGACAGCAAGTGAGCATACTAGCTTCGAAAATTGTAGAGTTAAGCGAAAAAGATGAGACGTTTTCCGAGTTATTAACCATAAAAACTACAATCTTGAGAGAAGTAAATGCTGAAAACGGTGATTTAGCCACCATCAGAGACTCATTGGAAGCTCATAGTTTGAATAATTTAAAAATCTGTTGCAATACAACGACTATGAACATTAAGGAGTGTTATTTCACTCTCGCAAGGTACTGTTACAACAGGTTATCACGTAACTCGAGTGATGTTCCATTAAGAAAGGAATTTGTAAATTCTACATTGAAGGCAATGAGTTACGGATCTCTTGAAGCAGCGCACTATTTTCCTTGCTTGCTAAAACCAGAATATTTTGAGGACGAAGAGACGAAAGATATTTTCTTAAAAGAGTGCGACGGAGTTCAGACTTGGTTGTTTCTTCCTTGGCAGGCGCAACTGGTTTCGCACCTCGGAACGTTGATCGCTCCATTAATCATACCCATTCTGAAACGAATCGTTGATACTTATCCGAATGCGCTACTTTATACATTTCGCTTGACGGTAGAAACGAACCCTGCTCTTCTGGACGATACTAGAACTTACGAAATTCGCCAAATACTCTACAGTAGACCCGAAGTCGACCAATTTTTGTTAGCGATGCAATACGTAGTTCAACCAGAATTGTACTTGCAATATTATTTATCTGAATGTATAAAAAACTTGCGACTTGGAACATCAACGGCAGTAGATATACTTCTGAAGAAGGTATATCAAAGTACACGGGGAAACAGGCATGATCCAAAACCAGGGAGTGTTTTTAATAAAATTGAAGCGTATGAAGATAAAATAGAGAAACTAAAAGGCAAACGTCCTGAAGAAATTAGGCAGCGAGTAATCAAAATGATTGACGACATTAAAGAGTCGCTTCGTAAACGTGGGGATAGATTGAAGTTAAAGGATTACAGTCCATGGTTACACGAATTTCGTGAAAGAAATATCGAGATACCTGGACAGTATACTGGCAATAGAAAACCTATGCCGCAATACCATGCAAAAATTATAAAATTTGAATCTACTGTGAAGGTGATGCAATCACTACGCAAACCAATTCGAATTACCATGGTGGGCAATGATGCAAAAGAATACCATTTTCTGGTCAAATTTGGGGAGGATCTAAGACAAGATCAGAGGTTGCAACAATTGTTCACCATTATGAACAAAACATTACATAGTGATACCGCTTGCAGGCAAAGACAATTGTCTGTTGATACTTATCAGGTAAGTAAATATATTATTAAAAAGGAGGAGGTTAAGTTTCTGGACAATTCAATAGAATGAACTGAATCCCAGTGATGCAACAAACACTTTATCTCATATTTATTTAAAAATATTGAATATATCACTGTGTGCTAATTATTCAGCTGGGTGATCTATTAACTACTTTGGCCCTTATAGTAACGTTTTCAGTGAATGTCATATGTGATTCTTGTATCCTACTGAACTTCACTGAACGTTACTAACTTCTATTATATTTTACCTTGATTTTGAAACAATCTTTTAAGGATTTCAAGTAACATTGTGTCCTGTTTATGCAAGTAATAAATCTTGTAATAGGTATCTCCTTTTCAATTCAGGTGATACCCTTATCCAGAACAGTGGGTTTCATACAATGGATAGATAACACAAGGTCTCTGCAGGAATTAATACACTACACACTATCCAAGCAGGAGACAGATCGATATGACTCCATACCTAGAGAATATGAAGAATGGATATGTAGCGCTGTAGCTTCTAAAAGGCAACACGAAAGATACAAAGAGGCGACAGTAAAGTGCAGTGCCTCAAAAGTGATCGCTAAAATGAATGAATTCATCAGTAAAACCGAATGGGACAGTTTACGCAGAACGTTCATGATATTATGCCCGTCTGTGGAAAGCTTCGTTACCATGCGCCGAAATTTTATCACTGCGTACGCTACTATGTGTATCGCACACTGGATTTTGGGCATCGGTGATAGACATCTTGGGAACGTCCTCATCGCTATTGGCTCGGGACGGTGCTTAGGCATCGACTTTGGCTTAGCTTTTGGTGCAGGCATTGATCAAAAGATACCTGAGTTGATGCCATTTCGCTTAACGCCCCAAATTCTTGGCTTGTTGAAGCCTTTCACTGAAAACGATCTTTTGGGAACAATAATGATTCATGTGTTACGAGCGCTAAGAAACGAGCAAGGTCCTATTCTATCTTGTATGGATGTTTTTGTTCATGAACCGTTAAATTGGACTGAACATGTTAATAAGGCAGTAAGAGAAAGTGAAGAAGATATTACAGGTATTTCCTCTGTATCTTATATGTAGTAGTTTTTCTTTCATTGAGTTAAATCCAAATTTTGAATATTGCTATGAAGAAACCTATTTTAACCCGTACGTAAATTTTAGAAAGTTTTTAGAAACTATATTAAGCTGAGAAGAATTGAATGTAAGGTATTTGTTATGGATATTAAGACGTTAGAATGTCAAAGAAAAGATTCAATGCCTAGAGATGTCTAGGATGTTTTAGAATAATTATGTATCTTTATACAGTGTATCCCAAAATTGCGGGACAATCCCGAACATGCAATATCCTGATGTAAAAAGACATCGAAATGTCCTTCACCGTTTTGGAATCTGAAGATTCGTTCTCGAGATATTAACAGTTGACATTGGCGGTCGAACTTCCGGGTCGCGTAGTTTAAAGCTGAATCACAGCTAAGCGCGCGGTTGCGTACGCTGGCTCGCACACACAGAAGGCACGCGTAGATACAGACGCCACACACAGAAGAACCGACTGCACTAACCCATTTCCATGGTTTAAACCAGCGCGGTTGGCTCTACTGTGTGCGTGGATCTGTATCTACGCGTGCCTCCTGCGTGTGCGTGCTAGTGTAACTGTCGCGCGCTCAGCTGACTCGGCTTTACACTGCGCGACCCGGAAGTTCGACCGCTAATATTCAAGCCTTTCCATGGGTTTACCTCCTCCAGGAATTTCGCCATTCTATCTACACCTATTTCCCTTAGTTCCTCCTTTTTGACTATCTCGCTTCCCAAACATCTTTTCCTTATTTCCATTGTCCTGGAACACTCGCACAGAACGTGCGTAGTGTCCTCCCTTGCCACCTCGCACAACGAGCACATATCCGATTCACTTACTCCGATTGTGTGCAGGTTGGCATTCAGTGGCGCGTGTCCGCACAGGATGCCCACCACTCTTGCCTTGTCTCTCTCCATGTCTATTATATCCCTTGCTCTGCTCCTTTTCATCTCCGTGCCCATCAGTTCTTTCGCTTGACTACAATCCTCCCGTCACCTCTTCCTGTTCGTGTCTCTCCATTCCCTAATGATTGCTTTGAACGCCACGTCCACGATAGGAGGGATCTCTTCGTTTTCCTCGGGGTGCCTGCTCGCCGCCTCCTTCGCTAGTTGGCTCGCCTTCTCGTTTCCCGCGATCCCCTCGTGTCCTGGCACCCAGTAGATACTGATTTTCACACCTCTCCTCCTCAGTTCGTTCAGCATGTTCCTGCATGCCAGGCGCCAGTTTTGAGACGCACACGCACCTGCTCAGCGCCTTGATAGCCACCTGGCTGTCCGAGCAAATCGCGATACTCCTATTCCTGTTTGCTCTGGCCATTCTGATGTTGTTTGGTCCTCCCCTTGCGCTGCCGCCTGCGCTCCTCCTCTTCCGCTTCCGCTGCATCGAATTCCTCACCTATGCAACGCACACATTCCTTGATGGCCACCAATTCCGCTTGAAACACCGAGGCGTATTTCCCCAGACTCCTGACACCCCATTTCACTGTCCCGCCACCTTCGCACCATCCTGCTCCGGCCAGTCCTCTTCCATCCTTTCCTTTTTGCCTTGAGAGCCGCATGCGTGAACTGCCTCCTTGCCTCAAATCCTCGTGCCTTGAGAACCGCCTTCCGGACCCTCTTTCTTCTGGCCTTATTCAGGAGATTCTTAGCCCTCGCCTGTAATGCTCAGAGCTCCCTACTCCACCAGGGTACATCTTGTTTCTGGCCTCCTTAACTTCCGTTGAGTTTCTCCAGGCTTCCATCATGATGTCCACCATCTTGTCGTTTGCTGCGTTCCGCTCGGCCTGGTTTCCAAAGCTTTCCGGCAGTCCCTCCGTGATCCTGTCCATCTCTTCTTTGTACACCTTCCAATCCGTGGCTCTGGGGTATCTCCACCTGCGTGCTGCCTCCGACATAAAAGCGCATATATCTGTGGTCTGACGAGCTGTCTCCCAGTAACATCGACCATTCCCTGATATCTTCGATCATCCCTGGGATGACCACTGTTATGTCTAGTACTTCCTCCCTATTGGCAGTGACGAACGGTTTTTGCCAGATAGTCCGCTAGCTGGTTCCCTCGGGTGTTGGTGTCTGTGCTGCCCCACATCTCGCGTCTCACATTGGCGTCCATGCCGATAATTCCTCCCATTCCTCTGTCCTCGCACCACTGCACGATCTCCCTGCATTTCTCCCCGGGTGTCGTCACTCCTCGGTATAAGGACTCCTGGTGGGGAACTCTATGACTGCAGAGGCCGCATGCCCGTTACAACTACAAGCATACTCGCGACAGATATACAAGACCAAACGAAAACGTACAGAATTTTATATTATATTCAGAAAGTTAATGTTAACAAATTCTTATACTTAAATTTGAGTATTTTCATTTGAAGATATCTAATAACATATATACATATACAGTGGACCACAAAAGTATTCGGATAACCTTTAAAACAGAATAACTTTTATAAAATTGGTCCAAATGACATGGGTTTTTTTCTTACTACTACCATTACAACTTTGAACCAAATTACTATTATTGCATACAAAAGTCTGAACACATTTTTCAAATTTCAATTAATAAACGTTCAAAGTTTGTAATTATAATACTCAATACTTTTCTTTTAAAAATTTCCCCAAATGTCAAACTCGGGAGAGCCCTGCGGCAGCCTGTGTATTACACACCTAAACGCTCCGCTCCCACTACTCCAGCCGCTCTCCACTTCGTTGGCGGACTCGCTTGTCTTTGAACAAGCTCGAGCTCAACTCGAGCTCAACTCGAGCTCAACTCGAGCTCGAATGTGCGCCCGCGCCCGGAAACTTAGGTCCTGGGCATGCGTGCCATTTACGGGGTGCAAGTTTATAGAGTGGTACAGTAATTCCCCGTTATGAGCCCGACGAACGGGGCTGGCGGCGGACTCATAGTGGCTTGCGGACATGATTCTCTCTTTCGTACCCGACGGCAACTTCGTGTCTGACTCTTTCGTTTCCTCTCGCTGGTTGCCCGGTTCTCTCACTCTCGTCCGTAGGCTTCCAAGAAATGGTGGGGATAGTCGCCGGGCTGTCAACGGGGGAAAAAACGGGCTCATAACGGGGAATTACTGTATTTATATTAAAGTTGAATTAAATTTCATTGCCTTAGTCTCAAATTCTCAAAAAAATTGTACAGTATGTGTATCTTTAATCTTGTTACAACGAAAACATATCCCAGATATGAATCTTGTAAAAGTGTAAACGACTTTGAAATGCTCTTGACGACTGTAAACTGGTTAACCTAACCAACATTAACCTTTATGTGATTAATTTTTTTTTAATCAATATACTTTCCAAAATGTATTAACTTACGCGTTAAAATGGGTCGCTTTGTATATAATTTGTGACAATTATTATAATCAGTACTTGTCAAATATGACCGTTTTATTCAATTCATAGACATTAAATGGGTACCAAAGAAAAAAATCAGTGCAGTTACCAAAAAATTAAATGGGATCAAACCATCCTTAATTACTTTGGAACAATTAAAAGAGCAACACAATGATAAATATTTTAATAGGTATTGTGCAATAATTACTGGGACTGATGATATAAAACGAACTCGAACAAGGATAGAGGAGGAGTATGTAACTCCAGAGAAACAGGTAATGTTTTATAGTATGTTATATACATTTGTGACTGCGTAGTAACTACAAACTATTACACAAAGTGTTTAATAAAATTCTTAGGTTGAATGCTTGCTGGATGAAGCAACCGATTTAAATATTCTTGGACGTTCGTTTGTTGGATGGAAACCGTGGCTTTAAAATATTTAATCATGTAATATTGATAACGATTTTCAATTGTATGAGCGAATAAATTTTTATATTTGTAATAAAAAATATCTACATATGTATATATTTACCCTATTCTTTCTATAATTGTATGTCTACGCGACGACACTTTTGTGTCTAGATCAGAAATGGGCATTATTTAAATAAAAAATTATTTAAATAACTTATCAAATAAAAAACTTTATCTTTATTTATCATCAAATAAAAATAACAAGAAGTTATTTTTTATTTGAAGCGCCACAAATAATTTTTTTATTCGACCGTAATTCATTCGACGGCCACAGATAATTTTTTCATACGTCGGGAATTCATCCGAAGCTTCGAATAATTTTCTCACTTTCTTTTGTATTTGTATTCGAAAGTTATTTAAAGCTTAAATTATTGGACGGGGGGAATTGTTGGATCGTCTTGGATGAATAGGTTTCCTTACTTATTCATAGATGGACAAATACAAATATACTTAAATTATTACTATATTAGTCACATGAGTTTTAATACGAAACTTATTAATACGAACAAATAAACTTTACATAAAAGAAAACTTTGAGAAAACCAAACGATGCCATTCTTCTCGAATGCTCCCTCGCCATTCTTCTGCGTTGTTACTAATCGAGAAAACGTGACACCAGTGGATTTCTTGCATTCTCCCGATTAAATTGACAGAAAATTTAAATCGGATTACTTTTCACATCATTTTTGGGGCCAATTTGGTCGAGAAAACGTAAGAAATCGATTGGCGTCACTTTCATATTTATACGATGAAAAATAAAGAAATTCCGTTTGTGTATAATCGATGACACATCGTCGAGCAATTCCGCGCTGCAGTTTATACAGGTGAACGATACAATGTCGCTCGGCTCGATAAGTCGGCGGCTCCGATCAAAGGCTGCGAGAGTCGCCCAGAGTTATTTAAACTTTAAATAACTTTCGAATACAAATACAAATGAAAGTGAGAAAATTATTCAAAGCTTCAGATGAATTCCCGTCGAATGAAAAAATTATCTGTGGCCGTGGGATGAATTTCCATCGAATAAAAAAGTTATTTGTGGCGCTTCAAACAAAAACTAACTCTGGGTTATTTTTATTTCATGAGTTTTGAATAAAATTTTTGTCTTTAATTCGAAATCAATTTTTTATTGGAAATAATTTTTGCTCATCTCTGGTCTAGATCAAATGTATACGACGCTCATAAAAAAATTCCGGAAGATTGGACACTACCTAGACCAAGCTTGGGAATTAAGCGCACTTTAGAAGCATCGCCTGTTTCTTTCCAACAGTTAATATCGTATAGTAGCTACAATGGCGTGCAAAAGTATTCGGCCACCCCTAAGGCACCCTTTAAAATCGCATAACTTTTTTCAAATTAATCCAAACGACTTGAGTTTTTTTGAGAAGCTAGACGGATTAATTTACTAAATGATGTGATTCGTCGGTTTGAAAAAAAAATGCACTTGGTCGGAATTGCAAAAAAATAGTAAATGTCGTTTTTTAAACTTTTTTTTGTGAGCCTGTAATGGAAATTCAAAAAACCCGTTTGTAGATTTAAGTAAGTTATATACGTGTCTAAATTTTCATCAAAATCGGTTAACGTTGCTTTGAGCTATGAACGCTCAAAGATCGCAGAATAAGGGCGAAAATCGCGAAATTCCCGAAATCAGCGATTTTCGACCTTATTCTGCGATCTTTAAGCATTTATAGCTCAGAGCAACGTTAACCGATTTAGATGAAATTTTCAGCATGTATACAACTTACTTCAATCTACAAACGGATTGTTTGAATTTTCATTATAGGCTCACAAAAAAAGTTTAAAAAATGACCATTAGTATTTTTTGTTGCTATTCCGACCAAGTGCATTTTTTCAAAACGACGAAACACGACACATAGAAAACTAATTCCGCCTAGCATCTAAAAAAACTCAAGTCGTTTGGACCAATTTTGAAAAAGTTATGCGATTTTAAAGAGTGTCAACTTACTTTCCGATGCGACTGTATGTCGCAGGTCATTCGAATAGTTTGTTTTCATAATCATACGATAAGGATATGCCATTGCAGGAGGTATTCGTTGACTAAGTAAGTTGATTTATCACACTTCTCAGTAAACGGACATCGTTAAAAAACGTCAAGCAATATATTATTGCAAAAGTTTTGTCTATTTCACTCTCTTGATGTTGTCATCTGGAAAAGTACTTTGTATTTCTCTGAAGACATTGTTATAAAATTTCACAGATAATTGTCATTGAAAGTAATACAGTGTATACACAATATTTTAGTACTATAGTGATAATAACAATATGGCAATACCATTGTCAAGTTATAATAAATTCCTTGGCATTACCGTTAATGGATATTTCAATGTTCGCGGCTGTTTTGTATAATAGACATTTCTACAATAGTATCGCGCCGAACAACCAATCCGCAATTCTCCTTCATCAAGACCTGTTCAACAGGTTTCGTCTATACGACAGAGTAAATAAAGCAGAATGAAAGAGGATATCAGACACCCAGTAAACCCAGATTTTAGTCTCTATCCAACTAGACCTGAAGAAGTTATAGCGATCGGTTACATAAAGAGATTGTAAACAAAGCAAAAGTTGAAAGAGAAAGTAAAGGAAGTAGTACATTGAAAATAGAATGACTAACTGTATCGGTTATTTCTAACGGGTTTGTCGGCGGAAGTATTGTAAAACCTGAAGAAAGTTGGTAGTAAATGCAAAGAAGGAATTGTATCTGATAAAGCGTCTGTAAGACGTTTATCAGAAGACAGAGCGAGGCACAGTGAACTGGAATATCTTCTCTGCATTAAATCCAGTTCAGTCTCTCCATAGCAGCCGTCCAGTACGCAGTGACATTCGCAATGAGCGATCAAAGCAACAGTTCGAGCGTTGTAATTAATTTTGGAGCAGGACCGGCCAAGATACCACATCAGGTACCGTGAGAAAATTATTATGTTCGCAGAGCGAATTCTTTATCTTTATAAACATGGTATATACGTCAATTTACGATCTTAAGCCATAATTCAAGTACATACGAGGGAATTATGTAAAAATCGGAATACAATCTACCACACAGCATACAGGCGTTCTTTCCAGGGACGTCTCGAACGTCCCACCAACGGCTTATATACGTCTTTTGAACGACCCACTGTTACAAAACGGAACGTCCAGGGGACGTCTTTAATAAGACGTTTATCGGCACTGGTTCGATTTAATGTTTTAAGGAAGCAAATGATTTCCAAAATAATGTCAGGCTCAATAACAATTCATTTCATTTATTTAATTCCAATTAGTTTTATTTGAATTATTATAATGTATGCAGGATATATGCAGAATATACATAACCTATAAACCCTATTTGCAAACGTTCGTGCAAAAAACATTTGAACAAATGCTTCTGTGTTTTTGATTTTCCATTGATTATGCGAGTAAATGTTCATAAACATTTGCATATAGATCTGGTTAGACTTAACAAGTTCGATCGGGATAGACAGCGGTTATAATCTCTGGTTTCCTCTAACTACCTAATTCGTACTCTGAGAAAAAATAAATACCTTAATCTCTAACTAATTCTCAGATAGCACGCAACGTTGAAAACGTTGTATAGATAGTGCCTATGGAGTTTCCAAGTAGCACAGACGTCCCAAAGACGTCTTGTTACAAATCAGGACATTCAGACCTAAAACAGACTTAAAATGGACGTCCCCGGGACGTCGCGTACTGTGTGGGAATTATAGTGATTAGTAATATTCACTTTTTCTCTGTGTCAAAAATGACTATACTCAATATTCTCAGTTTAAGTAATGAATACTTCTCGTGTCAAGTAATACTAACACATATATGTATATCACTGGATTCAGACAGTATCTCTGTTATAATACTCTGTATTATTGATGTATTTTGTATGACTTTTTCTGCAGCTGTCTCCCTACCTTGAGTCATTTGGGATTTTTTTTAAGAGAAACCCTCAAATTATATTAATTGAAAACTTTGTGCCTATATTTGTAGATATTTAGGCAACATTTAAAAAAAATTTAATTAAAAAAACGGTACCTAAAACTTTAAACACGTTTTTCTCAAAACGATGTTTTTCCAATTGGTTAGCATGATATCTAAAAAACCAATTACCCGATTTACTTCAAAGTTGGCATATATCTTCAGTAGATGTACCATTCACACTGGTACTAAAATTAAGTCGGTTTTTGCAAAATTAGCTTTTGCGACTTGAAAAACCAGCGATTTTTTTTGCAGAAATCGATGCCTGTTTTAGGGACTGCCAATTTTTTTTTTTAATTTTTAATATTTCTCATTTAATCGAATTCAAGCGATATCCACACGCATACAGATTACATAAATTTTTAAGTTTTTTACTTCAGACAACTACAACGGCTGATTTTATGCTAACAATGCGCATATGATTTTTGTAAGGCGCTCTATTTGAAGCACTATAACTCCGGAAATAACCACTATTTTTGCATACAATTTTTTTTCTTCATATTCTCTACAGATTGACAAATAAAGCCACAAAGCTGGAAGTAAATATATTTAAATATATTTATGGTTTTGTTTTTAAAAAAATGCTGAAAGTTCGCATCATTTTTCGTCTGTCAAGGTAGGGAGACGCCTTAAGTTACAAAATATTATATAAAATTTTGTGAGGTAAATATCACTACGAGTTAAAAATCAGCAGAAAAATATAAATACAGTTTAAACATATTACTTTAGTGTCAACGAGTGACTTAGACAAAGTACACGAATACAGTGATGTCGTTTATGTAAAAGGTCAAACTCGTTCATTCAACTGCCGCGGACCCCAATTAAATCATCTACGTTCATTAATTACGAGAAAGCATCGACGCAGTGAATTACATTCCTCGCATCTTTGGAAAATATATTTTTATTTAATTCGTTGTTTTATGCTATTCTCTGTATTTTTAATCATAATTGCCGGACCTATCGACAGTGTTGTATTTTTTTATAGGTATTAAAAGATGTACAAAGGGAATTGCTGGCATACAGTAATACTCAAATTAGCGTCTTGGAGCTGAGTCATAGGTCGAACGAATTTAAAAATATTATTGAAGATGCTCAAGCAACGTTACGTGAAATATTGTAAGTTAGTATGAGCAACAATATGAAGGGAATTTTACATCGTTAAAAATGATAAATTCAACCGATTTTAACGAACATTTATCGATTGCTTTTATCATTTATTTACGTCTTTCGTACGTCTGGCATGTTAATTTAAATTTTACAGGCACGTTCCGGATAATTATAAAATCTTATTTATGCAAGGAGGAGGAACAGGTATTTTTGCAGCTCTCCCTCTAAATATGATGACAACTGGTACTGCAGATTACATAGTAACTGGTAAATTCTAAATCTATGATAGCAGGTTTTTTAAATCTCATATTTTACATTAGAAATCAAATTTTGCTGCCACTAAATAAGATACATTCCGAGACAAAAGGGAACATATAACTAACAAGGAGAGGTTCCCAGGTGTCCGCCTCCGATTGCTTTGAATTGAAAAATAAGATATACGTATTTTTTTTATAGCGGACCGTTTTCATATTTAGGGGGTGAAACTAACCCCCCAAAGTTATAAGATTTTCAGGTGTTCATCTCCGATTGCTTTGAAGTTTGGATATGTTTTAGAAGACTGAAAAAAAATACGTGTTTTTTTATAACGGCCGGTTTTCATATTTAGGGGATGAAACCACCCCTCAAAGTTCATACGGGGTACAAAAATTGTGTTGAGTAAAACTTTATATAAATTTAATTTGCGTCATAACTTGCTGTATGGACGATGTTCTTGTCGTCAGTCACCGTTATTAGGGAGTAACTATGAGTAATTTTTCGGCCCTCTAAAACATATCCAAAAAACCAAAGCAATCGGAGATGAACACCTGAAAATCTTATAACCTTGGGGGTTGGTTTCACCCCCTAAATATGAAAACGGGCCGCTATAAAAACATATATATCTTATTTTTCGGTGCTCTAAAACATACCCAAAATTCAGAGCAATCGGAGGCAGACACCTGGGAACCTCTCCTTTTAAGTGAGGTCTGGGGAAAAGTTAAAATGATATTAATGCGTTTTACGTTAACATAAAATAATTTGTTAAGGTACTTGGTCGGCTAAAGCAGCGAAGGAAGCAACAAAGTACGGTAATGTGAATTTAGTTCTACCGAAAACGACGAAATATACCGAAGTCCCTGATCCATCTACTTGGAATTTGGATTCAAACGCATCCTACGTTTATTACTGCGCTAACGAAACGGTTCACGGTAAATAAATAATAATACGATACAAAATCAACATATACAATGATCCGTTTATTTATGTACAGTCGATGATGAGGCGCATTTAATTGTTTAAGGTGTTGAGTTCAATTACATTCCTGAAACAAATGGAGTACCGCTTGTGGCCGACATGTCGTCGAATATTCTCTCCAGATCCTTAGATATTTCGAAAGTATGTAATATTCAATCGGACGATGAACCGGCTCAGAAACAGATAAATCAACGGTTTACAATAACATGTTGTTCAGTTTGCAGTAATATTTGCCGGTGCACAGAAAAACATTGGTCCAGCTGGAGTAACACTTGTGATAGTGCGAGATGATGTTCTTGGTCATGCCATGAAAGTTTGTCCTACCGTACTCGACTTCACTGTTATGGCAACTGATAATTCCTTGCACAATACACCACCAGTATTTCAGTAGGCATTCGCGATAAAATTGCTTGACGATAAAATGAATATACATAGTATTAGATAGCAGATGGTATTAGATATTCTTTCACAATCATTAGCAGGATTCTAACACACAAAAATTCATGCACAAATTGAAAGTGAAAACGCTTATTCAATTTTGAGAACTCTTACCAAGGAAATACATTCAGTATTTTTTAACGCATTTCTGTTTGATTTTTAGAATATACGTAGTCGGGTTAGTTTTCAAATGGATCAAGCAGCAAGGCGGTGTCAAGGGAATGGAAGAACTGGCGATTATGAAAAGTCAGAAAATATACGACACGATCAACGAGTCGAAAGGGTTTTATACGTGTCCAGTTAAGCCAGATGTACGGAGTAGAATGAATGTACCATTTAGAATAAACAAAGGCGATGAGGAACTTGAGAAAAAGTTCCTTTCCGGCGCGATCGCGCGCGGGATGCTTCAGTTGAAAGGTCATAGGTCAGTATTACTAAGTACCTAGTTCAAATAATATCGTGTCAAGATGGATATCTTCCTAATTTATAATATATATATATATATATATATAATGAAAATTTCAAATGAATATTGTATAGTATTACAACACTATACAATCATACATATATATGGTATATGACCATATAACGTGGTATTCAAATTTTATTTATCATTATTTGTTTTTCAAATAGAAATCAAAGTAGGTAGATATGTCGTACAAAAAGTATTTGAGATAATGTTAATACAAATTCAATCGTATGGAATAATACAATAGATTTGAAATGACTCCAAACATACTCAATATCATCTATTTACACAGAAAGTTTTTAATTATTTATGCAACAAGCTATGTTTGTAGCCATCTAATTAAATGCAAAAATATTTAATTACAGGTTAGTAGGTGGAATTCGAGCATCTTTATATAATGCTATTACTTTAGATGAGGTGGATAAATTAGCAGAATACATGAAGTCGTTCTTCCAAGAATATTGTAACAAAAATTAGGAGAATTATAGTACAATATTGAGTGTATGACAAATATTATTCCATAAAAAATAATTTATATACGTGTACTATAAAATACATAATATTTTTACAAATTTTGTAAATAACCTTTTATACAATTTATGCATCTGCTTTTACGTTTGTTCTAATGTTCGCAAAATCACCATTTAATAGTAATATGTATTCATTAATTTGTTAAACACAATGTCAGCTATGTTTATATTTTGAATCAATCAATAGAATTATTAATTAATAAAACAGTAGTATTATGATAGTATTATGATCTTTTACATACGCAATTCTCCCTGGCTTGAGATACTCGATTTGCAAAGATTATATCTAGTTCCCTTTCCAGATTAAAATTTGTCTTACGACACCCGTCTACCACAGCTTTGGACCACTGTAATTAGTATTTTGTATTTAACAGATTAATCTTAGCAGACTCAGTATATATATTTAAATTGACAATTCTGTTCTTCCTATTTCAATTACCTTAAAATATTCCTTCACTCTTTCTGGTGACCATCCGAGTGGTGTGGTTCTCTGGAGATCTCTCAAATTATATAATTTATCTGCTAATTTAACCAACTTAGCTTTGTAACTTCGTGTAGAAGCATTTTCTATTTGTAGTCTTTTACGCTCCGCTTTTGGTAATCTTTTATCGTCAGTTACTTCTCTAACAATAGTACAAACTTCACTGCCAAATTCTTGCTCTATCTCTTCGAATGTAGTATCTGTATCTTCTACTGTATCATGTAGTAAAGCTGCCAAAATTACAGCTGTGTCATGGACATTACCTTCTTGGATCAAAATATTTGCGACACCTAAGAGATATTTCATGCAATCATATTTTTTTTTCTTAATTTTTAAGTTACTTATGCGTTTTTCAATGCATATCTTTAAAAAATTATAATTCTGTGTTTGCGCCAGAGACTCAAAAGCGATATTATTTTGGTTTCCCTATTATATTGGATAAACCATACCGACACCGAGATACTATCAGAACATACCAGAATAATGTAATACCGAAACCGAAATACATAATTAGATTTTTATCTGCTCAATATGAAGGATTTAAACCACATCACGAAATATAGGTATTTTTCGCTTCGTAGAAATATAATTAAAAATATCTTGAAAATTGTAATAAAATAGAAATACTAGTAAAATACCACTAAACATTTACTAATATACCAGTATTTTCATATAACGGTATCACATTATACCTATATTTCCATGCTTCTGTTTCCCTAAGGGTTATGTAGGTATAACGGAGAAATAAAGGTATAATACCAATATTTTATGCTTTGCTGTAAGTCCCCGATTTGCATCGCTCGCTATACATATTATTTGATTGTAAAAGTTAATAGGTAAAAAGTTACAGACCTATGGGATGATTTATGTATGGTGTTTGTTCTGCATCTTTACGTCTTTGATTTTTGTGCTTTACTGCTGCAAAATTGATACACTTCATTGTTAGTGTCAATAATTCTGCATTAGACAAATCTCTGCCACATGATTTACAAGGTCCAGATACATGGAATACATCATTAGTAATAGATGCTGTAGAAATACTGTTCTCCATAACTGATTTATTCAGCAATGCTACAAATTTCCACTTGCTTTCTTATTTAACGTGAAATGATTACCAATGTTGCTATTATTAAATTGTAATTACATTGTAAAAGAATCTTAACTATGGGTATATTATTATATTTATACTCTTATATTTACAATAGAATTATACTCCTTGTTTAAATTTTTTCGAAGTGTTAACATACTTACCTATGTAAATAGAGAATGATTTGTCATAATTTACTAATCTATACTCTGTAGTATAGTGATAAAAGAAAGCACAGCCAACAGCTGTACATAAATACAAACACACACGCTCACACACAAATATATATGCTGCGCGGAATTGGCGAAAATGTGTGTACGCCCGTACAATAATTAGCGGTGGGGGAACGCCACGCATGCGCGCGATGGCGCCGCGTGGCCGAACCAATCAACGCCAAGGTCGGAAACGAAACGGCGCCACCGTCAAACCAAGCTAGAGCACTAGGTTAGGTTTTTTATTCTCTCCTAGTTTACAAACTAACAGATGGCATTTCAGGGCACAACCCTATATAGCCCAACGAACATTAGACACTCAGCTAGAGCACTAAAGAGGTGAGTATGCGCATCCGCCATATTGGGTCCTCTGGAGAGAGATGATTATTGAGAACCCGCCTTTTTTAGAATTGTCAAATTTGCTTTATAAACCAAATATAAGCTTAAATATAATAAAATACTGTAATGTATCGTGCCACAATGTATCAATATCAGCAACGCATATTTTTGTTTATAAAGTGAATCTAAGCATACTCAAAAAGGCGGATACTCAATAGTTCTCTCTCCAGAGGACCCAATATGGCGGATGCGCATACTCACCTTTTTAGTGCTCTAGCTCTAACCAAGCCTAGTGATCCTCTAGGTAGTGGTTGGAAAATGTGTCCACCATTTTGATCAATTTTGGTCAAAAGCGGAAGTCACAAATCGGCGGGCACTTCAGTATTAAATGAAGTTTGCTGCTGATCCCACTTTTCGCTCATTGTTATGGAATCCATTAGGCGCCAGAATTGGCTTCCCTTCGGAAATTTGGCAACGTTGCATGCCACTAGGCATAGCTCAGTGGTTCTAGTGACATGCAACGTTGCCAAATTTCCGAAGGGAAGCCGATTCTGGCGCCTAGTGTCCAATTGGTAGATGCGGTATCTCTTTCTTTTTCTACTTATTTACTTTCTCTCTCTACTTCCGGTTTTGACACAAAATGCGTCGACCAATAGAAAACGCGGAACACATTTTCCGATCACTACCTAGAGGATCACTAGCCAAGCCAAATTCGCCGTTTCATTTCCTATCTTGGCGTTGATTGGTTTGACGTCCCGACGTGATTACCGCCAAAATAAGCTAGCCAAGGTAAGTGAAGCCGCACCCAACCAGCGTCGACAACAGATTCCGCGGCGACGCTGGTTTGCCTGGCCTCACTTGCCTCGGCTAGTTGGCTTGGCTTGGCGCTGACGTCGGTTTGTTTACCACCTTGGCGTTGATTGGTTCGACGTCGCGGCGCCACCGCGCGCATGCGTGGCGTTCCCCCACCGCTAATTATTGTACGGGCGTACGACATTTCCTCCAATCCCTGACTGCGCCTGCGTCAGTTACGCACACATTACCACCACTCCTGTACGTGTTTCCCCTTCCATTCACTGCGCTTAAACGCTGTGAACCCTGAGTAGTATGTATATAGCTTGTATGTGTTTATGTAGTATTTGTATTCTATGTATATAGTTATATCAGCTGATGCTGTCGCTGATGTTGCTTTCAAATCTTTTGTCAATAGCAGGCAATAGAACTGAACTGTACTTACATACATAAGTACATACATATAGGACGGTCAATACAAAACAACCTGAAAGACGACATTACATTTGTGGTTGAAAAGTGTACTTTTTATCTTGAAATGTCTCTTAAAAGAAAATTAACGCAAGATGATTTGCGCAAGGCAATGAGCGAACACAAAAAGAAATTAAGTGTTGTAAAGAAAATCGAATCTCCGTTAGCAAGATATCCTTTTTATCAATATTTTTACACAATCTGAGGTTAGGGTTTGTGCTTTACTTCTATAATAATATAACATTTTCGACATCTATTTAATGACTGCAATATAATGTTATTTATATGTAGTTCACGCATTTTTATCTTCTTGAGGTTAATAAGTGAGAAGAGGTAAAATGTAATATTTTTTTAAACTCCTTAACTATGAGAAACACATATACAGATGCAGGACAGCTTATGTGTATTTTATGCAAAGCTACTATACGCAGTGAAGCAGTTTGGCCAGTTCATTTAAACTCAAAAACTCACAAAGAAAATATAACGTTGGCGAAGAAGGCTAAACTAGAAACGGATACTTCAAAAACACCTGCGCATACATTTAAAAGGCCTATATCTCCTTCTCAAGAATCTTTGGCGAATAAAAAGATAAAGGGAATATTGAAAAATTCTTTGACACACTTAAGTCAAGTAGCATCGAATTTACCATCCGATTTCTTTGATAATACTTGTAAACAATCTAATGGTACTATACCGTCGAATGCTTCTGTGACAATACAAAGGTCAGAGACTGATAAACAGCTTATAAATGATAAAGAATTAAAAAATGTGGAAATAGAAGAGGAGAAAGAAACAGAGAAAAATAAAGATATAAACCAACCAGTACTTCCAGAAGGATTCTTCGATGATCCAATTCTGGACGCCAAAGTAAGGCCATTATATCGAAGACAATATGCGGTACATTTCTATAGAATAGCATACTTTTTATGGAAATTGTAGGTCCGTAATGTTGAGTACAAAAACCCTATAGAAGAAGAATGGGAAAAGTTCCAAAGAGAAATTAAAGAAGAAACAGCGCAATCTGCGCAAATTATTGCTGATGATCAAGAAGAAGCAACAACAGAAAGACAGTTAGATGAAATAGAGGAACAAATCCGACATTGGTCCAGGTAATTAAATCGGTTTTACTAAGAACCATAAGTTTGAATAATGAAAAAAACTATTGCGGTGTTGATAGGGTAATGGACCTTGTAAAACGTAAAGAACAAGTACAAGCTACTGATAGGAAGCAAAAGAATACGGACGAGGACGCCTCTAGCGAAGACGAAGCTGAGTTCGATGAATTTCTTGATTGGAGAGCAAAGAATTCTTATAAGTGAAGTTAAATTTTAATATGTATAGTATCTACGGTATTGTAAATATCTGAAAACTAACTACTTTCAAAAGTATTCTATGCTTAGTGTGTCATTATGTCAATTCATCCTTCATACAAAAAATCTGAATATTATTTGTATAACAAAAAAAGGGGTTTGAGGGGCAAAATGATGATTATGGCTACTGTGTTTCTATAATTGTATTCCTTATCCTTTTCTAACCAAACAATATAGAGGCAATAAACTGACTGCTGGATACAGTGTATTAAGATTTTATTAAAATGAATTCGAAGAGTCATAATATAATCAAGTTTCAAATACAATTGTTATAGATTATTAATTATCCATTACAAGCTATAATATGAAATGTATAATATAAAGGTTACAAGGTATGCTAAGCCGCTAGTAAAATAGTGTGGGTAGTATATTGCCAAGAAGTGAACGATATTCGCATTTGTTACATATCGGACATTATAAAATAGTGAAAATCGAAAATGAGAGACTCACATACGTTTTTACCCGCACCCATCCATACTGTACCTAGAAAATTCTACATATTTGCTATTCAATTTCCCCGCGTAAGTTCACCTAAATATGCCACGAACGGTACTTATAATCTCTGAAAATACGTCTCTGTAGATCCAAGTTAGTTGCTGACTATATGTAAACCGTGTATAGATATCTCTTAAAAGTTATTAATAAGTAGCATATAATAATAGAGCTTAATCTTACCTTACGCGATTCTTTAGATCGAAGCGAACTAACTACATAGTACATAGGTATGCGTCACGTAAGTCTTCGTGTACCGTTGTTACGTATTAATCTTTATGTCATTTATATCTACTATTTCGGATCACAATACTGCACGCGAACCGTCTACGTTCAGTAGCCGAAATTATCAGACGGATCATTGAATGTGTGTTCGCCAGCAATTCGATAATTAAGCGCAAGACAGCATACCGATCAACCGTAACATCTACTTTGTCCTCGGAAGTCTAGCGAAGCTAATCGTGCGCTTACGCTACGCAGTCCCTTTAAGATTAAGAGCCAAGCGGTGACGGTGATTATAATAATTCGTTAACAGTGATATAATTACGTGTAACAGAAAACGGATAGTTGATCTTAAGAATATCGATTCAACGATAATAATTAATCGTATGGTCGGGTAGGTAATTGGAATCATTCGATGACAATACTCGTGCTGGATTCGAAAGGTTCGTATGTGAGGCTGTAGCAAGAGAAGTACAAAATCGCGAGACTCGTTGCCGTGACAAAAGATCGTTTTCTAATGGTAATGTAATGTAATGCAATGTTTCGATAAAGCACTGATCCGGCGTAAATCAAATCGCCATTAGTTCACGCAACCCTCGTAGATCAACGATCTTCCGTCTCGATCTTGATTTCTAATCACCAATTGAGACTGCATCGACAACATATTGTCTAATTTTGATTTCGAATCCCGGGACGTTTCGTCGTTGTTTTAGCAATGACTATGTAGGTAAGTATGTATTTATGTACCTAGTCGGTGTTTCTCGTTCGTGTTGCAACTTCCGGTTTCGAGGTATGTATGTATATTGTATGCATCGTTCTGTTTGATGCGACGAGCACGTAGAAGCGTCGTCGATCGAATCCCATAAAGATATCAAAAGTGGTCACGGTGTTACTTTAATATGATTTATACATACATATATCTATGTTTCGGAGACCACGTCTGACAAGAACGAAGAGTAATCCAAACACTTCCCCATATTTGGATTACGGTGTCGTTCGTCTACGTTTACGCAATTGGTACCAATCGCCCTGCGGGACGAGAGGTTGCTCGATCTTCGTTGAGCCTCCAATTCTAACGATCAGTACGATAACAAGAAATCTCATAAACACTCTTGATTCACTGTAACAATTACGGATTTGTCGCTTGTTGATTGATGGTACGTACCGAAGAGTCTTCCGACTCGCACGCGTATTCTTGTATGTATAAATATCCCTGTGTCAAAGTTGCTTATAGTCAGTGATTAACGAGACTAATTTTACAAAGATATCTCTAAATGAACGCAGACTTCTCCCTTGGAATCGTTGTTCCTCTGGCGGAATCGCCCATTCAAGTGCATACAATAACGCGCAAAGGAGCGTAATAAAACGGATGCGATTCATTAAAAGTTTGACAAGATCTTGATAAGTTTAGTTTCCGGTGTGAATACCTCCGCAGACATTCAGAAGCAAAGAACGCTGAATACCACATATCTGTTACGGAATAACGGAGAACACGAAGGCAGATGAATGTTCAAAACGGAGAAAGAAAGTTGGATACAATTGTCTTAGTTCTTTTAGATTGTTATCAGTGTCATTGTCATAAAGGTAGCACTCTACGCTTAGGTACATGTAGGAAACGTTCTCCACGTTAGAACACGAGAAACGGATTCCACGCTTTAGAATAGAGATGTAGAAAAGTGAGCGAGTGTCTTTGAGTATAATAAAGACGAGGCACCCTGCTTGTTTCTTTGGTAATTTCATTTGTGTTTCGTATAGTAAAGGTGGAGGGAAATTAACGACTCGAAGCATTTTAATAATATATACTAACAATTAATCTTACTCTAAAGTCATAAGCGAACGATTACCACCCAGAGCTGGCTACAGTCGGATATTGTTTCAATGGAATGTTCAGATTTATAGAATGCAATAGCGAGTCTCGTGTAGTTACCTAATTTATCGAACATAGAGGAGACGTTCTATCCGGAAACGGAAACCTTCCCCGAATTTCGTTCGCGGTTTAGACCGATCCCTCTTCGTCGTCGTTTCAAATCCTTATCAGATAAACATTTACACGTGTGCATGTATGTATGTATCTTGCTCACATCACGCATGTATTCCTTCATCTTCTAATCCGTTTGTTTTCGTCCCCTTCAACCCCATTCCTCCATTCGATCTGCTTGGAAACCGTCATTCGCTTCAATGCAATCTCATCTCACATTAAGTACACGATTGTTTCCTATTCGTTAAGTAATTGTTTACGACAGTTGCGGCGTAATCGTTAGAATGATGCTGTCCCTAATTTCCTCTTACGTGACGAGAGTGCTATACAAGTGGATCCTCGGGTGCAAAAAGAGATAGAGTACTACTTAGGTGCGGGACGATAACAACTAAGCGAGCCGCTTATACGTTAACGACGTTAACGCTAACAATTACCCTTGTTATATATATATGTATTAAGAATTAGTAACAATGACTGTGGCAAGAAGAACCTGTAGCTGTACGTTGCGCATAGATCACAGAGTGGATACAATCACTAGGCATTCCAAAAGTAATCTACAAATAGTGCCAAGCCTAGTGTTATGTATATGTATATGTGTATACATATAGAGTTTTTCTTCCGTATCGATATAAGTACATATACGTACATATCTATATATTTGTATTTCACCTCTCTGAGTAAATTGCTATATACGCGAGAGCGCAGGCACTAAATTACCGAGGTACAATCGTACCGGACTATCGATGATTTTCATTATTTCCTGAAATTCGACAGAAACAATATCGATGGGTGCACTTGCGCACGTGTGTGTGTGTGTATGTATGTAATTTGTGTAAATTGTCATAAGCTTTCGATAACAAGATATTGTGCGATATAATATGGTAGTCGTATAAACGAGTACAAGACGTTTGGTCGTTCTATCTACCTACGCCGAAGTCTCAGGAGGCGACTACCTATGCATTTTCATTTCCCTTTCGTTTCCACCGGCGCCGCTTCGGAACAGTCGATTACTTTAACCGAGTGCACTACTGTTTAGGTTTAGAGTTCTAGAGCGTTGTATCGCGATATCTGGCTCGCCGCTCGATCCAGCTACTCGTTCGCAGAAGTGAATTCCTGTTCCTTTGCGGTAATCAGGGGACGAAGCGATAACTTCGTCATTCAGACGTCATCGTGATTAGACGTTCAATTAAGAAGCGATAGATAAGAGACGAATGGTTGTAATCGATCATGAATAAACGGCTAAACGGCCCCCTACTACTAAACTCAGCGATGAGAAACGAGTCCTGTGTACAACTATCTCGTTGCCTAAAACTGGCTTTACATTATTCCAGTCTATTTTGGAACCGTTGAAAGTGGTAGACTGTTAGTGGCACATATGCGTATGATTGTACCTATGTGTTTCTGTAAACACATGCACAGTGTACCACCCTTCAACCAGCACAGGATCGAGCCATCTAGACGATTCCAGTAACGCTGGAACGTTGCGTTCTCGATGGTGGGGGTAAACACTGGAGTGAAAAATAGACTTTCGATTCAGTGGAAACCTGCTGGGATGGCGGCACTGTACTGGAATGAAAACACTGTTTAGATTGTTCCAGTTGAAATCCAGTGCTGGAGTGGATCACTGGACTGGATTAATGTAAGTCCAGCTTGAGTCATGCGCGATCAGTTGTTCGTTAATTGTGGTACTGTGAGATACCTAGTTACCTATAATAGAGTTACGATGGTGCTTAATTATCACGCGGCGTAATTGGTTGTTACATGTAGCGTTAATCTCAGGATGTCGGTTTCAAACACTTTCGTCTGGTCCCTTTCGTGTTGGCTTCTCGAAAAGCAGCGTCGATGGCGAGAACGATCGGTTCTCTATCATCGATATCGTGCCGGGAGAGCATACTTAAAAGAGATCTGCAAGTATTATACTTAGCAGCCTCTCTGGCGGTTCTCTCACCCCTCGAAAATTATATTCGCCTTCCTTTTGCGTCACAACGGCCGTTACAAACGGGGCTCTGATTCGTCCTCCGCCCAAATAATTCGTGCGTTGGCTTAATATCAGACCAGCTGATCATATTAAAAATCTTCTATGATAACTCTCCTATGGCACCGGGGTTCTATTTTTTAGCTCCAGCTAGCTCGACCTTTTGTCGGACGATCAAGAAGACATCGAATTCAAATGATTTAGAGGATATTGTAAGATTAGAAGTGAAGAACGCGTTAGAGGTAAAAGATAGAACGCGATGATTTAAAGATTATCTTTCTGGCTCACCCGATCAATCATTTGGATGCTTTGCGCGATCGACGAACGATCGCCATGATATTTGCCCACAGTGATGTTGGGTTTACAACGATTCTTTAACTTGCGCCGAGTATTGTTTCAGAGTCGGTTATAAAATACGAATAGTTTATCAGCTAGAGTAGTGAGCTCGTAGCGATGAATTGTTTGCGAAACGATCTCAATGGTGAAACGTACGATATCCTTTGGTCCAAAAGAACATTGTAAACGATGTAAAATTATGAGTTTCCATTGAACAATTGGAACGATCAACTTTGCACCTTTACCATGTCTCGCTTTCGTTGGCCTTGCCATCGCGTGGATCAATGCACGAAACGAACAAGTCGAAGAAGTTGCGTTTCCTAATCCATGACTCGTCAGATTAAGCTTCTTTTTTTTGTAGAAAAAAGAGGTATGTTTTTCTTATTTTTTGTGTTTCTTGAATACAACATAACCTAAAACGATCTACAAGAATTAATAACTTCCACTTTTTTAGATGCGTTGCGGGTTCTTGAGAAAATCCTATAATTTTTAACGCGATTATTTGCCCGTCTGGTTTTGTGCAGAATACTGAGATTTCTTCTCGCGAATATACTATAATATATCTATCTAATTACCTTTTTTTTTTGCTTTTTCTTTTTTTCTTTTAATATCATTCTGTTCCGCCCGATTGCTCTCAGTAGCAATTTATCAAAATTACAAATACATTCAAGGTACCTTGCTTTTTAGATCGAATATAATATTGGACAGAAATGGTGACGTCAAAGGTACTGTTGGGAGAAAAGGAGCGATATTACAAGCTTGCAGTATATAATATTTCAATCTGTTCGTTTTTGATAACTTGTTTGCTCTATCCATCGCACTTAAAACGTCGCACAGACACAAAAATGAAGTAACGATTATCTCGATAAATAATGATTATCTCGGTTGTAACATCGTTTCCTTCGGTTCCCTCAACGTTGAATGAAGTATTTCTAGAAGGTCTTTGCCGCCACTTTGTCTTCGTTAATTTCAATTCAGCATTTCACTTCAAGAGCCAATGCAGTGAAATATTATCAGACGATTTATAGTGATTCGCAATGTCTTTCTTATCACGATGTTTGATAGACTTAGAAAAACCTTATCAAGGCAATAAGTACCTACATCGGCGTAAGATAAATAAACAAATTTCACAAAAGAGGAAGAAAAAGAGGAAGGGAACCCGAAAACTGGAATTTGTACATTAAAAGGAGATTCTTTAAATCGCTTTGAAAACGCTGTGAAGGATCTACTGTTGCGGGCGTCCTTCGGACCGTCGCGTCGTTGATAAAGCACGCAACGATGGTCGTGGAGATTCTTCTTGTTGGTAGATCTACGCTTTTGCTTCGAAAATTTCCACGGTGACGTTCTCCAAGACGGTTTCTGACATGTTGCTCGGTTGATTGGGTGGCGACTTGTTCGATTTCGTTGAAACGGCCGAAGCGTTGCCGCTGCTGCCGCGACTACCACGTCGTGATCCTGTTCGTGACCCTGGTGACAGAGATTTTTTTGCTAAAGTATCGCGTGCTTTGACGCGACAACACTCTGGCATAACACGAAAAGCCGGAACAAAGGTTAAGCATGAAGACCTGCGGCTGGTGAAACTTATCGCTTAGAGACAAGTTCTTTGTCAGAAAAGTTACAGTGGCGGTCGTGAATTCGCAACGAGGTGCATTTCAAAATTCATCCTCAGCTGGCCTGTTTTATATGCAATACACAAGGAACAATCACACGATAAAGGCAATGTTTTATGCGACAAATGGTATTTACAATAAATTGCAAAGAACGAAATACATTTATCCATGGAAGATGGTCCGTGAGACAGAAAGTACTTTACTGATTTATTTGCAGTTAAGCTTTTGCTTGTGACGCCTTCTCCTATTTCGATGCGTGATGCAAAATTTGCTTATAGTTTCATAAATTTCTCGATTTTTGTGGAAACAGATTTTGGTTACATGTTTGTCTATAAATTTTCATTATAGGTAGGTGCTATTATTGATGTTTTTTTTTGTTAAAAATGTTCCTCTTAGCGTTTACTTCAATTATTGGAGAGTGTGAAAACGAAATCAATTACCTATAAAAAAGACTTTTGAATTTTCTTCGGGGCACCGTCCAGAATAGTTCGAAATAATTAACAAATAATCTGTGTAAAGTTTGAGCCTGATCGGATAACGGGAAAAGGTACCTCTGGGCCCTTGAACATTAAAATAATTATTTCACAGTTGTCAAAAGGTCGATTTTATATAATATCCTCCAAGTTATTGATTACATAAAAAAATATGTGAAACAAAAGTTGTAAATCCGGACAAGGAGCATATTTTATGTTGTATTACTTTTTCTCGTGCGATAAACGGTTTTCGAAGAAAGTCCGCGAAAACTGAAAAAGAAACTTTTTTTCCTCAAATTTTGAAAGTTCAAATACTTCTCGAACATTTTTTATTTATGAAGGCGAACAAAACAAATATGCCAAAAAGATAAAAAAAAATCCCTTATTTTCAGTGTTTGATATCTCATGAATGTTTCCTGAAATTTTGGGACCGAAATTCGCCAAAATATCGAAGATTTAGAATTTTAGACATCAGAAGTAAGGTATTCAAATGCACTTTTTTCGAAATCATGATTTTCAAACATGTTACCCACGATTACTCAAAAACTATGCAACCGATTTACTTCAAATTTTGCATTGCTATAGGATACACTATTACTCAGGTTTTTGACGGCGCGGATTTTTTATTTGATTCATAGTTTCTATTTTATTGCCTAAAAAGCGCAAGATTTAATTTCCGATTTTTGCGAAAATTTTTAAAATTGGAATGTATCTCGAACATTTCTTATTTATGAAGACTAAAGGAAAGTTGTATTTTTTATTTTCAACCCTAAATTAATGCTGTTACGTCTCTGTCACCAATGAGTATACTTCACTTCTAATGTCTGTATCTTCGATATTTTTGCGAATTTTGATTCCAACTTTTCAGGAAACGTTCATGATATATCAAACACTCCAAAACATATTTATAATCTTTTTGGCATATTTTGGTATATGCATCCGCCTTAAATGTTTAAAAAATAGTCCTCGAAAATAAAAATTCTATTTTTTCGTTTACCTTCACAAATAAAAACTGTGCGAGAAGCGTTTACACTTTCAAAATTTGAGAGAAAAAAGTTTTTTCTTCAGTTTTTTCGCACTTTTTCGAAAACCGATTGTCGCACGAGAAAAAGTAATACATCATAAAAGATGCTCCTTGTTCGGATCTGCAACTTTTGTTTGATATATTTTTTTATATAATCAATATCTTAGAGAATAAAGCTGTTGAATAATTATTTAAATGTTCAAAGGCCCAGGGGCACCTTTTCCCGTTATCCGATCGGGCTCAAACTTTACACAGATTATTTTTTAATTATTTGGAAATTATTGTGGAGGGTGCCCCGAATAAAAATATTGAAAAAAAATTTTACCAGGTGTAAATAAAAGCCACCCTAATGTATATGGACACAGTGTTGATGAAATCAATACCCAGCAATTATCGTTTTTCTAAACTGTTACATGTTTCGAAATTAACAATACATTTCATATTTTGGAAGTGGCTTTAGTTTCCGTTTAACGGATTGCTATAATAGTAATAGGTACATACACTGACAATGAGTTGTAAGTTGTAAGTGATGAAAGAAGAAATTATGTAGGTACATATAACTTCTGGTGCAGAAAAACATAAATACATATATCGCTGCTTACTGTTTACTCGAGAATTCGTTGCAGTCTTAAACCAACAAATTTAAAAATAATCGATGTTAAAATACAGTAAAGAATAATTGTCAAACGTTTCGTTTACAAAATTTCACAAAAGACTTTTAACGAGAAATTTTGCTAATGGAAAAGTAGGCCAATGTAATTTGATCTGGATTATTCAAATGTTGGAACATTTAATTTTCAATATTGCATATCAGACCGCCACTATGTGCATGTACATGCAATTGTCTAATTCGAAAAGTGCTTGATAACTCGAAGTTTAAAAGTGTACATAATTCTACGATCGACTTCACCGATAATGGTACTTGAGCCAATAAATAAATCCAGCATTGTTAGCAAGAGACAATATAGAATAGAATCTTGTGTCATATTTGTCATTGAATTGCGGTGAAGTCGATCAATAATTTGCCTTACCGTAGGTATAAACGAGTCAATTGACCGAGATGCATCCCTTAAATGCGATCTGATCTCCTTTAAAACTACTTCAGAACTCCGTGCGAAAATATAGATATACACGTATTCGAGTGCGTATAGTATGTAGGTAGGTATGTATGTATATCGATTCTCGTTACCGTAACGCGTGTAGTACCATACCTACTACTTAGTAGCTAATTTTAATTGGTCATACTACGCGGAGGAAATAAAAAAATATCTCGCGAAATGAAAACATATCGACGTGATATTTCTAAGCCGTAAACCGCAAACCGCAAACCGTAAAGTTAGTAGCTTCTGGAGCACGGTTTACCAGATCATTAGAGAATTGTCCAAATGTTTTCTTATTCCCTCCCAATTCGATCTACATTTCGTTTCACTGGACCGTTACTTCTATACGTCAGTCATTGGCCGTATAGTTGTCTGAACGTGATCTTCTACGATAGAATTCGTCATACGCAAGCAACGATCTTTTACTGTAGCAAGCAACTATAGTCGTGATCCTCGAAGACGCTAGATAGAGGGAACTCAGGTCTATTGATAGAATTCGCAGACTTCTAGGCTCGAAGTTCTGACGTATCCGAAAGAGGGTAAGTACCATAGGGCTATGTACAGAAACACATATACGCTACAATACACCGTGTACCTAATATTATACATATGTAGTAACACGTAAGAGTTACGAAACTTACCCTCTTCGAAGGACGCGTCAATTTGAAAAGTTTTTTTACAATAGAGCACCTCATAGGTCCACAGTACATGATAATCAAGATTTAACGGTCACAGACGGGATCATTAAACAGACTACTGCTATAGATGGTCGACTGCAAAGAGAGTCAAATCCATTAAAAGAAGAACATGATTATGGCGAGTAAGATGCATCGTTCTGGCGGGCAATTATTTATATTTTAGCATTTAACGTTCTGCCTATTGTGTCAGAAATGTATATACATATTGAATACAATCTCCTATAGTTTCCTCTGTCATTAGTTTGGGGACGTTTTAAGTAATCGTTCATCAGTTAGTGAAAAGCTTGACGACGAGATATACAAATTTAGGTATACTTTCCTCTATTGATTAATGTTCACTATCCTTTTGCATTATTTTATATCCTTTACGGATTTACGAGTTTTGACACAATTCACTCAACACGTGTCCCACACTTCCCGTACGCAGAGTTATACATAGGTACATACATAGTAAATACATGTAATAACACAAGTAATAGAATTTAGCCTAATTAGTAAATTAGTATTCTTCAGTAAATTAGTAAAACTCATGTATATGACTTTGTGCTTGTCTTATTTAGTATTAATGGCAGCAGTTTGAGAAGAATCGCGTGTTTCCGTGGACACTGTCAACCTATTCAGTCACAACGATGCATCTAAAGTAACACATCGATCTTGATGAGCTCTCGAGTCGGAAGTATCAGCAGATATCTACCCTCTTGGCAGGCAATTGTGCATGCGAGAAATTCAGAAGGACTCTGCGCTTGATAGAAGGATTCTAAAGTAAAGAGAGATAGGCAAGAGTAGGTAGTCACCTACTTTATAAACTCGTATCTATATTATTGTACATATATAGGATGTTCTACGGAAATCGATATAGGTACTGAAAGATAGCTATTTTCAGTAACAGCTCATTAGCTCGAGCAACCATTCCACCCCTTCGACTACTAATCAACACCGCTGTGCAATGCAAACATGTTCCTTCGAAAGACCCGAATTTTGTACATGAAACATAATACCTAACTAAAAACATTACAGTGCAAAAGAAAGTTAAACTTCCTCCTGGGTCATCAATATCAGAACGGAAGACCGTGGGTTATTCTACTTTCTATATTCTTTATGGCTGCTTCATTTTTCAAACAGAATATTGTTCACAAACTAACAATGAGACACTCGCTAAGGGTGTTCTACATACTTCTCGAGCACACGTTTACCTTAAATATTTCATGGAACACGTGTTACCGTTTTCAAACGAAATAGGTACCTATGTACATACTTTTGAACACTCCTACCGCTGGGAACTCAATAGACCCGGATGTAACGTTTCGATCGTACTCAGGAGAAACACAACGACACGCTTTGGAAGAAAATGCAATTGCTCTTGATCTCGAGGAAACTCTAAAACTCGCGGGTAAGAAAATAGTTCTACAGTTGAAAGATAAGCTCGTCCCTTTTGTTTCACGGTGCTCGCCAAACATTCGGGGCGGGGCGCCTCGATTTCCATCGAACACCCGATATACCCGGCGCGTAAAAGATTCGCTTGCTTCGTTTCAACGGGACACTGTATAACAAGTTGCTTGCTTAGTAAGTGGATGAATAAAAACCCGTACGGCTCACTCTGTGCTGTGAGTGCTGAGAGTGTTTCGCACCTTGCGAGGCGTTCGGCGAGTGGGCGCGTAAGGAGGCCATCGAGGGTTGCCTCGAGGGAACCCGTACGCTTGCCCTTGAACCGCGTCTCTCCTGCGGGTGCAGAAGTTTGTTCTCCCTCAGCAGCGACACATTCATCAGACGGGCGTTCGGTGTATTGAAGATGGTACGATTCTCGCGCCAGCGAGCCCTGAAACATGCCCAAATTGAATCCTGCCTCGTCCAAGGGAACACGTGGATGCTCTTGTTTAAAACAGTGCAATCAATTTTGTCAGCGAGCGTCATTTGCTCGTGAGCGTCACGTCCCATGAGCGCTAGTGGGAATCGAACTTAGGGGGTGATTCTCGTGTAACAACCCCAAAAGTAACTGATGAGTTAATATTGGATTAAACTCTTTTGGGATATGCGGAGGCATCTTTAAACTTGCAGAAAATATTTTTTTTACGTCGTTCCTTAAAGTTAGATAGTTTATGCTGGGATCAACCCAATTTAAAGAAAAGAAAATGAAAAATTGAAAAATTGATAGCGTTTGAACGAAAAAGTAACTTTTTTCCTTAGATAAATTTGTCATATTATTCTTTACATCGATGAAAAAAGTCTTATAAATAAAAACTAAAATTAAAATTTTAGGTCTAACGTAATTATTTAAATTTAAGAAAATTTCATTCTTTTTGCAATCACATGACTGCGACAGGGGCATGGACACTAGGCGCCAGAATCGGCTTCCCTTCGGAACTTTGGCAACGTTGCATGTCACTAGGCACAGCTCAGTGGTTCTAGTGACATGCAACGTTGCCAAATTTCCAAACGGAAGCCGATTCTGGCGCCTAGTGGACATAGGAATATAGGGACGGAGGAATAGTTGCGACTTTAGGCGAGGGGAGTGATACGTATTTGAGGGGAGGGGGGGCACCACATCTGCCTGGATTTGATTGGTTGCATTCTACGCATGCTCTGTACCGCTAATTATGAAAAAGTGTTAGCTACAGATTAGTACATCCAGACGTCTAATTGTAAGTATATACTAACGAAATGATTATTCACGAATATAAATTATAAAAAGAATGAAAATTGAAGAGAAATATGCATCTATAATTATTCAAATATATGAGGTGAATACGCACTGCATACCACACTACGAGAAACGCTTCAAATATGGCTGCCACTATCCCTGCTTGCGACGCGACAAACGCTCATCATTACACATCACTGCGCTTGTGCGAAACAGCAGCCGATAGAAAGAAGGCGTATGTTACCTCGTCGCCCCTCCCGCAAGGATATCACCCCCCCCCGCAACTATTCCACCGTCCCTATATTCCTATGTCCATGTACCTATAGGGACGAAGCAATAGTTGACGGGGTTGAAGCAGCATCCGGGGGCAGGGAACTATGGTCACGTGGTATTTTGGTGCCTCATTGGTGATTGGTTCTAGCCTAATGGCGCGAAATTTCAAGATGAGACTTTTGGTTTGTTTACAATTATAAATGTACGATAGAATATTATCAGTAAAACAGAGAAAAAAAGTGTTTTATTTATAAATCAGCATTCTGAAATGTTAATGGCGATTGAGACGTCAGAATTAAATGGTTAAACGTTTGAATCTATAAATATGAAAAATCTGTATTGATTTTGTTTGATATTTACTTTTGCAATCTCGCAGTAGGGTTTGCAATATTATTATTTGATGAGATGTGTAAACAAATAAAAACATGACTATTTAGGAACAGATATAACTACAAGGTTATCTTTCACTTTTCTGCTTCATAGTCGGGAGCGCTACGCACTGGCTCACGCTGCGCGTCATCACGCACGCATGCGTATAACGCACTGCTGTCGGCCTTCCCCCTCCACTGCGGTAGGGAGTCCCGGCAACGCTGGTGCAACATTTCGTTACACGTTCAGCAGTCAGCTGCATGAGTCCAATTCACTCTACCGTGCGTAAGAAAGTTTCACTTCAACGAGAATTCTGTAAGTTTAAGCCCCGCTACGCAACTTGTCGCATGTGCGTAACGGGGCTAAAGATGCCTTCTTGTATCCCAAAAGATTTTAATGCAATATTAACAATAGGTGTTTAAAAAAAAATTCACAAATGTCACTTACTTTTGGGAGCTGTTACACGAGAATCCCCCTTTAAGGAGGTAGATATAGTCATTGAGCTCTAAACAAACTGGAGAGTGAACAGAGTAATGGCGGCCGGTCCGAGAAAGAGGGAAGATAACGGGTGAACCTATCTCTGTCTTACAAACAGATTATAGATATTGAGCTGTATGCAGAGGAAATGTGTCTAAAATGATCCCTCAGGGTAAAATGACCCCTGGCTGTTCTGCGGCTATTAATGGTGCTATTTCGTAATACAGTAGGCACTCGTTATAAGCCCGACGAACGGGGCTGGCGGCGGGCATACGTACGGCGCGTTGTGGATACTATTGCGCGCGGTCAATGGTGCGAGTGAGAAAAATCAAGATCGAGCGAGAGGGCCTCTCGCTCGTTCTCGGGTTCTTTCATTCTCGTCTGAAGGATTCCAAGAAATGATGGGGAGTCGCCGGGCGTACAACGCATGGTAGAAATGGGCCTATAACGAGTGCGTGCTGTATCGATGATCAAAAGTTCAGCCTGTACGTCGTCAAGTGTCGCACGAAGTGCCATGTAAATATCAGCGCTGTGTGTGTTATAAACAACGAAACATCGAAATTACTGCCTTTTACCTAAGGTAAGGTCTTCTTCAATGTTGTGTAACTTTTGTCATAAACGTCTTAGTGTAAAAGCTGTTTTTTTACAACAGTTTTATTCAACAATAATTTAATGTATGTTTCGTTACCGAATGTAATAATTTGACGTTATATTCAACTACTGAATGTGAGTTGGATGTTTGGTGTCATATGATCCCTCTCTAGTAGGGTAAAATGATCCCAGGAATCCCAAAGAGTGCGAAAAAAAATTAGAGTCTGTGAAGCTGAACTCATTTCTTTTACGTTTTTTTAATTGATTTGAAGTATTTCTACTCATTGATTATGTACCAAAAATTATCTAAGATTTAATTTTTAAAAAAATTGTTTTGATTTATTATGGTCGCATATTTTGTGACTCAGTTCAATTTCTGTTTTTATTTAAATAAATCAATGCTTTATAATATTCGTCTTATTCATTATCAGTAGATATAAAATGATCCTACGGGTTATTTTCCTAAGGATCCCTCGTAGGGATCATTTTACACACATAGGTGTACAAAATGATCCTTTAGTATGCCTTCGCAAAAATGCGAATAAAAAATGTAATTGATCAGGTAACTTTTGATCTAAGTAAGCCAGTAATAAGGTAGATAAACTAACTTACAAAAACTACTTTACTTTTATTTAAATAATGTGCATTTGTATTTTTCATATAAATTACGCCTAAAGGGGATCGTTTTAGACACATTTCCCTTATACATATAACTCAATGGCTATAGATGTGTAGTGCATAAAACATAACAACAGATAGAAAGGGATAATAGGAAGAAGAGGATAGGTTCACCGCTTATCTTCCATTTTCCTCGGAGCGCTGTCGCCTCTACTTCTTCTTCTCACTGTTGTTCAGTCTCCAGTTTGTTTAGAGCTCAATGGGTATAGTTCTCGCGAGGAAATCTTCTTTTTCAGCCCCTTCAAATGTCTATGTACGTACGGGCAATGAATTTGAATCCCTCTTGTGGCCCGTGCGAAGGATTGAAATTCACTACATGTACATACCTACATAAGTACACATGTGTACATAAGAAAGTCGTTGCGATACCTACGTTTAATCGATTATATTACATGATACATTATACTATACATCTATTAGATGATTTCTTTGAATAAAAGCATTGTAACAAAACGGTAAATTTATGTTAGATATGGGGTTCTAAGGATTTGTTTTCCTGTGCTACTTCTTGAAGAAGTAGGTTATAAAGTCGCGCTGGGAAAATTGGTAAAGTTCATAGTGACCGTAAAGTATATGCAAATGGATTGGCTTACTTGCTGAAAAGCCTAAGAACGACGCAGAGAATGATGAACATGAGGGCCATACCAACGAGAACCCCGATCATCGTCGGGTCGATATATTGGAGATTGGGTTCTTCTTTCTGCTCGGCTGGAAAAATATATTTTAATAGCTTAGCAATAAAGTTAGTTGAATCTACACTATTGTTATTTTAATTTCGCAGCACCTTCCTTACTCTCCTAGTTCACCCCCCATTCTTTTTCTTATTTTCAAAAACCAAATGCACGTTGAAAGTGAGATCATTTGAGTATACAAGAATCATTAAACGAAAAATGGTAAATTTTACAAAAAAAATGGCATTGAAAAGTGTTTCCAGTAACAGTCAGTCGGCGTCCGGCGAGAATAAAAGTACATCATATCTCAAGATAGGTAGTTATTTCGAAGAATATTAAAGGTACCTACTTTAAAAATATATTCGATTTTAAATGTAATTTTCTTTAAAAATTTACACGCTCCCGGATTTATATTACCTACATACCTATGTTATTCGTTAAACTGCGCATAAAATTCGCGAACTATTGGAAGCCTAAGTAGTAGGTATTCAGATACTACTGTTTGTGATATTCATTCGTATGTTCAATTACATTAATGTGCAGTTGAATTGATCGGGAGAAAAGTAGTTAACGAATTAATGAACGCCGCAAGATTGTACACCGGAATTTCATTAACTTGGAATGTCTTGTTCTCGCCGTGAATCGTGGCTGACGGAACCAGAGCGGAATCTCATTAAAAAGTGTGCGGAACTTGCTCGGTAGTTCCCCTATTTCCTTACCGACGCATACTGTCAGCCCGTCCGACTGCGTTACCGGGATCTTCTCGAAGATACAAATACAGCGTCCGTCTCGGCACTCTGTTTGGATCACCTTCGCCTCGCATTGCTCGTTAAAGAAGCACGACTCGTTCACATTCGCCGCTGCAAACAAAGACGGTTAATGGCAACTGGCCTCGTGCACCACGCCGTAAACATTCGAAATACTCGCTACATATTCGCGTTTTATTCTTAAAAAATGATTGTTTCGATGAAGTTCGAAGGCACTCGTTCCATGTGCCTATGCATTTCGTATTTATCACAGGCAGAGCTAAAGCACACAAGAAATACTCAGGCAGAAACTTTTGTCTAAAAAATTTTTCGATTCAACTACAGATTTCGAGTCCTTCTGGCTTGCCTTTATTGTCTTATCGCGTAGAATGAGAGGGGCTGAATGCCCTTCTCGCTTATACGCAGCCTGCCTCATTCGCAGGGATCGGCGGGCTCCAGCTACCGCTGATGGAAGGGGAAACACCTACAGGAGCAGTGGTAATGTTTACTGCGTGACTGATGCAGCCGCAGTTCACGCAACATAACCACCGCTCCTGTAGCTGTTTCCCCCTCCATCAGCGGTAGCTGGAGCCCGCCGATCCCTGCTCATTCGTAACGGCAACAAGGGAAGAAGTGGAGGGGATACCGATCGCCTTACTTCGAATCAGAGACGCCGGCCATCTTTAGAGACACTACTTTACTTGCCTGAAGCCAAGTTCGAAGGGGTGCCTCCCCTTTAAAGGTTTGTTTACAAAATGGTAAAATATTATTTTTAATAGATTACAATGTGCTTGTTTAAATTTTGCATAAAACAAGAAGTAATTTGGAGAGGTATCTTTATTATACGTGTTATTGTGATCTTTACAAACATTATGCAACGGCCACAAACGCTCTGTCGGGTGTCTCTTCAGATTTATGAAACGGAAAATTTATTGAAATTGGCGACCTCGTGGGTTTGACCTCTCTGCTACGCTCAATTTCAGCATCATTTGTATTCATCGTTGCACCAGGTTCAATCAGACTTCAATTTACCGCACCGAATGAAATCTCAACTGGAGCATTTTATCCTAGTCTACTTCGGCAGTTCTAGACCGAGTCGTACAAACTTGTAAATTAAAATGGCAGTGATTCCTTCTCTGAACGGATAAAGAAAACTGTGAACTTTCTCTGCTCAAACCCAGTACGCGAGTGAGAGCAAACCTTTGATCGATACATACCGTGCAATAGTAGGTATTTAATGTACTTATGTAGGTATAGCTTTCCCCTATCATTGATATCGCTGGCAAACAAAAGACGATTACTGTTTCGAGGTACTGTTGATACGTCAATCCATTATTATCGTCCTCCTGGTACCCTATTGCAGCTCTCTACGATACCCTGTATGACTTCAGGCTCGCTAGCTATTTTAACAACTACCTATAACTGAAATTATCGGTGAATTCTCGAATTTTATATAATTCTTAATGTTATTGATTTTTAGAAACTAAAACGCGGAAGCAGCCCTAAATAATAGTTATCGCGCAGATATTACCAAATTTTTTAAGCATAGACAGCTGCTACAATTAGAATTACTTGTCATCACAGTAACTTCATCTCGATTTCATCCTTTGTGATAAATTATATTGTTATCTACCCATTAGGTTTACACAACAGAACTGCGGAATTTTTTCAGTCAGTATTTTGATCTTATGTTTATAGAATTTCTTATAATTCTTTTTTACACTCTAAATTCAGCTCTAATTTTTCTATTAAACTCATTTTAGGACAGTCCGATAGACATGGGATTCAGTAATTGTAATGGTCATGCCATATTTCTTAATGTTCGTGTATGTCAAACAAGTCCTGTCGTTTTCTTCTCATCGATAATCTTCTGCCATTTCCATCTGATTTTAGAGACTTTATTGGAAAATGTCCACTGAACCCACACTTTGTTTATATTACAGTGGCTGGCCAAATTATTATACTCAAACAAAAAGGTTTGAGATTTTGTTTAAGCGATGGAATAAAATAGTTGACTCGTTTGTAATGTTATAACATTATTTTTTAATACAAATATATGTAGTTAAGTGTGCAAATTAAATATATTTAGGTATATATGTTTAAGACTATATTGTATGAGAAATACAATTTACTCAATATTTGGTGACTCCGCCTGTAGCTTTTATGACGGCTTGGATTTTTGTCTTATTTGTAATAATTTTAATCCCGCCCTTTTAAAAACAAATGAGATTTATATTTTGAAAAATTACTGGCAATGTTGCCAGATGTTGTAGCTAATCCATAAATGAGAAAACAATAACATTCATGCATTTTTACTTTCATTACAGCCACAACTTTCACAAATTTCGCCGCAAATGTTTTGAGTATAATAATCTTACGATTAAATCTGAAATACAAGGAGGAATAGATCTTTTCAGTTCATTAATTAATAATATTTCTTTAAAATTTTCCTAGCGAATTTCAGAAATCTGAAATACAAGGAGGAATAGATCTTTTCAGTTCATTAATTAATAATATTTCTTTAAAATTTTCCTAGCGAATTTCAGAATTCTTCTAACTTTAAATTTGCCTGGTTTTGTATACCTATACAGAAAGCAATTTGCTACGAATTATAGCCAGGAAAAAGATTATAGACGATTGCTGCATCGAATAGTGACATTTAGAGGAAAGTAGTGTAGTTGCTCTATGCTTATGGACAGTGTACTGTGGAGTACAATTGAGGGTTAGCGTGGCAAATCTGATCGACTGATCATTTACCCACACTGCCCTCAATGTATCGATTACGAGCTTGTAATTAGGAGAGTGGCTTAATACTGTCCGTGCTCGAATCCCCGAACAGGAGCATCCTGACATTGTGTTCTTTGTTCCTATCATTGAAGAATATATATACCATGATATACTCGCACCTATACCTATTCATGATTATGATGATATTCTAATAATTATGGACACTGTATGTGTTACATAAAACAATGTAAAATTGACACACAAAAAAAAATAAGTTTGGCAACACAATCTTTTAAATACCATAAGGCTATTTAATAATTCGATATAATCTCTGTGTTTTAAAATGTTGATGTTTGTTAACAGTCATTTGTTTTCTCGTGGAACTGGCATTTTTAGATATAGCAATTTACTCGGTACGGCAATTTAATAAAAATGTATAGAAAAGAAGGAAACAAAATTTCAGTGAAGAAAGTAATCACGATTCTGAAGTCTAATGTTCGCCTATTCTATGCTGTTTTGTAATTCAGCAGGTATGTACATACATACGCTAATTTAGAGTTTTACATTTTAGGCCAAGAATTCGCGAACATAATTTGAGCTTGAAATAAAGAAATGCAAGTATAATGAAAGTGACAAATTTTTGTAAGCAAGTAACTGTGAAGAAAGTAACTTTACGAACGGTGCTGAATTATGACCTAACCCAGACTTACTACTGGCAGCATAACTTAGACTGATGGATTCTTCATTCTCCCTTTTAATTTCTCGTAAAATTTCTAAACGAAGCTACCATTCGACTTTCATATCATTTTGGTCGCAAAACTCGGTTGCGGTAAAGGGTGAACTCGCATTCCTTGAACGTGACTGGACAGAAACGTCTCGAAATATGTAAGACGACTATATCGGCCTTGATGAGATTGTTCGTGTGGTTATAATAATTTTTTACTTATCGTTATTGAAACACTTACTACTTAGGCACCTTGCATCCGGCACACTTGAAAATATACTAACTTACGGTGTCCACATTTGTCGATATGATTCGTAGCCTCAAATTCCTCCCTGCAAGCGCATTTGCTTTTCTTCGGCTCGCAATATGACCCCGTGAAACCACATTCGCGATCGTCCTGGCACTGGTCCCCGAATTTTCTCGGCCCTCGTTCACTCAAATCTACAACAGAAAACAAAATTTGAATTAACATAATGCGCCAAACAGATTCTTCCTATAAATTTTTCATGTCATAATAAGTTCTCGGAGGTTTAACGGTTATATCTGTTGCAGGAGTTAAACATTTTTGTACGTATAATTTGGGTTCGGAAAAAGGCAGAATAATTTGACAGATTAATTATGTATAGAATGGTATACATATATTTGTTAGATAACAAATTGTAGGGAGCGAATAACGTGACAAGTATTATTTATTGTTAGAAATTTCAATTCGTCTCATGTGCATATAAACTGGCACGTTTAACGAAACGATTACAGTTCAGAAAAATAAATCAGACATATGAAAGACTATTTTTTTGTACGATCATGTATTTTCGAGAAAATCAGTTTTGAAAAAAAGGGTGGTAAGTGCCATCTGCGATGAGACGTGTAACTGTTTCCCCCGCGTAACTTTCTTCTCCTATACCTTATTACAAGTTTATGAAGTGGGCATACACCTAGAGAGGGGCGATTTTTTTTTGGGGGGGGGGGAGTAGATGTGCGTGTAACGCGTATACGTATATATTATGTCGACAGAAGCCATCCCCGAGAGTCGACGACCGAAACATGCGTTAGTTTCTTTTGGCTGTATTGTGCGTGTAAAGCGTATACGTATTATGTTGATGAAAATTTTGAGTGGAGAAGAAGAATCAGAAGAAAAATGTTACCGTTTCCGACAGATCCATGATACGATATTTCTGTCATGCGTGGATCGATTTTATTGAATTTGGTCTTATTTGAAAGCTTATATGCGGTTTACATAAGAAAAATGCCTTTAAATTTAGAAAATATTGCAGACGTGATGAGATATTAATGAAATAAGTTTCAGGTTAGGTTGAAATAGCCGGTTTCCGAGTAAAGATACACGGTAGCGACAGTCGACTTATACATATGCAGGGTGTCGAACTTGGCGTTCATGTACTTGGCCGCGAGACGCTACCGCGTCTTTAGATAACTTTGAGGGGTGGTTTCACCCCCTAAATATGAAAACGGGCTGCTATAAAAAACACGTATTTCTTATTTTTCGGCCCTCTAAAACATATCTAAAATCCAAAGCAATCGGTGATGATCACCTGAAAATCTTATAACTTTATGGGGTGCTTTCACCCTCTAAACATGCAAACAGGCCAAAATAAAAAGATATCTGTTTCTTATTTTTCGGTCCTCTAAAACATATCTAAAATCCAAAGCAATCGGTGATGATCACCTGAAAATCTTATAACTTTGAGGGGTGCTTTTACCCCCTAAACATGCAAACAAGCCAAAATAAAACGATACCTGTTTCTTATTTTTCGGTCCTCTAAAACATATCCAAAAACCAAAGCAATCGGAGGCGAACACCTGAAAATCATATAACTTTGAGGGGTGGTTTCATCCCCCAAACATGCAAACAGGCCAAAATAAAAAGACACCTGTGTCTTATTTGTCTGTACTCTAAAACGTATCCAAAAACCAAAGGAATCGGAGACGAACACCTGAAAATCATATAACTTTGAGGGGTGGTTTCATCCCCCAAACATGCAAACAGGCCAAAATAAAAAGACACCTGTGTCTTATTTGTCTGTACTCTAAAACGTATCCAAAAACCAAAGAAATCAGAGACAAATACCTGAAAATTTTATAACTTTGAGGGGTGGTTTCACTTCCTAAACATAAAAACGTTTAGCACAGATCATCATTAAATTAAGGACTAATTAAAGAATAGTCGAGAGTATCTTCCGAAATCCATAGTCTTCATTTTCTTGAAGGTGGCTCAAGAACTTAAAACACTATACTGGTGCATTACTGTCCGCCCTCGTCCTGTCTTATTCTCCTTCGCCGCAACGCGGGTGCCTTATTTTGCTTAGTGGAATGAATTGAAAGTGCAGAAACCGCAGTGAGGAAAATCTCGACTGGTTACCGGTTACGGGTCACGTTTCTCTAATTTGTAACGAAGGAGGTTGACTGCACGAAAAGTCGACTTGGACCGGAAAATGATCCGAAAAATTTCTCAATTTTACCCGGCAAAGTCACAGCTGACAATCTACGCCATCTACGATATTAGCCTCTAATCAATCAGGTTATCTTGCTCAAGGAATGCTTAAAGCATGGAAATATGTCCGCGTGAGCTTGTAAGAAATTCGTTGAGAGTAAACCATGAGATAGTAGCAAATAAATATACATTATTTTCTGTAGCTGATTAAAATATTTACGCGAGATTTGTTGCTTCGTTCGTATCCCCTGTATCCAACTAACGACAAGAGCTAGATAATCCTTTATAATCTGAACGATGATGACAGATTTAAGTAGAGAAATACGTAAAAATATTTAATGAACAATAAAGTAGCATTACGCTAACGGGTATTAATGGCTGGAGGTATTACTAATATATCCCCAATGAGGGTTCTCGTTTAGTGTTAAAGCCGCGCGGCGCCATCGCGTCGTGGCGTCGTCGTGGCGTCTTGATGATATCGCGAAAACACTTTACACGCAGCTTTCTCGTTGTTCGAGATATCTGAGGGACAGTGATAGTGTCGTGACTCTGTTACGTTTAGTCATTTAGTATGCAAGTTTCACGTGTGCTGACTCCACGGCCTCCACACGTTTATTCGCACACGGACCCCTGCCACTTTTTCTTCTCCTTTTTTTTTTTTCGCACGAATTAGTTCCACGAATTATAGCAAACTTCCTGATTGATTTGTCCTTTGGAAAAACTCACGGAAGTAATTTCCATATCGCCAATATGGTTATACTCCAATTGTATGCAGTGTGACTAAACTTGCTTACAATTAGATGACTGAAATTCAACCATTAACCACAATTAATATTAAATATCATTCAGAGTAACGAACTTTCATTTTCCTATGACGTATAAAACCATGTGAGTAACAATTTATCAATTCCTCGGTACAAGAATGTGTGCTAATTGGAAACAGTTTCTCAAGTTCCGATTGTCAATTTTTAATTTAGAATAGCTATGAATAATAGGCAAACTGACAATAAGTAGCGAACGAATTCTTAAGAGTTCGAATTACTCACAGTTTTTTTTTATTGTCAACTCACAATTCTTGCAATTCACTCATAACCTTGACAACTCAGTTTCAACGACTACTGCTAAATCGATATTGTTTTCTTTTTCTTGATCTTACACGTTTGCACGCTACACGCAATGAATATTTAAATCCACGTAGAAAATATATATTTTGCGAAAGCCACGAGCAACGAAGCCTGTTCATACTGAAAGTACGTAGGTATCCGAGAGCCTGGCAATTTTTCTTCGGCCTTATTAGATTCTTAGCCGAGTACCTATTTTTGCGCATACACCTTCACGTTTTAGTACAATATGCGCGCCTTGTAAAGGGAGAGAATATTCTCCTGGATCCCTAAACCCGTCGAAATGGAATTCTCATTTTACAGGCGTGTTGTCTGACAATGAGCACATTAGCTGAAGAAATCAAGTACATACCTGCTAAATAAATTTTCATTCGATGGCGGGAATACCTATGTCTGGACGAAATATCTACGGGTTTATTTATTTGTGCAATCCCCTCGCGTTCCAAGTTCCACAAAACCAAGCTACCTTTCGAATCCTTTATTCAGCAACATGCATTGGCGAATCAATCTTCGGTGAATGTCTTACTTCCGCGTTACCGCACGGTAAAGGCAGGTAATATGAAACGGCACGTAATATGGAACTTCGTAAAATTTCGATAAAGAAGCAACGAACTCTTCAAGCAATCGTATAAACTAGATCCCTACACACAATAGACGATGATACTCTCAATTGAGCATCAGTCGGACATCCATCATTGAAAGAGAAACGTTTATATTTTTCGTGGGGTGTGAGAGTTTCTGAAAAGTGCATGAAACAGTTAAATATTGTAGTGAAGGTATGTTACAAAGTATTATTTTCATATAATTTACCATTAAATATGTGTGTTCTTGATTACTCAACAATAGTTTACCAATAAAGTTACTTTCTTCTTACAAGGAGAGTATCCCAGGTGTCCGCCTCCGTTTTTATATTTAGGGGGTGAAACCACCCCTCAAAGTTATAAGATTTTCAGCTGTTCGTCTCCGATTGCATTGGCCAAAAACCAAAGCAATCTGAGGATGGCACTACCTATTCTCATGAAATTTGAGGGGTGGTTCCACCCCCTGAACATGCAAACAGGCCAAAATAAAAGGACACCTGTTTTTTATTTTTCTGTCTTCTAAAACGTATCCAAAAACCAAAGCAATCGGAGACGAACACCTGGAAATCTTATAACTTTGGGGGGTGATTTTACCCCCTAAACATGCAAACGGACCAAAATAAAAACACACGTATTTCTTATTTTTTGGTCCTCTAAAACATATCCAAAAACCAAAGCAATCAGAGATGAACACCTGGAAATCTTATAACTTTGAGGGGTGGTTTCACCCCCTAAATATGAAAACGGGCCGCTATAAAAAAACACGTATATCTTATTTTTCGGTCCTCTAAAATATATCGAAAATTCAAAGCGGACACCTGGGATACTCTCCTTGTTAGTATAATTCTTAATTTCTTGTCGGAACATGTGTGTACGTAATATGGAACATACCGAGTAACATAGATAAAGTTGATAATGACGATGACGACGATCATGCGGAATGCTTATTTTACAATGGTAATTATAAAAATAATGACAATGAAAAGTAGACCCAATGTATTCGCTGCTTTCAGTGGGCACACGAAGAATGTGGGGCTTCCGACGTATTATTCACGTGTCCAACGTGTAGGAGCCGCAGAACGCAGGAATAAATTCCAAAAATCATGCATATTTATTTATTTGTATCTTCTACTTAACAAATCTTCATTTTTAGTAAAAAGAAGTAAAGGTTCCTGAGTTTTCTTTACAAATTTCCTAGGTGTTCCATATTTGGACCTATTTTATCTAACGGCCGATTTTCACTCTTTTCATTTTTTTTTACTATAATTGCGAAACAATTTGATTTTTTTACATTTCATTATGTAAATATGATTATGTATTAGTTCCTTCGTCCCCTCATGTCAGTTTTATTAAGAAAAAAAACAAATTCCCCTACATTCGACAAGCTTCGGATATCAGATGTTCCATATTACCTGCCTTCGCCCTAATTCTTTTATTATCGTGCACATGCAAGCGTTACAATTACACAAAGCCGAGCAGATTGTTCCCTCATCATTTAAAGTCGAAAGAAAGCGCGGGACGAAATTTCCTTACCAAAGCCGCTATTCATTTCCTCTTGAAACGCTTCAAACGTAGAATAAAGATTTAAGATTCATATTCAAATTGAATTTTTTATTGACAAGTGTGACTATTTTTCCCGGGAAACCGGCAGCGTTACTTTTACGACTCGTTTTATCGTCTCTGTGCTAGACATACCTAGTTCACAAAGCATCGCAGTATCTTTCTAAATCGTCGTCGCGGGCGTATTTTAGGTGGAACGACAGCAGCTTGTCCCTAGTCTTGAGTACGATCGTATTCTACATAGTAGGCGGCCATTATGTGGCGACAATGCAGTAATCAAGCTCGGTCTCGTTGCCTCGGAGAAAAGGATTGCTTCCTTGACTTTGCTAACGGGCCGGGCGTCGGCGTCTTCACAGCATCAACCTGCCCTTTAAAATTCTTTAACGCCTCGACGGTCTGTTGAACTTTCAAGTGTACACTTGGTAGGCGTTAATTACATGTCAGAAAGAAAAAAATAAAGTACTTTAATTTCACAGGGCTACAAAATTGAGGGTCATAAAAACTTTTTTAAGAATGTATGCTGGCTTTATATGTTGGTACATATCTGGACGTTTAAATGTGAAAATAACCTCAGCTTTGCTCCACCACGAATAGTTTTCTCACAACTTGCTTTGACGATTTTATGTTGTAATATCCAATTGAAGAAAAAATACGTAAATAGTGAAAAATTACTGAATTCACAACTAACTAACGTGGCTTGGCGACTCAGTATTTGTAATTATAAATGACATTAGACAACGCGGTACAACCGCGTAAGGGATTTCGGAAGCCCAGCGAGAACCGTCAGCGAAACAACCAAAAACGGGCCAAAGACGGAGACCTCGATGGTCCCCGCTTCATCCCCGCTTCATCTCCGATTAGGATATAAGAACAATATATGCGCGATGACTCTATACGAGACTCACACGCGACAGTCCTAGTGTCATTGTAACCCAGATCGCGACAGACTAAACCTTGTTCATTCCTACGGCGAGTCCTAACTCTTTAACCGGCCAAGAATCCTACTATCCTCTGTTCCCAACCGAGTATACCCGTCCCGGGGTCCTCACCCGATTCATCGGAGCCCGTCGGACGACAACAGCGAGAGTTGTTGGAGAATCTCCAGGCACCTTCCACAATAGAATTCGGCACCCAATAATACAAGGTGCGAACGAAGAGCAAGAATAAATGAAAATTGTAGAATAAAATTTTTTCAATCGAGCCTCAATTTTTTAGCAGAAAGAAAACTTGGCTATTTATTCATTTACGTGGGTGGTCGAAGGTTGAAATGTTAGGCTTAGAGAAACATTGTCATTTACATGTTTAGGTAGTTCAATTGGGCAGTGCAATCGTGTGAAAGAATCGAACACACCAGATCCTAAAGAAACATTCCTACCATCAATCCTTCAACACTCGATAGGTGCGAGATCAAACGTGGTCACTAGCAGTCGCCCGTCGCCCGTCTGAATTGACCCTAAATGTAAATTTTTTGGCGGCAGTATTTTCATATCGCGCAACCAAAAATTGCGACATGTGTGAATCTCTCTATATACATATACGAGGCAGGGCAGCCTCCGGGCAGGACGGATAGTGTCGGTTTTCAAAGGTCCAACTGACCCGCTGCGCCTCAGAGTTTCTCCTCTATAGCAGCAATTTAAACCAAGCAAGATGGTGTGAGCTGACTCCTAGCGAAGAACCACGGGAACGGCGGAAAGCAGTGAAGGAAGCTGAAGACCACGCTTGACTCGATGGGATCACCGTAAGGAATTTTTGCTATAGGGTGGGCCTTGAGGTCATGAATTATATACATTCGCAACCGAGGGAACCATACCCATAGGGTCCTAGCAGCAAGCGACGCACCAGGAGAAAAACGGTCACCCATCTTTCCCCAGTACGCGCCCCGTGATGTTTAACTTCGGTGATCGGACGAGAACCGGTGCTGTCATCACGGCCACTGCCGCTGGTTCGGGGCAGGACAGTATGAAGCTTACCCCCCCCCCCCCCCCCCCACTATACTCATAAACGTTGACGCTGACAAGCAAATACACGTTCACGTACTTTACGCCATTAACAGTATACATGTACATTGTAAGTCTTCCTATACATTAGAAATTTAGGGTAAACTGTACTAATGCTGGCACTGCACTAATCATTGGCACTCCAGATTAAAAAGTCAAATATTAAGAAGTAAAAGCTTAGAAAGTACTTTTTTACAATTTCTTATTTTCCTTTCACTACAACACTGCAAAGCCCAGTAGTTGAAACAACACATTCTACATCTGGCAACACCACAAAGTGGGACAATGGACTGAGTTTTAGGCGTTTTCTTAAAATTTTGATAAGGGGTAGGTAAGTATATTTTGTCGCTTTATAACTAAGCAATGGATTGAAATACAGATTTACTAACTGTTGTAGGTATTTAATAGTGAATGAAGTACTCTGTTTAAACACTTTAAACTTCGTTTTTAACTGCATATGTTTTTCTATACAACCTCAAATTTTAGGGTGCCAATGATTGTACTGTTATGTCTATTTTTGTTTTTCTTTGAATATTTTTAAAATAACAGACTTAATAGGTACTCAAGATGTTTTATTTTAATAAGAAATCCATAAATATTGATAATAACTGAAAATTAAGCCCATACAAAAACTTCACAAAAAAATATAAACATTCCAATTGGGATTTCAGCTTGGGGTGCCAATCATTGTACAGTTTACCCTATAACGTATATTTTTACTTGACATGACAATGAAGGGTCTCATGTCCCGAAACTGAACACTACATTTAGAAGACTTTTAATACGTTTATTGTTTACTCCTAATCGCACTAGACGTCCTTACTTTTAACAATAATGGAAGAATTCATTTTACTTTACGTAATTTCACCAAAAAGAAATACTCACATCACGGTATGTATAATTAAACTGTATCATTTGTCCGTGAACCAATTTATACAGATATTTCTGTTTGTCCTCGCAGAATTAAATTTACACTAAAACGTGGCATTATAAATAATGTGTTCAATTCGTTCGATCATTACCTACAGCCCCATGTTTCGCACGTAGGTTGTTTGGTAGCGGTCGTTGGGTGTTTATAACGGTTCGAAGAGAGCTCTGTCACGACCATATGTAGTATAGAAGCTCTTGTTATATCTAGTTTTGAACTAACAATAAGAAATGTATTTTGTTTAAAGAACGACGACAACAAATGGTATATTAAGGTAGTTGACCCAGTCACCGATAGGTACCTAGTCGTCGATAATTTGAATTAATATTGAGATTTTATAAGGTGTTTGAACAATATTGTGTAAAAAATAAAATTGCAAATTAATATTTAAGTCTTTATCTACATATATCATGAATTTTAAAGTGATTTATAAATTAAATTTATAAACAAAAAAATGATGAAAAGTAGCTCATTCAGATTCTCGGTATATTTCGAATATCGTTAGCCATAAGTATTGTCTACAAACTACGTATCGTTTAAGGCCCGCGTGACGAAAAATAAATTAGTTTGAGTGGGAAGAATGATGGTTCTTGGAGCTTAGGAAGAGGATGAAAAGAAACAAGAAAAAGGTAAGATATTAAGTGTCGACGTCAAAATGGTTATCGGTCATTAGCTCCTTCGATATTTATTAAAAATTCAATTTTTAAGGAGAAATAAAGCTCTACACGTGTTATTACAAATTTTATTTATTAAATGAATACATAAATCGACTATTAGAAACATTTTTTTTCTTTTCTTTCAGTTTTGTGCGTAATTTACCGACAACAATCCGCGTTCGTCACTAAGTTATCGAGGATTTGGTCAACTACCTTATGTCTTTCGTTTTTTTAATACGCTTTCCCACGTGCAGTCTATAGTAGAAACTAACAAGGGACATCATCTAATTGTAAGTGTCACACGCCGATTTGATCACGCTTTGCAGATGTGTAGAATAGTCAATAATATTTGACACGATCTTTTTGTATTGGCAATCATCCACATCTAGGGGGTGAAAGCCCTCAATATGAGGGTTGAAAACATATTTTGCTCAGTATTTCGGAAACCGTTGGGTATGGATAAAAAGTTAGAGTTTCCAAATTGTGAGTTTTTTAACGACTCATTCAGCTATGTAAACAACTTCAAGAAATACTAATTTGTTTAAAAAATATATTTAAAATTTATAGTTTTTCACCCGGTCGTGTTGCAAATTGTTGTTCAAATTTCACGCAAATTTGTTAATATAAACTATATACCAAAATAAGAAATAGGAGAAGTAGGGGCATGATGGGGAGGCTAAGGAAAAATGCAAATAAAGTGTTGATTGTACCTATTAATTATGTCTTTATTACTCCAAATACAACTATAAGTTAATGATTGAACATTTGTTACACACTTCGGACTATCTGAGGTCAGGCGTCTAAGTTATTAAACTTTACAAAACAGATGGAAAAAAACCGTCTTGCCCCTACCACGGGGTAAAATGGGGTAAAATGGGGTACCGAAATGATTTGTCTAAGTATTTTATAAATTCGAACTAAAAATAACGGGATTTATTTGAATTAAATTATAATAGAGAACGATGACGTTGCTTAATCTCACATGAACAACCATGATACGGGGAATGATGGGGTACCCCGACCTAAACCCTAATGGGGTTAGGTATCAAGGACCCTATCTTGCCTCAAAGCATCGTTTTCCAAATATTAATATATTTGTACAACAAATAAAGAAATATTGAAATTTTGAATATGTCACATTAAATTAGATGAAATAGAGATTATCACAGAAGAAAAATAATAGACTTACCGTTCTTAAATATATATTCATTTCAAATCTTTTTATCACACGAAATAACATCGAAGCAGCACGCAAACGATTCAGTGCTATAAATAAAAAACGCGTGCTCCCCCACTCGCTTTTGCCAGCGACCACACTATTATAACACAGTGGCTGCCTAATGATGTATTTGTCATGTGCCTAGCATCTTTTAATTAGGGTTTAGGGAGATACCCCATCTTACCTCGCTACCCCGTCATGCCCCTACTTCCCCTACCGATATTTTAAAATTTTTAATTTTGACTTACTAATAAAAATTTCGGTTATTATAGAATATGGGCCATTTGCTGTCGAAAGCATTATACATTTTTATGATATTCTGACTAATTACATATGTGTGGTAAACTAGGTTTTAGATCCCTTTTCTAACACCACGTACATTAGCAGTGACCAGATAATTTTAATTTTGAATATTGGAATTATCAGTGTAGAACGCGAAAGTGTAGAAATTCGTAGTAACGAAGTAATGCTTCATGAAATTACGTCTGTAGTAAGAAATATTATTAAAATAACATGTTCTGATAGTGAGTGTTGAAGGTTAAAACATTAGTAGCCGTAAAATGAAGAAGATACAAGTCGTGTACGAAACTATCTTTTATCTAAAGGAGAAGTTGATGGTGGCTTGGGAACGTGACTTGCAATTTCCGTTTTAAAACGGCCACATAAAGCGGCCGCTAGAACCGTCGCGGGTCGCCATGCAAACTCCAAGGCACAGGCATCAAAGAAACTGGCTATTCCCTCATAATTGCGTGGTCAGTTAACGATTTGTCCCCCTTGCTGCGACCTGAAAAAAGAAAGGATCACACACCACTGGTCGTGCGCTGCAAGAACTACTCCGGCAACTCCCAGCAAATATGGCGACACTTGGGTCAATCTACGCGTTGAAAGTAGGTCACTTTGCTTGCTGTGGCACACTGCCAACACTCTCACGTGCTAGCCGTCCCACGCCTGCTGCAGTCTGAAGCTGGCAACCACCTTTAGACAGGGCCGGCCCAGCAGGGTAGTAAGTCAGGTGTTTGATAGGCCACTAAAAATTCTCCATGTACTCATTCTCATAATGTCAGTCGAAAGGTTTGACTCGACTCGCAGTTCTACTCTTGTGAGAGTAATTCGTCAGGTAATCTGCAGTTGACGTGACGTTATTTTTCTTGCACTTGAAGATTGGTACTATGTATACCTACACTCTCTACGAGGTGTCGCCCGGACGTCGGCCGAGAGGGTGTCATCGACCTAGCTTCAAGTATGAAGAAAGGGTGACAAAACGAAATTAAATATTCTTAAATAAATGCTGCAACTTCCTATGTCACTATTGCGCATTTCTATGCATTCATGCAGCTGCATGGTAACACAATCGCGCCGTTTTTTAAACGATTTTATTCAGCTTCGATCCTCTGTTTGTTTGTTTGTATGTTTGTTTGTATGGATAGTTCAAATCTGGCAACTCAAATTTAACCCACTTCCAACTATCCAATTTGCTTGAAACTTTGCAGGTGTGCGTAGTTCGGATGACAATACAATATTAAAAAAAAAATTAACTCCGAGCGCGTGAAAAAATTACCCAGTTATCAATAAATATAACCCATAACCACAAATCCAAACGACTTGAAACAGCCACTCGCATTCTTTACGAAAACGACAATAACCCGCTGCGTTCTGGTCGCTAGTCGCATCGCGATTTGAAATTAAATTAAAAAAACTAGAAAATAAAAAATATATAAAAAAATTTATGCTATACGATTTTGTTAAAAATGCACAAGAAACTAAAAAATAATTCTTTTCTTGTACTGCAATTTCGATGGTGTTTTTTCACTTCAAATAAAATCGTGGAGTAGGATTTTTTAGAATATGAATCAATTTAAGGGGACCTTCCGGTCTAAAAGTCGATTTTTTTTTTTTCATTTCTCGAATGTTCAACCTTTTAGGAATACGTGTTTAAAAGGATTTGTTGAAATTCGTAAAATTCCCGAAGTTATAGGCATTTGAGTAGCGGCAAATGCATGGGCAACAACCGGCCACTCGGCGCTCACGTAAAACTTTAAACGCGTTTTTCTCGAAACAGTGTTTTCAAAACGGTGGGACCTGTCTCTTCAAAAGTTATTATCCGATTCGACTGAAACTTTTTTATTTTGAAGAATATACTTCTGGCTAGGGGGGGACTAGAAAAAATTACAAAAAATTGAAAATTTATAATTTTCGAAGGCGTTGAAAGGACGAAAAATACAGGGAAAAGTGATTTCAAACTTGAAGTGTCGTTATTTTCTAAAAAAAAATGTCATTTTTGTAAGTTTTTCTAGTTCCCCCCTAGCCAGAAGAATAATCTTCAAAATAAAAAAGGTTTCAATCGAATCGGATAATAACTTTTGGAGATACAGGTCCCACCGATTTGGATCAATTTTTTGACGCCTTGACTTTAACGATTCCCCAGGGCCGTCTGCAATGATTAATTATAAAACAAAAAATATATTTCTATAATTTAAGACATCCTTAATATAATGCAAAAAGTCCCATTAAATTATATATAGTAGTTTTCCTTTAATTAATTCCTAAATATCACCTATTTACAGCATCAAGCGTCGAAATGAATTTGTTGGGAGATACCCTGCTCCACGATTTTATTTAAAGTGAAAAACACCATCGAATTTGCACTACAAGAAAATAATTATTTTTTAGTTTTTAGTGCATTTTTAATAAAATCGTTTAACATAAAATTTTTTTGTATATATTTTTTTATGGGTTCCGCGTACATACTTTTGAATACCCATACTACTTATTCGATGTAATATTTTAACCGTAAGACCCTAAGAGCAATGGCGCGCAGCAACTGAACTCTAAAATGTAGCGTTTCCTCCCTTCAAAATATTACATATATCTGCTAAGCGACGCCACATATAATTTATGACTCCCGGAGGAAAGAGAAGTTTACGAGTAGAAAGATCGCGAGGCACTTAGCATCTGGCTATATGCACTTGTATGCAGCGCGATAAATGTGCAATCCAGATCGACGAATGTAACCGTTGAATATTTTATGACGAAGTGTGTACGACTGTACAAACATTTCGAGATTTAAATATTTTTCGAACAAAGAAGTTTCTATTAGCGGTGAGAAAACAGATAGGTATAGTATAAATCGTAATTATAAAAGTTGGAAATTTACGCCAAGAAATTATTATCTTAATTTGTATACCTACACAAGTATTTAGGTCAAATAGTATGGACTCAAAGAGATCATAAATTATATGGAGGGAGAATTTTTTTGAAAGTTTTAAGGTGAATCTTGTTTCTGTTTTGACTACAGACTTGATTGTAGCCACTTAATTAATGATATACTGAAATCGACATACATATATGACTAATTTAATCCATACAAATGTATAATGTAACGATACCTATGACGATACCAGTGTAACAATGTGTAGCGATACCCCCGCAGCTCGCATGCGGCACAATTTCAACCGATTCTGCTTCTAGCTCTCATGCAAATTCTCACTCAACCACCAATACAGGGTATTTACGAAATTGTGTTACAACTTCGAGCGTCGAAGACCGAAGCGAGACGCGTGATTGCTGGTGGCATCACCTTTGACGGCTTTGACGAGTTTAACTATGTATTTAGTTAATTTGCGTCGTGTTTTTTGGCATTTTGCAAATAATTGTACTCATGAATAGGGATTGCAATACCGGTAAACCGGTTTACCGGTTTCCCGATAAATCGCGAGAAATACCCTTAAATTATTACCGGTAATTCGCCAAATTTTTACCGGTAATTCGATAAATTACGTATAGCAATATAACACATATAAGCGTTTATTAATTCCGTCGACATCTACTATGTTATCAGTGAAAAAGAACTTCAGTTACTAATAAAGACGAAAACCGAAGTATCTCATGGAGAACCAACTCTGATCCAAAAGAAAACTAAGAATCTGAATCATGTCATCAAAAAAATGGACGCATTTTCAAGTAGAAAAAGTAAGGGGAAAGTATATACAAATGGCATATGATTTCTTAATGATTACCCGACCAAAAAGTGTAGAATATGAGAGCGCTTTATCCGTGGCTGGATTATTTTTTACAAAAATTAGTTCGCGATCAGGAAACTAAACTTTAGACAAATTATATTTTTTACGTACTTATTTGTTAAAAAGAATTGTTAAATAAAAAATATTTAATTATGTATGTAAGATAAGATTCTTTTCATTGTTTGCCTGGTGAAGATCCATATTAATAAGTATTGTAAACAGTTGTACAAATATATCTATTTTGTGTTATATCATTTTATATTTTATGTTCAGAATAGTTTCACATGCATATATTTTTTATAATGCACGATTAGAGTTCAAAAAAAGTTTTTTGTAACGTTTACTCTTATATTTTAAGAGTCATTTAATTCCTTAAAAAAATACCGGTTAATTACCGGTAAACCGGTTTTGATTGAAAATTTTACCGAATTACCGGTAATTGAAAAAGTCGGTAAATTTGCAATCCCTACTCATGAATCGTTATCGTGCCCTCTAGCAAAATTTGTACATATTTACTTTAAGCCTTAAAGTTTAAGGGGTTAGGCCATCTTGGACGGAGCAAAATTGCAGTCATTTTCGGCATTTTTTTAGGACCTCTACAAATCTGCACAGTTTAAAAAAAAATACGCAATGTTCGGGCAACCGAGCTTCCCTTGTCAGACGGCGTCAGAGCCACAACCGTAGTTTTACGCGAAATATGCAGCTTGACACTTTTTTTCGGACGTGCTTGTGTTTTTGAGAAAATAGATTTAAAAATGGAAGCAATTCTTAATTCAGTGCACTCACATTTAACGGATTTTGCAAATCGATATTCTCGAAAAGAAAGTTCCAATGAAGAAAAATTATTCCATAATTTCGAATTATTTTTAAACGAGGACTTATTTTATGTTCAGTTGTTGCATATTTACTGATCAATTCTGTTGATTTTTAGTCAGGTAAGAAAATTTCATCGTATATTTTGTATACCTGTTTCGTTCTACCACGTCAGATCCCCACATCCGATAATAAAGCAGGATTTTCTAGGTAAAGCCTTAAAACTGATCCAAAATGAAACGCACACTTTCTTCATTTTCTCCTTTTCCGTCCTGCCTTCTCCCTTCAACTCTAACACCTACCCCTTTCTCCTCAAATACATATAATGGCACCGACATATCGATATAAGGATATCATATCAAAATCGATACTATAATGTCAATATATCGGTGTAATCGTATGCGACACCACATTGCGCGTACACTGATATAACAAGGTTGCTACATCCACGTCGATAAATGATAAACGATACAATGAGATTGATAGGACGCTGTCAATATCTATGTACATTGATTCCACTGTGTCGACCTGATCATATCGATATGTCGATACGGACATACCGACATAACGATATTAAAGCACGATATTATAAGGATCACAATGTGCTGATATTCCAATTTAAACCGTGTAAACAGCAATATGTTTTTACACAGCAGAATTGTAGTTTACACTCCATTGAATTCGAGTACCTATCATGATTTGTCATGATCAGACTCTTGGAATTATGTAGGGTAAACCAACCAGTGAATGACCGAATTGATGAATTTATGGACCTTTGAGATTAATACTTGAATATATATTTATGTATAAGAACAAAACAACTGTTGCAAAAATTGCATTTAAATTTATTTTCTTGTTACAAAAATTGCATTTAAATTCATTTTTCTTGAAATTTCTATAAAAATAATTACTTATTATTATTGTAATTTAAAAAAAAAAACGATTATAAAATGCCAAACGTGTAGAAGTCCAGTAAATGACCGCATACTTTTAATAAGAATTGTACTTATTGATGTTTGCTTAATTCGCGTAACTAAAAATGTGGGATATTAAAAGTGCAACTACACTCTAATTATAAACATATAATATTTTTAAATTTATAATTGACATTTCTTTGCCTAATGATCATTCACTGGTATGCGGTCGATTACTGGTTGGTTTACCCTACTTACATACGCGAACAGAAGAATTTAAAGCATTGCCCTTGAAGTTCCAGTTACAGAGCAGTTTATCCCCAAGGTTCATTTATATTACAATAACTTGTTAATCTAAAATTCTCTTATAATATCGTTTCGTGTTATGTCATGTATAGGAAATCTCTACATATGGGGTGCTGAGAATCATAATGGTACAAGTTCAAATTTTGATAATTTGAGATAATAACAATTTTTACGCCTTAACGGCTCCATTTGTTTATTTTCATAGTGAATTAAGTTATACCTTTATTCTTAACTCAGAAATAAGAACATATCTCTTTAGTACTTAACTAACAAGAGCAGAGCGTTTCGAAACATACTGGTGTAAGTGCGACTAACAATTTAGCTATCTATTTAGCTATCCGTCCCCGATTACTTTGGTTTTTGGATATGTTTTAGAGGATCGAAAAATAAGAAACACGCAATATTGCACGGCAATGTGTGCGCAATATTCCCGAAACGTTGCACAAACGTAGCCATTGCAATATTGCACGGCAATGTGTGCACAATATTCCAGGAACATTGCAGAAACGTGTCCATTGCAATATTCCACGGCAATGTTTCCACAATGTTGCAGTAATATTGCAGTGCAACCTGCAACCAAACGGCAACATTGCAATGTACTGCAACGGTTATGCAACGTTCCTGCAACGAAGTCTGCTGTAGGGGCGTGTCTTTTTATTTTTGCCCATTTGCATGTTTAGGAGGTAAAACCACCCTTCAATGTTCATAAGATGAGGTACAAAAGTTCCTATTGTTTTGTACTTATTTAAAAGTATATACATATTTATTATGGTAGTATTTTAAGCCATTAGATGTGTTCCTACAACTGCAATACATACGTAGAGTTTTTTATAACACAAAACGCGAAACATCATGCGAGTGACTTACACTACTATGAATCTCGGCCCCCATTTGTACATTTCATTTTTATATCTTCAATCTTGTGATCCTCCAAACCTTTCCATTTCTAAAGAAACTCATTTATTTGTGTAGCTATCTCGTCATTCTTCTCACAAGAAATCACATAAAGCAATGTGACTATAAAAAACTACACGGCTCGAAAAAATTAGTGGATAATTTCGGAAAACAATGGAAATATTAGTACAAAGAACACCCAATATTTTTCACATTCCTCTATTTGATTCTCTTCTGAATTGCATAGAGACATGATCAATCGGTTGTTTCGAGCAATTTGTGCTGGTAAAAATTCATTACAGTTTGTAACGCATACAGTAACAGCACATGTGTTTCCATTTAAGAAGACATGGGTTACAAAGTTAAATCTCCGAAACGTGCCCACTTGTCGATTGAAATGGTTTCTTTCAGTCCATTTAACGTCTCGTCTGAAGCCGTATACCCTTTATCTATGTAATCTAGTTTCCTCTGGACGTAATAACATTAACGCCAGTGAAGGTGTTAATTTCAAACACCTCATTCAATTCTTCAAGCATTATACTATACAGCTGAATGATTAAAAAGAGGTGAAAGTTATTACTTATTAAGCACTAGCTTTACTATCCGGCTTCGTTCGAAATTTAGATTCTGAATTCATCCAAAAAAAAATTTATTTTTTTTTTTTGGGGTGAAAATAGTCACATTCATGTGGATTGGCCAGGCATCAAGAGCTGAGTCACATTTCGTGACCCCAGAGTTTACCGTTCGAAAGTTTATAGGCGACAGACAAACACATAAACTTATGAACTTTCTGCTTCATGTATTAAGATTGTTATTTGTTTATTACTGCATTATTAGTATATTAGATTATTTTGTATATTATTTTATAGTTTATCATTTTATCTGTAGTTTATTGGTACCGGTAACCGTATACTAATATATTGGTATTTTTATGTAAAGATATTACGTTATATCGGTGTTTTTACTGCTCGAATTAATAAGGGTTATGAAGATATTTCTTTAATCTACCATGTCACCGAAAGAAGAACCGGAAAAATACCGGTATTTATTTCGGTTTCGGTACTTTAACGATTTCGGTATTCACCTATTTCGGTACTATGTATAACGGTTTCGGTACGATATCGGTTTCGGTATAGCTTTGTTGACGTAATACCGGTTTAAAGTCCGTGTCTCGTGCAAACGATCCCAGCCGGCGTTTTGGGCCTTTCGAACGGTAGGACGATGTTCCGGGACGTCATTCGAATGTAGGGTAGATGTGTCAGTAAATGAACACATACCAGTGAATGGACATTTTTTTTTAAAATGGATAAAGTAAGTTATTAAAATAAGCAACTAATTAATTAGAAACTTGTTTTAATTTCTTGCTCCATATCCAAACAATTTTTGCAGCACGTGGAATCAATCACGCTGCAAACATAATTTTATAATAGTGTTTATTTGTTAGCCTTAAGTGTTCGTTCATTGGTGCGTTCACCCTACATGCATCGGATTTTCTTACATCTACAAAATAAGTATTCGGTTCTCTAAAACTTTCCAACTATCATACCAAAAAATATATAAAAGCAAATTTTATGTTTAACGATTTTATTAAAAATATACTAAAAACTAAAAAAATAAGTATTTTTCTTGTATTGCAATTTCGATGGTGTTTTTTTTTTCATTTTAAGCAATATCGTGGAGCAGGGTATCTTACAACAACACTTGATGTTATATAGTATATTAAATGGATTCATATTCTGCTATGAAACATCCTGCCCTACGATTTTATTTCATGTGATAAAACACCATCGAAATTGCAGTACAAGAATTAGCAAAACAATTATTTTTTAGTTTTTATTCCATTTTTAATAAAATCGTTTAAAATAAATTTTTTTTTATATAATTTTTATTTTCCAGTTTTTCGTGGTTATGGATTTTTTTAATTTCGTAGCTTAGACTTCTTTACAAATATCTTTTATTTAATTTCAACAAGCGATGCGACTAGCGCCCCGAACGCAGTGACATTTTGTCGTTTTCCTAAAGAACGCGATCAAATAAATATATTTATTGATGACTGGGTAATTGATTCACACCTCCGGGGTTATTTTTTATAAATATTGTATTGTTGTCCAAACTACGCACGTCTGCAAAGTTTCAAGACAATTGGATTAGTGGAAGTGGGTTAAATTTATGTTGCCAAATTTGAACTATACAAAGAAACATACAAACAAATAAACAAACGTACAAACATACAAACAAACATACAAACAAACATACAAACAAACAAACATACAAACAAACATACCTACAAACAAACAAACAGAGGATCGAAACTGAATAAAATCGTTTAAAAACATGGTTTTGTAAAGATCGCAATTATAAATACAATAAAAGATATGGATATACTTCTGGCGAATGACCCCAGTGACCGATCGACACGAGGTTTGTGGGAAGAGGGTATGGACCCTATCTAAAATTGTAGCTTCGGGTATTTATTAGTTTCCGAAATATTAATAACAAATTATTGTTAACTTTTTACAAATTATTTTTTTGAACTGCGGACACGTAGCCCTAACGGGGATCCGTCCTGCCCCCCCCCCCCCCCCCCCGCCAAATTTGTTCTACAGACATCTGGACGCGTTCCTCTTACCTCCACGTGCCCTTCAGGCGCCTAATTGGCACGCGTGTTTAGTCGAAATTCAAAGCCAAATTTTATATTTTATTCTATGTTTGTTATATTGTGTTCTACATTTCCGATTTATTTTGGCCTGTAGAATCACCCCCTAGAATATTGACTATCAATAGAGTAATAGGTATCCACCTTGTATAATAGGATGGATCGCATCCGCAAGTTTTTGGTTAAAATTTCCAAACTCACATCAGTTCGCTACTACGATGGGCACGCGCTACCCGC